>CANTUZ010000023.1:858449-1341281 GCA_947846985.1 Fratercula arctica | reverse complement strand
TACTTTCTTTTGAAAGTGAGGGACTGGGGGACGGTGGAGAAGGAGGCGCTTCAGGAAGGAGGCGGTCAGGCAGTGCCAGTCTCTGATGAAGAAACGAGGGCAAATCAATCAGCAGGCGTGCCAGGTAATTGCCGTCCCTCGGTCATCCAGCGTCCTGAATCAAAATCCCTGGGTGTCTGCAGGCTCTTCCCCTGGTGCCCGCTGCTGCACATCGTGTCCGCAGCCAAACTATGGAAGAGAAGCCAGGAAGGGCTCTCTGAGGATGACTGTCACCTCTGGGCTGTGGAGGTTATTGCCAGCAGTGTGCGCCTAACCCTCTGTGGATGCGGGGAGATGCTCACCGCCCACCACACCCAGTTCACCGGAGTTGCGGAACTTTGCCATTTTGGGAAGGAGGCCATCTGAACCGCCCTCAGCAGATGATGGGAAATACGGCTCTTAATCGAATGTACCTCCCGCCATAGCTGCATCCCAGAGCTCGCCGTCAGTCCCCCTAGGCACAACAGGGGGGATCCCTCCTGTGAACTGAGGTCCAAAGGGATGCACTGACAGATGGGGCACGGCTTAGAGGGAACCTGCACCGTCCTTCTGCACCCTCTGTGCCTGAGCCATGCTGAGGCTTGACCTTTCTCTGATTTTTGGCAGTGCTGCCCACCCCCGGGGAAACCCGCCACGCCGGCATGGATGACTTTCTTCCAAAGAATGCAGGTACTGAGCAGTCTTGCAGGGGGCCAGAAGTGGGAGACAAGTCCTGAAAACTAGGGGCACGCAAGCGGTGCCCATGCTGAAGAAAAGGCAAAGAGGGAGAGGGAGGGTGGGGTGTCTCCCCAGAGGGCCTGACTCCGTCCCTTCGGGGTGTGGGTGCTTGGCTGGGGCGGGAGAGCTGGGGGCGAGAGGAGAGAGAGGCTCCAGAGGGCATTGATTTGCGACGGCTCTGGGAGTTTCCTTTGCTTCTACCGAAACCAAGGAGACAGCGCAGCCCCCGGATGTTCCCTCCTTCGGAGATGCTAACAAAGTGAGAAAGAAGGTTTGCTGGCAATGTCAGACCTCCTGTGAGATTGCCAGTAGCGCGCAGGACACACTAACGTACGGAATTGTTCCCCCAGGTGTGGATGGCAGGGGAAACACAAATGCCGCGGATCCTAAAGACTTCCAGAAGTATTGGATAGAAGGCACCGTGGTGATCTCAGGCTCCATGCTGTTTGGGATGGTACAGTGTTGTGCGATGTGCCTGTGGAGGGAGAGGAAAAAGTAAGTTGTTGCCGGGGGGCAGGTGCCAAGCTTCTGTATTAGATGGCTGCTGTTAGCCATGAAGCATTTTGAGGTAGGGTATTCTGGAGTGCCGAGTTAGGTACTGGCCAAAGTCTGTCAGTGATGCCGTCAGTCCCAGATGTTCACCTCCGCCAAGGTGTGCCAGCAACTCAGAGCGTGGTGAGGAACCTTCCCAGCTATCGTCCTGGCTTTGGAGAAAGAGCTGTCCCATCTGCCCCCCAGCGCTGCCAGCGTGCGTGTTCTCAGCAACGGCAGGGCTTTTGTCTGGGCAGGGGTATGTATCTCTGCAGCTACGTATGGGGAAGAGAGGCTGGAGAGCGGCTCACCAAAGAGGGAGCCCAGGCTGTCCCCTTGTCTGGGCAGGGATGGGCAGGGGAGGCGAGTGCTGGTCTTTGCCAGGCACGCTGAGAAAGGAGGGCAGGAGGCTCTCCTGGGCCTGCATTGCTGTGCCCAGCTTTGGTCCCCGGGGTCTCCTTCCCGGCACGTGCAGAGCAGCCAGGTCAGGATGGTCAGGGCGCCGAGGAGACGAGCCACGGGCAGGCGAGCGGAGCCCCAGCCCAGGGGTGCGTGGAGCCCCGTTTTTCTGCACGGAGCTCCCCACGTGCAGCCGGATGCCCACACCCCCCGGGGCGCCTGCCGCTGTCCCGCACCCTCGCACCCGCCCGGCACCACAGCCGCCTCAGAGCCTCAGCAGCCTCCTCTCTCCACAGACGCCTCTGCGCAGCTTCAGGAGACCAGCCCAACCCCAGCAGCAACCCTTCATGCCCGGACAGCCGCACCACCAGTCCCAGCACCTCTGAGAGCCGGCCCCAACCCCAGCAGCCATCACCTGGGCCTGGGAAACCGGCCCACCTGCCAGACAGCAGCCAGAAACGGGCCCCCAACAGACTGGACATCCGCCTGGTCTTCCCGACCCCACCCCTGCCTCCCCCGCTGTCGACAGCGGTGCGGGTTTCGGACATCAGAAGACTCCCCACTGACAGCGGCAGGGATCCACCATTCTGATTTCAGAATAAAGGCGTAGCCATAAATACAGACCAGTTGCGCCGTTGTCTGGGTCGTAACGGCAGCAATGCCAGAATTCAGCAATTCTGGGCTGAACTTCAGATCGGGGCAGGCAGGGACGAGGATGCCCACGGTGTCAGCAGGCAGGGAGCTGGGCACGGGAGCCGCCGACGGGCCGGGGGAACCCAGCCTCCCTGGTGGGACCGGCCCGCTAAATTCTGAGCCGCTGAGGCACCCATGGGGCTCGTCAACAGGTCATCAGCCCCACCTTTGCTCCCCGTGCCAGCACCGCAGCTGTTTGTCTCAGCGAGTGACCGTTGGTGGCGGTTATGCCTCATTTACACCTGCCGCTGTTGCTGCAGGCTCATGCCCAAACAGCCATGCTACCTGTGCCTCGAAAGCCAGCCCACTTTCCACACAGCACCCAGGAACAGGCCCCTGCCAGCCCAGGCAGCTGCCCAGCCTTCCCGGCACAACATGCGCCTCCCCCACTGCCCAACGCAGCCAGCCAGCCCCAACACTGCCAGCCATCATCTGTGCTGCAAAAACCTGCATGCCTGCCAGGGAGCACCCGGGAAGAGGTTCCCGCCAGCCACGACAGCCACCTCGCCTTCCCTACCCCACTGCCACCACCCCCGCTGTGCAACTAACTGCTGCCCCAGTCCCCAACCCCAGCAGCCATCACCTGGGCCTGGGAAACCGGCCCACCTGCCAGGGAGCACCCAGAAACGGGCCCCCGACAGACTGGACATCCCCCTGGTCTTCCCGACCCCACACCTGCCTCATGCCACGAGCTGGGCACGGGACCCGCCGACGGGCCGGGGGAAGCAGTATTACGGAGCACAGCAAGAGTATAGTCACCACCACAGGCCCGATGGCGGCTCGTCGGTCCTTTGGAGGTCAACGGCATCCCGTTGATCCGTAGTTCTCAAGTGACGGTGGTGAGGGTCCCAACTGTGGTCTGGCATGGCACTAGTTTCTAGTCCCTGTTGGCTCGCAGTTCAATCAGTCAGAGGCCCCAGCCCCTGTCCTGAGGCGACAGCAGCCGAGGGAAGGCTCTGTCCTGAGGCGACAGCAGCCGTGGGGAGGCCCCAGGCACCTTCTTGAGGCGACCGAGATCAAAGGGAGGCCCCGACCCGAGGTGAAAGTGGGCAAGGGGAGGCCCCAGACCCTGTTCTGAGGTGACTGAGGCCAAGGGGAGGCCCCAGCCCTTGCCCTGAGGCGACAGTAGCTGAGTGGAGGCCCCCTCCTGAGGCGACAGTGGCCATGGGGAGGCCCCAGACCCTGTTCTGAGGTGACAGTGGCCAGGGGGAGGCCCTGCTCCCGGTGCCCGGCCCAGCAGGGTGCCCCCATCCTGGTCCCGCCTCACCCAGGGCCCAGCCTGGCCCTTCCTTCCTGCGCTGGCCCCCGGACCCTGCTGGGACGGGGGTGTCCCGGCCCCTGCCCCTGCGCTCCTCTCGGTGAGGGCCCTTCCGCTCACCCGGGGGGCGTCAGGGCATTGTCCCACCTGCCACAGACCCACCGTCCCCTGAGCTGTGCCCTGTCCTTTGCAGTTGGGCCGGGAGCTCTCGGCTCCCCGTACCACCAGTTTATCCAGTATAAATACCCACTGAGGTGTGGGACTGGCTTCAGTCACCACGGGGGCACCGGGAGCTGCTTTTCAGCATCCCCAGCCTCTCCTCACACCCACCGCTCAGCTCCAGCGGTGACAATAAACGTCCCTTTGCCTCTGCCCGGTGTCTCTGTCTCTGGGACGCTGGCTCGAAGGCTCGGCTGCGTGTGGCTTTTCACATGGTGCCTGGTTTTGCCCCAAAAAGGGGGGTTTTGGTCGTGGTGAGGAGGCAGGGGCGAGCGGAGGGCTCTGCCGTGGGGTCAAGGGGAGCCGGGCAGCCCTCCCAGCCCGCCTGGTGTGAGAGGAACAGGGGCAGGGGAAGGGGGAAAGGCGGTTGGCAGGGGAGAAATGTTTATGGATTGTGTCAGGAACGGTGTGGCCAGGACTGGGGCAGTGACCGTCCCCCTGGACTCAGCACTGGTGAGGCCCCACCTCGAATATTGTGTTCATTTTGGGGCCCCTCACTCCGAGAAGGACACTGAGGGGCTGGAGCTGGTCCAGAGAAAGGCAACGGAGCTGGTGAGGGTCTGGAGCACAAGTCTGGTGAGGAGCGGCTGAGGGAGCTGGGGGTGTTCAGCCTGGAGAAAAGGAGGCTGAGGGGAGACCTTCTCGCTCTCTACAGCTCCCTGAAAGGAGGGGGCAGCCAGGGGGGGTCGGACTCTTCTCCCAAGAACAGGACAAGAGGAAACAGCCTCAAGTTGCACCAGGGGAGGTTTAGGGTGGGTATTAGGAAAAATTTCTACACCAAAAGGGTTGTCAAACATCAGAACAGGCTGCCCAGGGCAGCGGTGGAGTCGCCATGCCTGGAGGGATTCAAAATCCGGGCAGACGTGGACGTAGGGTAGTGGTGGTTTGGGCAGTGCTGAGTTAATGGGTGGACTTGATGATCTGAAAGGTCTTTTCCAACCTAAACGATTCTGTCATTCCATGATCCAGACAGGACTGTGGGTCCAGCAGCACCAGGGCTGCTCTCTGAGAGTTGCTCGTGCTCCTGGGCTGCCAGCCTGCTGCCAAAACCCGACCCGGGTGGATCTGGGGGGGAATCGCCCCATTTCTGTCCTGTCCACGCAGGCTTTTCTCTCCCATCGTCGCTGCCTCAGATGGTGGTTTCCACTCTGGTGTCCCTCCGAGGAGCTGCTCTGTGTGTCCCCTTGCCGCGCATCCCACCGCAATGGTGGCAGGCCACCCAGCTTTACGTCCCATGTCCTTTCAGCCAGTCACTTCCCCCCCTCTCTCTTTGTCCCCTCTGTCTCGGTGGCTGCTGGGGACCGAGGATGGCCACCGCCACCTGCAGAGGGACCCATGGGTGTCACCAGCCGAGCGCTGCGTCCCCGCTGTCCCTCCCCGGGCTGTTAACTCACCCGCCTCTCTCTGCCCTTCCAGGTTTCCCAGAGGATGGAGCCGGTGTCGGTGAGGAGCAAAGTCCCCTCCTTCCTGTCAGACCTGGGGAAGGCCACGCTGCGGGGCACCCAGAAATGTCCCCGCTGCGGCACTTACAACAGCACCTGAAGCCTCATCTGCAAGAACAAGACCTGCGGCACCGTCTTCCGCTACGGCACCCGCAAGCAGCCCAGCGTTGACGCCGTCAAGATCATGACCGGCTCGGGCTTCCAGGTTTATTTGGTGCGGCAGAGGGACTGGGGACCGGATTACCGGTGCTTTGTGGAGCTGGGGGTCTCGGAGACGGCCATCCAGACGGTGGACAGGACCATCATCACGCAGCCCCCAGGCACAGAATGGGGGAAAGAATTGGAAGAAAAAGGCAAAACTCGTGGGTTGAGATAAAGGCAGTTTAACATTACAGCAAAGAAAAGAAGAAAACAGCAACAATAATACTGATAGAGGAATATACAAAACTTGATTACGGTAGCACCGCTCACTGACCGGACCCGGGAAGCCCCAGCCCTGCAAAGTGGCAGCTTCCTGCCCCCTCCCCTGGCAGCTCCCGAGGCATGGCCCCCATGGGATGGGATACCTGTGTCCCTGCCAGGTCCTGGGGAAATTAACCCTACCCCTGCCAGAACCAGGACAGAGAGGTTGCCAGTTTGAAGAGGAGCCAGCTCTCTTAACACCCTCGGGTGGATATGGTCGGGGCCCATTGATGTATAGGGGTCAGGCTCCTGTAATAGCTTCTATACCAACTCTTCCTGGGTTTGTGTTCACATCAGCCTGCGTTGTTGTTCCCAAGGCCAGCCACCCAAGGAAGGGAATTCCCTTTATTGGGAATAAACCGGTTTTGTGCTTCCCAGGAGAGCAGTCTTGAAAAACTCCCAGCACTCACTTGCTCCTCCGTGGAAGCTTCCCATGGAATCCCTGCCATCTGGGCTCTCAGCAAGCTGAACCTTGCTCTTCAAAAGTCTAAAATCTTTGTCTTAGTGCTAACCTTCAGGGCGCCCAGCAGGATCCCAGACTCCACAATATCGAGCTGACTGCAGCCAAGGCTGTCACTAACGGAGACACTACGAAGCAGGTGGGCTTGGTTTGTGAGTAGCACGTCCAGCGTCCTCGTTCCTGGTTGGCACATCTTAAAGCGAGAAAGACTGTAGCCACACATTCTTCCCTTTTTTTCCTTCTCCTGCTTAAAAAGAGTTGAGAAGTTAAGGGAAAGTTTTTTTCTTCAAGTTTTCAGGAGCGTATTCAAGATGTCTTTTGCATACCAGGAGACACTGAACGTACTAAGCTAAACCAAACTGTCAGTTCCCGTGTTCAGTGACCTCTGAGGTTTGCGAGGCGTGCTTGACTGTGTACAGACATCATTTTATCCTGAAAATGAGAAAAAGAAAACATTTCCCCTGCACTGGCTGTTCCGGTAAAATGACTTTTAAGATTTTTCTTTCCTCTTTCAAAATGCGTTGCTTTTAGGTAAAGGTCTGGGATAAAAATCACTCCGTTTCTGCTTTCTCATATTCTGGGCCTCTTTTTGTAACTGTCAGGGAAGGACGGAATTCCTTCTTCCCCCGCCCCTCCTCAGGAGAGCGCTGGAAAGAGAATGAAATGCATTGTTCCTTAGTACCTGCAACAGCAGTTACTTGGACAATCAGAGAGAAGCCCACCTGCATGCACACTTTGCACCCGCTGTTTTCATTGTTACACGGGCAGCATGGCTTGTGCTAGCCAGTGCCTAGAGGAAGAAAAAGCATCTTTGTAAGCTCCCTCTGGAGAGCGCTGATGGCTGAATGAGCGTCCACACTTTAAAGAGCGTCACTGGAGTCTGATATACCCCTTGCAAGTAATGACTAAAAGCCCATGTAAGGCAATTGCAGGTTTGCAGTGCTTTGATGCCTACCACATTCCTTTGTACCCAGGACCTTCTTTTGACTTTTCCAACGTGTCATTCTCTCTGACAACATCAGCGGCTAAGCATGTAACAGAACTAAAAGAAATTGGCAAGGTTCTTTCAGTTGTGCCCTTTTCTTTATTTCACGTTAATAAAAAGCAGCTGGAAGGTTTTAGCCTTTGCATCCTCATCCCTTCCCGGTGCTTCTTCTGACTCGGTGTGACACTCCAAAGTTAGGTAAGGTTTCCAGGTTTCCCCTGGAAGACTTTGTGGACGAGTCTACAGGCCTGCCGAGCCCAGCCTTAGGAGCGGACCCGCTGGCCGTGGAGCTGGTGATGTTGGAGGTGTCGGAGGGGAGAACTCGAGCAGGGTCTGGTCGCTGGGGCACGGCGGGACCTGCACATCTGAGCACACCCAGCGCGTGGACGTATCTGGCATCCACGCGGATGGGAGAGCAGAACTGACCCTGCACTGCTCTTCCAGAGACGTTTCGATAGAGCCCGTGGGAATGCGGAGAACTGGTGTACCTGTGAGGTCAGAGATGCTCCATTTGACTCATGAGCAAAAGCAGAACAAGACGCACTGGTATTTCAAGCCCTCAGCTTTAAGTCCTGTATTTAGACAAAGAGCTATCATCAGAGTCTCACCATCGACTGCAAGCTTTCAGTCTCTTTCACCGGTAGGTTCCCGAAGCACCACTGGAGAAGACAGGCCTTGTTTGACTTGATTTCTTAGTCCAGAAAGCAAAAAGGATATATAACTCTCCCTAAGCATCCTCCTCATCTCAGAGACAGGGAAAGGTATTTTGAAGTAGATCCAGGCAGTATTTATGGACTGTCGACGCAATATGTGTTCCTTTCTTTTTCAAAATGCTGAAATACTGATTTCATTATTCCCTTGGAAAACGGCATTTTCAAAGGAGCGGGGTGATCAATAAATTAGCAAGAGTTAAACGGAAGGTCAACAGTATGGGGGTGTAAAGAGAAAGCGGTGAAGCTTTGCAGACTGTCAGCCAATGGGAGGAAAACCTTTGGGAAAGGTCGAACTCGTTCTGGCTGAATGCGGTGGATGCCATTAAGGCCGACGTGGAATCTGACTCGTGAGGATCTTCTCAGAGCACGTCAGGTGGCGCCAAGGACAGACCACAAAGCCAGTCTTCTCCCAACTCTGCTCTGCAGCTGCCACTGAAGGGTACAGGAGCCCGGCAGAAAAGGCTTTCCCTGTCATCACAGGCTGCCTTGCTGAACCTTACCAGCACCTCCTCCCAGCGCTCCTCCTCCTCTGCGAGCACCCCGTATCACCCCCTCTGCCCAGCGGCCTGCGCACTCCCATCCGCAGTGCTGCCTCCCAAAATAGGTCCACCCTTCTCCGCTTCTGCTGCCTCCACACGGGTGTAGAAGGAGGAAGTGCAGTAGTTTGCAGGCTCAGGAATTCATTGGCAGCGCCTCTGCGTGACGGGGATGCAGCTTTCGCAGGTATTTTGCTGTGCACGAGAGGGAGCTGCCGCAGAGCCCGCAGGCGAAAGGCTTACATGCTGAGTAAAGCCGGGCTTTTATTGAGAGGAGCTTTGGTTTCTGTCTTGTGGCCCATTTGACAAAGCAGCCAAGTGTGTCTGTTGTGGGAGTGTTTTGTCCAGAATCGCTTCCAAGCCAAAAAGCAGTGTTTTCCAGGTAACGGCGTGGGGACGAGCCTGGGTTGGCCAGTTTTGCTGCGCTCGGACTCTGCAGGTGTCACAGCCGGTCCCGCTGGGGGCGGTGCCCCAGGACCATGGCTGCGGTGGGGCGTCCGGGCTGTGAGGTCACAGAGCCCCGCTGTGACACGCCCTGATGTGCAGTGCTGTGCCGCGGGCAGCGCTCCGGCAGTGCCAGCAGCGGCAGTGCCAGCAGCGGCAGCAGCAGCGGCAGTGCCAGCAGCACTAGCGGTAGCAGTGCCAGAGTCGTCAGCATCGGCAGTGCCATCAGCGGCAGTGCCAGCAGCAGCGGCTGTGCCGGCAGCAGCAGCAGCAGCAGCATGGTGCAGGTGCAGGGGGCTGTGACCCCCGCCCGCCTCCTTATCCTCCTCCTGGTGCTCCTGCAAGCCCATGATGCCTGGGCTGCTCCGCGGAGAGTGCCGGGATTAGGTAGGCGGGCAAGCCATCACCCAGCCCTGGCAGCGTGGCACGGCACCCAGTGCACCTCGGGGTGCCAGCGGGGCTGGGGCCGTGGTGGGGCAGGGCTGGGAGAGCAGCGGGGCCGGGTGAGCCGTGGCCAGCTCTGCGGGTGTCAGGAGGCAGATGCCTCCTGGGGAGGTGGAGGGGCCTGTGGCTGCTGCGGGGGCATTTTCCAGGCAAACGGTGGGGCCGGGGGCGGCGCCACAGGGTGAGAAACCACCCTAGAGCCGGCCCTGTGCCGCCCTGCCCCACAGCAGCCTTAGCCCAGCCTGTGGGTCTGGGCCGGAGCGGCACCGCAGGAGCACTTCTTCCCCAGGCTGGTCACGGCCGTGCCCGGGGCCATGGCTCTGCCGCTCCCCGGCTGCATCTCGGCTTTCAGCCTCGGGGCCGGCCGGCCATGGGAGATGTCCGCTGAGGAAAAGAGAAGCATTCCTGCTCGAGCCCTGCAGTTCTCTCCTTGGGCAAATCCAGGCCCCCATGGGACACACAGCCCTTGCCCACAGCCCGGGGAGCAGACGGGGCAGCGCTGGTGCAGGCTCTCACCGACCAGCGGGGCTCTTCTCCATGGGAGGTGTGAGTGGTCAGTGTTTCCCTCCGGTGCTTTCCTGTGGGCTGCTTCTGTGCACGCTAGACATCTCCTGGGAAGGAATCCCCGAGGGGCCATATGTTTGTCCAGCCGGTCCTTGAGGACGGACGTGCACTTGGCCTGGAAACAGTATTTTGAGAGCTGCCAGGTGCCAGCGAACAGGTCACCCAGGCCCCTCTGCAGCTTTGGAAATCTCCAGCCACCTCCGGGTCCCACGACGTTACCTGACCCCCTCCAGACACTGCAGGTCACTGAGAAAGAAGTAGATCACCACATCTAATGGAAACGTGCTTGATTACAGCTGGGCCTGCAGCCGACGGCCACCCGACTTCTCTGCCGGATCTTGTCCGGGAGCCTCAGGGCGATCCCACAGGTATGTCGCTTGAATGAGTGAGCGTTTAGGTTTTCATAGTCTGTTGATACGAAGTTGGTCTTAATATTGTCTTGGCCGATGCTCAGACATGCAGAAGAGCCCAGGGGGAATGGGTCAGGCTCAGTGATGTGCCCCAGGGCACTCGGCCTTGCCAAGCGTTCTTTCCCAGCCTCTCCGAGCCTGCGCTGCTGCCAGTGCCTGCTGCAAAGCCAGCGGGCTTGTTGGGCTTGAGTTTAGAGCTGGTGTGAGCTCCAGGGAGTCCCTTCTCCCCACAGCTCGGTGCGTGCTTTGTTTCAGAGGGGCAGGGTCCAGGTGCCCAGTGGCTGTGCACGATGCTCCTGCGTGGAAGGGAGAGACGCGTGCCACGGGTCAATCGCGTGTTTGAACTGCATTCGCTGCCGTTCAGGTCGGAAGAACTCTATTGAGATATCTCACGGGAGCTGCTCTGTTGTGTTTGTTTACAGACGTGGCTGGAGGCGATGGATATCCAGCTTCCCGGCTGGGTTCCAGGGCTGACGCTCAGGGAGATGGCATGGGTACGTCATGGCTTTTTACGTCCTTTGAGAGCTGCCAGCTGAAAGCCCAAATGAGAGCGAGGCATCTCTTGCGGGTGTGAGAATAGAGACCTGCATTGTGTGTGCCCTGTCATTGCGTGATCCCCTTCACCTGTTCTGCTATGACGGAGTATATGCCAAGGGACGATGGCAGCTTCCCGTGGGTATTTGGTTGCAGATGTGGGTACAGAGAGGGCTTTTCCAGCTCACCCGGCATTGCAGGGGGGAGTAGTCAGTTCTGACTGACTTCCCTGACACAGCACTCGTTTTCCGTATTTCATTTGTGAGAAATTTAACTTTCTACTTTCCGTTAAGGTCCTCAAAGAGCAAAGTCTAAAGCCAAAAAGAGAAAATCTTCCCAGCGGTCATCAGAACTCCTAAAGGAACTCCTGAAGGAATTGGACGAAGCAGCACATGGTGGGCATATCTCACTCTTAACCACAAGGCTTGGGAAGACGAGGTTTTACATGCCCGTATGGACAAGCCGTAGCCTACACGGCAGGAAGGGATCGATCAGGGCCTCCCCGCGGTGACACTCAATTTCACGCCTTGCAGGCGCTGGCGAGCTGCAGACAGAGATGGTCCAGAGTCTCTGCTGCCAGTCGTGGTCCAAGCTGAGTGCCAGGGACAGCTGCTGCCCCAGTTAGAGCGTTACTCCTCAGAGCTGCTCTGGGCAGACGTTGGTGTCCAGCTGGCAGGAACTGGCGGTGCTCGCGTCTTGAGTGCGTGAGGAACTTGCCGAGGAGCTGATCCCAGGGAAGCCGTGAGAGGGCCAGCGCCCTCTCTCCACGTCGACAGAGAGGAGAGTGCCCCTGGGTGGCAGAGAGGATGTGCAGGCAGCTTGGGGTCGCTGGGACCGACAGACTTGGCCAGGGCCAGAGCAGCCCCAGCTTCACAGCCTGGTCCAGCCCCGTTGTTCTCCTTGATGTCTGAGGACTCTCGGTGACACCTCGGGGTCAGGGACAGGTGAAAGCTGGACACCCAGCTTGAGGCCGCACACCTAACTTGAAGGCCGCTCAAATGAAGGGCTGTGAATTCAGCCTCGGGTGTTTAGCTGTCTGCTCCCAGTGGTGCTTTAGGGAACTTGGGTGTGTTTCCGCTTCTTTTGGGGGACTGTGGGCTCTCGTGTGCACTGGTAAACCAAAAAGTGTCTCGCACTTAACTTTTTCTCCATGAAGGACACGTTCTTTGGACTAGTGACTAGGTGCACCCCCAAATTCCCAGGCTTTGTGTCTAAGCGATACGCGTGTATTTTGAGAAGTAGTGCCACCTGAAGATGCCGTGTTCCCCAGGAGGAACGGTTGCTTCTATCTAATTCCACTGACCTACTTTCTTTTGAAAGTGAGGGACTGGGGGACGGTGGAGAAGGAGGCGCTTCAGGAAGGAGGCGGTCAGGCAGTGCCAGTCTCTGATGAAGAAACGAGGGCAAATCAATCAGCAGGCGTGCCAGGTAATTGCCGTCCCTCGGTCATCCAGCGTCCTGAATCAAAATCCCTGGGTGTCTGCAGGCTCTTCCCCTGGTGCCCGCTGCTGCCCATCGTGTCCGCAGCCAAACTATGGAAGAGAAGCCAGGAAGGGCTCTCTGAGGATGACTGTCACCTCTGGGCTGTGGAGGTTATTGCCAGCAGTGTGCGCCTAACCCTCTGTGGATGCGGGGAGATGCTCACCGCCCATCACACCCAGTTCACCGGAGTTTCGGAACTTTGCCATTTTGGGAAGGAGGCCATCTGAACCGCCCTCAGCAGATGATGGGAAATACGGCTCTTAATCGAATGTACCTCCCGCCATAGCTGCATCCCAGAGCTCGCCGTCAGTCCCCCTAGGCACAACAGCGGGGGATCCCTCCTGTGAACTGAGGTCCAAAGGGATGCACTGACAGATGGGGCACGGCTTAGAGGGAACCTGCACCGTCCTTCTGCACCCTCTGTGCCTGAGCCATGCTGAGGCTTGACCTTTCTCTGATTTTTGGCAGTGCTGCCCACCCCCGGGGAAGCCCGCCACGCCGGCATGGATGACTTTCTTCCAAAGAATGCAGGTACTGAGCAGTCTTGCAGGGGGCCAGAAGTGGGAGACAAGTCCTGAAAACTAGGGGCACGCAAGCGGTGCCCATGCTGAAGAAAAGGCAAAGAGGGAGAGGGAGGGTGGGGTGTCTCCCGAGAGGGCCTGACTCCGTCCCTTCGGGGTGTGGGTGCTTGGCTGGGGCGGGAGAGCTGGGGGCGAGAGGAGAGAGAGGCTCCAGAGGGCATTGATTTGCGACGGCTCTGGGAGTTTCCTTTGCTTCTACCGAAACCAAGGAGACAGCGCAGCCCCCGGATGTTCCCTCCTTCGGAGATGCTAACAAAGTGAGAAAGAAGGTTTGCTGGCAATGTCAGACCTCCTGTGAGATGGCCAGTAGCGCGCAGGACACACTAACGTACGGAATTGTTCCCCCAGGTGTGGATGGCAGGGGAAACACAAATGCTGCGGATCCTAAAGACTTCCAGAAGTATTGGATAGAAGGCACCGTGGTGATCTTAGGCTCCGTGCTGTTTGGGATGGGACTGTGTTGTGCGATGTGTCTGTGGAGGGAGAGGAAAAAGTAAGTTGTTGCCGGGGGGCAGGTGCCAAGCTTCTGTATTAGATGGCTGCTATTAGCCATGAAGCATTTTGAGGTAGGGTATTCTGGAGTGCCGAGTTAGGTACTGGCCAAAGTCTGTCAGTGATGCCGTCAGTCCCAGATGTTCACCTCCGCCAAGGTGTGCCAGCAACTCAGAGCGTGGTGAGGAACCTTCCCAGCTATCGTCCTGGCTTTGGAGAAAGAGCTGTCCCATCTGCCCCCCAGCGCTGCCAGCGTGCGTGTTCTCAGCAACGGCAGGGCTTTTGTCTGGGCAGGGGTATGTATCTCTGCAGCTACGTATGGGGAAGAGAGGCTGGAGAGCGGCTCACCAAAGAGGGAGCCCAGGCTGTCCCCTTGTCTGGGCAGGGATGGGCAGGGGAGGCGAGTGCTGGTCTTTGCCAGGCACGCTGAGAAAGGAGGGCAGGAGGCTCTCCTGGGCCTGCATTGCTGTGCCCAGCTTTGGTCCCCGGGGTCTCCTTCCCGGCACGTGCAGAGCAGCCAGGTCAGGATGGTCAGGGCGCCGAGGAGACGAGCCACGGGCAGGCGAGCGGAGCCCCAGCCCAGGGGTGCGTGGAGCCCCGTTTTTCTGCACGGAGCTCCCCACGTGCAGCCGGATGCCCACACCCCCCGGGGCGCCCGCCGCTGTCCCGCACCCTCGCACCCACCCGGCACCACAGCCGCCTCAGAGCCTCAGCAGCCTCCTCTCTCCACAGACGCCTCTCCGCAGCTTCAGGAGACCAGCCCAACCCCAGCAGCAACCCTTCATGCCCGGACAGCCGCACCACCAGTCCCAGCACCTCTGAGAGCCGGCCCCAACCCCAGCAGCCATCACCTGGGCCTGGGAAACCGGCCCACCTGCCAGACAGCAGCCAGAAACGGGCCCCCAACAGACTGGACATCCGCCTGGTCTTCCCGACCCCACCCCTGCCTCCCCCGCTGTCGACAGCGGTGCGGGTTTCGGACATCAGAAGACTCCCCACTGACAGCGGCAGGGATCCACCATTCTGATTTCAGAATAAAGGCGTAGCCATAAATACAGACCAGTTGCACCGTTGTCTGGGTCGTAACGGCAGCAATGCCAGAATTCAGCAATTCTGGGCTGAACTTCAGATCGGGGCAGGCAGGGACGAGGATGCCCACGGTGTCAGCAGGCAGGGAGCTGGGCACGGGACCCGCCGACAGGCCGGGGGAACCCAGCCTCCCTGGTGGGACCGGCCCGCTAAATTCTGAGCCGCTGAGGCACCCATGGGGCTTGTCAACAGGTCATCAGCCCCACCTCTGCTCCCCCTGCCAGCACCGCAGCTCTTTGTCTCAGCGAGTGACCGTTGGTGGCGGTTACGCCTCATTTAAACCCGCCGCTGCTGCTGCAGGCTCCAGCCTGGCCTCCTCAGCTGCTCTCACGTGAGCTCTGGGCTCCCTGCGGGTCCCTGCCGCTGCCCGGGCTTGTCCCGGCCTCAGAAAAACTCAGGAATGGCCCCAACACCAGCAGCCATCATCTCTGCCTCAGAAACAGTCCAGGCTTCCACAGAGAACACAGGAAAGGGCCCCCACCAGCCCAGACAGCTGCCTGGCCTGTTCAACCCCACCGTCCCCCCTCCGCTGCCCAACTCAGACAACCGGCCCCAGCCCCAGCAGCCATCACCTGGGCCTGGGAAACCGGCCCACCTGCCAGAGAGTACCCAGAAACAGCCCTTGACAGACCGGACATCCGCCTGGTCTTCCCGACCCCACACCTGCCTCGTGCCACGAGCTGGGCACGGGACCCGCCGACGGGCCGGGGGAAGCAGTATTACGGAGCACAGCAAGAGTCTTGTCACCACCCCAGGCCCGATGGCGGCTCGTCGGTCCTTTGGAGTTCAACGGCATCCCGTTGATCCATAGTTCTCAAGTGACGGTGGTGAGGGTCCCAGTTGTGGTCTGGCATGGCACTAGTTTCTAGTCCCTGTTGGCTCGCAGTTCAATCAATCAGAGGCCCCAGCCCCTGTCCTGAGGCGACAGCAGCCGAGGGAAGGCTCTGTCCTGAGGCGACAGGAGCCGTGGGGAGGCCCCAGGCACCCTCTTGAGGCGACTGAGATCAAAGGGAGGCCCCGACCCGAGGTGAAAGTGGGCAAGGGGAGGCCCCAGACCCTGTTCTGAGGCGACTGAGGCCAAGGGGAGGCCCCAGCCCTTGCCCTGAGGCGACAGTAGCTGAGTGGAGGCCCCCTCCTGAGGCGACAGTGGCCATGGGGAGGCCCCAGACCCTGTTCTGAGGTGACAGTGGCCAGGGGGAGGCCCTGCTCCCGGTGCCCGGCCCAGCAGGGTGCCCCCATCCTGGTCCCGCCTCACCCAGGGCCCAGCCTGGCCCTTCGTTCCTGCGCTGGCCCCCGGACCCTGCTGGGACGGGGGTGTCCCGGCCCCTGCCCCTGCGCTCCCCTCGGTGAGGGCCCTTCCGCTCACCCGGGGGGCGTCAGGGCATTGTCCCACCTGGCACAGACCCACCGTCCCCTGAGCTGTGCCCTGTCCTTTGCAGTTGGGCCGGGAGCTCCTGGCTCCCCGTACCACCAGTTTATCCAGTATAAATACCCACTGAGGTGTGGGACTGGCTTCAGTCACCACGGGGGCACCAGGAGCTGCTTCTCAGCATCCCCAGCCTCTCCTCACACCCACCGCTCAGCTCCAGCGGTGACAATAAACGTCCCTTTGCCTCTGCCCGGTGTCTCTGTCTCTGGGACGCTGGCTCGAAGGCTCGGCTGCGTGTGGCTTTTCACATGGTGCCTGGTTTTGCCCCAAAAAGGGGGGTTTTGGTCGTGGTGAGGAGGCAGGGGCGAGCGGAGGGCTCTGCCGTGGGGTCGAGGGGAGCCGGGCAGCCCTCCCAGCCCGCCTGGTGTGAGAGGAACAGGGGCAGGGGAAGGGGGAAAGGCGGTTGGCAGGGGAGAAATGTTTATGGATTGTGTCAGGAACGGTGTGGCCAGGACTGGGGCAGTGACCGTCCCCCTGGACTCAGCACTGGTGAGGCCCCACCTCGAATATTGTGTTCATTTTGGGGCCCCTCACTCCAAGAAGGACAGTGAGGGGCTGGAGCTGGTCCAGAGAAAGGCAATGGAGCTGATGAGGGTCTGGAGCACAAGTCTGGTGAGGAGCGGCTGAGGGAGCTGGGGGTGTTCAGCCTGGAGAAAAGGAGGCTGAGGGGAGACCTTCTCGCTCTCTACAGCTCCCTGAAAGGAGGGGGCAGCCAGGGGGGGTCGGACTCTTCTCCCAAGAACAGGACAAGAGGAAACAGCCTCAAGATGCACCAGGGGAGGTTTAGGGTGGGTATTAGGAAAAATTTCTACACCAAAAGGGTTGTCAAACATCAGAACAGGCTGCCCAGGGCAGCGGTGGAGTCGCCATGCCTGGAGGGATTCAAAAGCCGGGCAGACGTGGACGTAGGGTAGTGGTGGTTTGGGCAGTGCTGAGTTAATGGGTGGACTTGATGATCTGAAAGGTCTTTTCCAACCTAAACGATTCTGTCATTCCATGATCCAGACAGGACTGTGGGTCCAGCAGCACCAGGGCTGCTCTCTGAGAGTTGCTCGTGCTCCTGGGCTGCCAACCTGCTGCCAAAACCCGACCCGGGTGGATCTGGGGGGGAATCGCCCCATTTCTGTCCTGTCCACGCAGGCTTTTCTCTCCCATCGTCGCTGCCTCAGATGGTGGTTTCCACTCTGGTGTCCCTCCGAGGAGCTGCTCTGTGGGTCCCCTTGCCGCGCATCCCACCGCAATGGTGGCAGGCCACCCAGCTTTACGTCCCATGTCCTTTCAGCCAGTCACTTCCCCCCCTCTCTCTTTGTCCCCTCTGTCTCGGTGGCTGCTGGGGACCGAGGATGGCCACCGCCACCTGCAGAGGGACCCATGGGTGTCACCAGCCGAGCGCTGCGTCCCCGCTGTCCCTCCCCGGGCTGTTAACTCACCCGCCTCTCTCTGTCCTTCCAGGTTTCCCAGAGGATGGAGCCGGTGTCGGTGAGGAGCAAAGTCCCCTCCTTCCTGTCAGACCTGGGCAAGGCCATGCTGTGGGGCACCCGGAAATGTCCCCGCTGCGGCACTTACAACAGCACCTGAAGCCTCATCTGCAAGAACAAGACCTGCGGCACCGTCTTCCGCTACGGCACCCGCAAGCAGCCCAGCGTTGACGCCGTCAAGATCATGACCGGCTCGGGCTTCCAGGTTTATTTGGTGCGGCAGAGGGACTGGGGACCGGATTACCGGTGCTTTGTGGAGCTGGGGGTCTCGGAGACGGCCATCCAGACGGTGGACAGGACCATCATCACGCAGCCCCCAGGCACAGAATGGGGGAAAGAATTGGAAGAAAAAGGCAAAACTCGTGGGTTGAGATAAAGGCAGTTTAACATTACAGCAAAGAAAAGAAGAAAACAGCAACAATAATACTGATAGAGGAATATACAAAACTTGATTACGGTAGCACCGCTCACTGACCGGACCCGGGAAGCCCCAGCCCTGCAAAGTGGCAGCTTCCTGCCCCCTCCCCTGGCAGCTCCCGAGGCATGGCCCCCATGGGATGGGATACCTGTGTCCCTGCCAGGTCCTGGGGAAATTAACCCTACCCCTGCCAGAACCAGGACAGAGAGGTTGCCAGTTTGAAGAGGAGCCAGCTCTCTTAACACCCTCGGGTGGATATGGTCAGGGCCCATTGATGTATAGGGGTCAGGCTCCTGTAATAGCTTCTATACCAACTCTTCCTGGGTTTGTGTTCACATCAGCCTGCGTTGTTGTTCCCAAGGCCAGCCACCCAAGGAAGGGAATTCCCTTTATTGGGAATAAACCGGTTTTGTGCTTCCCAGGAGAGCAGTCTTGAAAAACTCCCAGCACTCACTTGCTCCTCCGTGGAAGCTTCCCATGGAATCCCTGCCATCTGGGCTCTCAGCAAGCTGAACCTTGCTCTTCAAAAGTCTAAAATCCTTGTCTTAGTGCTAACCTTCAGGGCGCCCAGCAGGATCCCAGACTCCACAATATCGAGCTGACTGCAGCCAAGGCTGTCACTAACGGAGACACTACGAAGCAGGTGGGCTTGGTTTGTGAGTAGCACGTCCAGCGTCCTCGTTCCTGGTTGGCACATCTTAAAGCGAGAAAGACTGTAGCCACACATTCTTCCCTTTTTTTCCTTCTCCTGCTTAAAAAGAGTTGAGAAGTTAAGGGAAAGGTTTTTTCTTCAAGTTTTCAGGAGCGTATTCAAGATGTCTTTTGCATACCAGGAGACACTGAACGTACTAAGCTAAACCGAACTGTCAGTTCCCGTGTTCAGTGACCTCTGAGGTTTGCGAGGCGTGCTTGACTGTGTACAGACATCATTTTATCCTGAAAATGAGAAAAAGAAAACATTTCCCCTGCACTGGCTGTTCCGGTAAAATGACTTTTAAGATTTTTCTTTCCTCTTTCAAAATGTGTTGCTTTTAGGTAAAGGTCTGGGATAAAAATCACTCCGTTTCTGCTTTCTCATATTCTGGGCCTCTTTTTGTAACTGTCAGGGAAGGACGGAATTCCTTCTTCCCCCGCCCCTCCTCAGGAGAGCGCTGGAAAGAGAATGAAATGCATTGTTCCTTAGTACCTGCAACAGCAGTTACTTGGACAATCAGAGAGAAGCCCCCCTGCATGCACACTTTGCACCCGCTGTTTTCATTGTTACACGGGCAGCATGGCTTGTGCTAGCCAGTGCCTAGAGGAAGAAAAAGCATCTTTGTAAGCTCCCTCTGGAGAGCGCTGATGGCTGAATGAGCGTCCACACTTTAAAGAGCGTCACTGGAGTCTGATATACCCCTTGCAAGTAATGACTAAAAGCCCATGTAAGGCAATTGCAGGTTTGCAGTGCTTTGATGCCTACCACATTCCTTTGTACCCAGGACCTTCTTTTGACTTTTCTAACGTGTCATTCTCTCTGACAACATCAGCGGCTAAGCATGTAACAGAACTAAAAGAAATTGGCAAGGTTCTTTCAGTTGTGCCCTTTTCTTTATTTCACGTTAATAAAAAGCAGCTGGAAGGTTTTAGCCTTTGCATCCTCATCCCTTCCCGGTGCTTCTTCTGACTCGGTGTGACACTCCAAAGTTAGGTAAGGTTTCCAGGTTTCCCCTGGAAGACTTTGTGGACGAGTCTACAGGCCTGCCGAGCCCAGCCTTAGGAGCGGACCCGCTGGCCGTGGAGCTGGTGATGTTGGAGGTGTCGGAGGGGAGAACTCGAGCAGGGTCTGGTCGCTGGGGCACGGCGGGACCTGCACATCTGAGCACACCCAGCGCGTGGACGTATCTGGCATCCACGCGGATGGGAGAGCAGAACTGACCCTGCACTGCTCTTCCAGAGACGTTTCGATAGAGCCCGTGGGAATGCGGAGAACTGGTGTACCTGTGAGGTCAGAGATGCTCCATTTGACTCATGAGCAAAAGCAGAACAAGACGCACTGGTATTTCAAGCCCTCAGCTTTAAGTCCTGTATTTAGACAAAGAGCTATCATCAGAGTCTCACCATCGACTGCAAGCTTTCAGTCTCTTTCACCGGTAGGTTCCTGAAGCACCACTGGAGAAGACAGGCCTTGTTTGACTTGATTTCTTAGTCCAGAAAGCAAAAAGGATATATAACTCTCCCTAAGCATCCTCCTCATCTCAGAGACAGGGAAAGGTATTTTGAAGTAGATCCAGGCAGTATTTATGGACTGTCGACGCAATATGTGTTCCTTTCTTTTTCAAAATGCTGAAATACTGATTTCATTATTCCCTTGGAAAACGGCATTTTCAAAGGAGCGGGGTGATCAATAAATTAGCAAGAGTTAAACGGAAGGTCAACAGTATGGGGGTGTAAAGAGAAAGCGGTGAAGCTTTGCAGACTGTCAGCCAATGGGAGGCAAACCTTTGGGAAAGGTCGAACTCGTTCTGGCTGAATGCGGTGGATGCCATTAAGGCCGACGTGGAATCTGACTCGTGAGGATCTTCTCAGAGCACCTCAGGTGGCGCCAAGGACAGACCACAAAGCCAGTCTTCTCCCAACTCTGCTCTGCAGCTGCCACTGAAGGGTACAGGAGCCCGGCAGAAAAGGCTTTCCCTGTCATCACAGGCTGCCTTGCTGAACCTTACCAGCACCTCCTCCCAGCGCTCCTCCTCCTCTGCGAGCACCCCGTATCACCCCCTCTGCCCAGCGGCCTGCGCACTCCCATCCGCAGTGCTGCCTCCCAAAATAGGTCCACCCTTCTCCGCTTCTGCTGCCTCCACACGGGTGTAGAAGGAGGAAGTGCAGTAGTTTGCAGGCTCAGGAATTCATTGGCAGCGCCTCTGCGTGACGGGGATGCAGCTTTCGCAGGTATTTTGCTGTGCACGAGAGGGAGCTGCCGCAGAGCCCGCAGGCGAAAGGCTTACATGCTGAGTAAAGCCGGGCTTTTATTGAGAGGAGCTTTGGTTTCTGTCTTGTGGCCCATTTGACAAAGCAGCCAAGTGTGTCTGTTGTGGGAGTGTTTTGTCCAGAATCGCTTCCAAGCCAAAAAGCAGTGTTTTCCAGGTAACGGCGTGGGGACGAGCCTGGGTTGGCCAGTTTTGCTGCGCTCGGACTCTGCAGGTGTCACAGCCGGTCCCGCTGGGGGCGGTGCCCCAGGACCGTGGCTGCGGTGGGGCGTCCGGGCTGTGAGGTCACAGAGCCCCGCTGTGACACGCCCTGATGTGCAGTGCTGTGCCGCGGGCAGCGCTCCGGCAGTGCCAGCAGCGGCAGTGCCAGCAGCGGCAGCAGCAGCGGCAGTGCCAGCAGCACTAGCGGTAGCAGTGCCAGAGTCGTCAGCATCGGCAGTGCCATCAGCGGCAGTGCCAGCAGCAGCAGCGACCGTGCCGGCAGCAGCAGCAGCAGCAGCATGGTGCAGGTGCAGGGGGCTGTGACCCCCGCCCGCCTCCTTATCCTCCTCCTGGTGCTCCTGCAAGCCCATGATGCCTGGGCTGCTCCGCGGAGAGTGCCGGGATTAGGTAGGCGGGCAAGCCATCACCCAGCCCTGGCAGCGTGGCACGGCACCCAGTGCACCTCGGGGTGCCAGCGGGGCTGGGGCCGTGGTGGGGCAGGGCTGGGAGAGCAGCGGGGCCGGGTGAGCCGTGGCCAGCTCTGCGGGTGTCAGGAGGCAGATGCCTCCTGGGGAGGTGGAGGGGCCTGTGGCTGCTGCGGGGGCATTTTCCAGGCAAACGGTGGGGCCGGGGGCGGCGCCACAGGGTGAGAAACCACCCTAGAGCCGGCCCTGTGCCGCCCTGCCCCACAGCAGCCTTAGCCCAGCCTGTGGGTCTGGGCCGGAGCGGCACCGCAGGAGCACTTCTTCCCCAGGCTGGTCACAGCCGTGCCCGGGGCCATGGCTCTGCCGCTCCCCGGCTGCATCTCGGCTTTCAGCCTCGGGGCCGGCCGGCCATGGGAGATGTCCGCTGAGGAAAAGAGAAGCATTCCTGCTCGAGCCCTGCAGTTCTCTCCTTGGGCAAATCCAGGCCCCCATGGGACACACAGCCCTTGCCCACAGCCCGGGGAGCAGACGGGGCAGCGCTGGTGCAGGCTCTCACCGACCAGCGGGGCTCTTCTCCACGGGAGGTGTGAGTGGTCAGTGTTTCCGTCTGGTGCTTTCCTGTGGGCTGCTTCTGTGCACGCTAGACATCTCCTGGGAAGGAATCCCCGAGGGGCCATATGTTTGTCCAGCCGGTCCTTGAGGACGGACGTGCACTTGGCCTGGAAACAGTATTTTGAGAGCTGCCAGGTGCCAGCGAACAGGTCACCCAGGCCCCTCTGCAGCTTTGGAAATCTCCAGCCACCTCCGGGTCCCACGACGTTACCTGACCCCCTCCAGACACTGCAGGTCACTGAGAGAGAAGTAGATCACCACATCTAATGGAAACGTGCTTGATTACAGCTGGGCCTGCAGCCGACGGCCACCCGACTTCTCTGCCGGATCTTGTCCGGGAGCCTCAGGGCGATCCCACAGGTATGTCACTTGAATGAGTGAGCGTTTAGGTTTTCATAGTCTGTTGATACGAAGTTGGACTTAATATTGTCTTGGCCGATGCTCAGACATGCAGAAGAGCCCAGGGGGAATGGGTCAGGCTCAGTGATGTGCCCCGGGGCACTCGGCCTTGCCAAGCGTTCTTTCCCAGCCTCTCCGAGCCTGCGCTGCTGCCAGTGCCTGCTGCAAAGCCAGCGGGCTTGTTGGGCTTGAGTTTAGAGCTGGTGTGAGCTCCAGGGAGTCCCTTCTCCCCACAGCTCGGTGCGTGCTTTGTTTCAGAGGGGCAGGGTCCAGGTGCCCAGTGGCTGTGCACGATGCTCCTGCGTGGAAGGGAGAGACGCGTGCCACGGGTCAATCGCGTGTTTGAACTGCATTCGCTGCCGTTCAGGTCGGAAGAACTCTATTGAGATATCTCACGGGAGCTGCTCTGTTGTGTTTGTTTACAGACGTGGCTGGAGGCGATGGATATCCAGCTTCCCGGCTGGGTTCCAGGGCTGACGCTCAGGGAGATGGCATGGGTACGTCATGGCTTTTTACGTCCTTTGAGAGCTGCCAGCTGAAAGCCCAAATGAGAGCGAGGCATCTCTTGCGGGTGTGAGAATAGAGACCTGCATTGTGTGTGCCCTGTCATTGCGTGATCCCCTTCACCTGTTCTGCTATGACGGAGTATATGCCAAGGGACGATGGCAGCTTCCCGTGGGTATTTGGTTGCAGATGTGGGTACAGAGAGGGCTTTTCCAGCTCACCCGGCATTGCAGGGGGGAGTAGTCAGTTCTGACTGACTTCCCTGACACAGCACTCGTTTTCCGTATTTCATTTGTGAGAAATTTAACTTTCTACTTTCCGTTAAGGTCTTCAAAGAGCAAAGTCTAAAGCCAAAAAGAGAAAATCTTCCCAGCGGTCATCAGAACTCCTAAAGGAACTCCTGAAGGAATTGGACAAAGCGGCACATGGTGGGCATATCTCACTCTTAACCACAAGGCTTGGGAAGACGAGGTTTTACATGCCCGTATGGACAAGCCGTAGCCTACACGGCAGGAAGGGATCGATCAGAGCCTCCCCGCGGTGACACTCAATTTCACGCCTTGCAGGCGCTGGCGAGCTGCAGACAGAGATGGTCCAGAGTCTCTGCTGCCAGTCGTGGTCCAAGCTGAGTGCCAGGGACAGCTGCTGCCCCAGTTAGAGCGTTACTCCTCAGAGCTGCTCTGGGCAGACGTTGGTGTCCAGCTGGCAGGAACTGGCGGTGCTCGCGTCTTGAGTGCGTGAGGAACTTGCCGAGGAGCTGATCCCAGGGAAGCCGTGAGAGGGCCAGCGCCCTCTCTCCACGTCGACAGAGAGGAGAGTGCCCCTGGGTGGCAGAGAGGATGTGCAGGCAGCTTGGGGTCGCTGGGACCGGCAGCCTTGGCCAGGGCCAGAGCAGCCCCAGCTTCACAGCCTGGTCCAGCCCCGTTGTTCTCCTTGATGTCTGAGGACTCTCGGTGACACCTCGGGGTCAGGGACAGGTGAAAGCTGGACACCCAGCTTGAAGCCGTGTCTAGCGCTTGAATTTTTCTTCATGAAATTGTCCATTGTCCTGACAAGTGACTAAGTGCACCCCCAAATTCCCAGGCTTTGTTTCTAAACGTTATTCATGTAGTTTGAGAAGTATTGCCTCCTGAAGATGCCATGTTCCCCAGGAGGAATGGTTACTTCTAATTGAACTGACCTACTTTCTTTCGAAAGAGATGGACAGTGGGGCTGTGGAGAAGGAGGCGCATCAAGCAGTGCCAGTCTCTGGTGAAGAAACGAGGGCAATTCAATCAGCAGGCGTGCCAGGTAATTGCCGTCCCTCGGTCATCCAGCGTCCTGAATCAAAATCCCTGGGTGTCTGCAGGCTCTTCCCCTGGTGCCCGCTGCTGCCCATCGTGTCCGCAGCCAAACTATGGAAGAGAAGCCAGGAAGGGCTCTCTGAGGATGACTGTCACCTCTGGGCTGTGGAGGTTATTGCCAGCAGTGTGCGCCTAACCCTCTGTGGATGCGGGGAGATGCTCACCGCCCATCACACCCAGTTCACCGGAGTTTCGGAACTTTGCCATTTTGGGAAGGAGGCCATCTGAACCGCCCTCAGCAGATGATGGGAAATACGGCTCTTAATCGAATGTACCTCCCGCCATAGCTGCATCCCAGAGCTCGCCGTCAGTCCCCCTAGGCACAACAGCGGGGGATCCCTCCTGTGAACTGAGGTCCAAAGGGATGCACTGACAGATGGGGCACGGCTTAGAGGGAACCTGCACCGTCCTTCTGCACCCTCTGTGCCTGAGCCATGCTGAGGCTTGACCTTTCTCTGATTTTTGGCAGTGCTGTCCAACCCCGGGGAAGCCCGCCACGCCGGCATGGATGACTTTCTTCCAAAGAATGCAGGTACTGAGCAGTCTTGCAGGGGGCCAGAAGTGGGAGACAAGTCCTGAAAACTAGGGGCACGCAAGCGGTGCCCATGCTGAAGAAAAGGCAAAGAGGGAGAGGGAGGGTGGGGTGTCTCCCGAGAGGGCCTGACTCCGTCCCTTCGGGAGAGCTGGGGGCGAGAGGAGAGAGAGGCTCCAGAGGGCATTGATTTGCGACGGCTCTGGGAGTTTCCTTTGCTTCTACCGAAACCAAGGAGACAGCGCAGCCCCCGGATGTTCCCTCCTTCGGAGATGCTAACAAAGTGAGAAAGAAGGTTTGCTGGCAATGTCAGACCTCCTGTGAGATGGCCAGTAGCGCGCAGAACACACTAACGTACGGAATTGTTCCCCCAGGTGTGGATGGCAGGGGAAACACAAATGCCGCGGATCCTAAAGACTTCCAGAAGTATTGCATAGAAGGCGCCATGGCGATCTTAGGCTCCATGCTGTTTGGGATGGGACTGTGTTGTGCGATGTGCCTGTGGAGGGAGAGGAAAAAGTACGTTGTTGGGGGGGGCAGGTGCCAAGCTTCTGTATTAGATGGCTGCTATTAGCCATGAAGCATTTCAAGATAGGGTATTCTGGAGTATTCATGGCCTCAGCAGCCTCCTCTCTCCACAGGCGCCTCTCCGCAGCTTCAGGGGCTCAGCCCAACTCCATCAGCTACCTCTCGCGCCTGGACAGCCGCACCACCCATCCCAGCACCTCTGAGAGCCGGCCCCAACTGCAGCAGCCATCACCTGTGCCTGGGAAACAGGCCCACCTGCCAGGAAGCACCCGGGAACCGGCCCCCGCCAGCCAGGACGGCCGCCCGGCCTTCCCGACCCCACCCCCGCCTCCCCCACTGCCCAACTCGGCCACACGGCCCAAACCCCACCAGTCACCACCTGTGACTGGGAAACAGGCCCACCTGCCAGAGAGCACCCGGGAACCAGCCCCCGCCAGCCAGGACGGCCGCCCGGCCTTCCCGACCCCACCCCCGCCTCCCCCACTGCCCAACTCAGCCACACGGCCCAAACCCCACCAGTCACCACCTGTGACTGGGAAACAGGCCCACCTGCCAGGAAGCACCCGGGAACCGGCCCCCGCCAGCCAGGACGGCCGCCCGGCCTTCCCGACCCCACCCCCGCCTCCCCCACTGCCCAACTCGGACAGAGCGCCCTCCGGCCCCCGCAGGAACTGAAACCGCTCGCCTGCCCCCCAAGACCATCCCCCTCATCGTCCTGCAAGTGTGCCAGGCGGCCCCGACAGCGGTCCGGGTTTGGGCTGACACAAGACTCCCGACTGACCGCTGCAGGGGTCGACCATTCTGATTTCAGCAGAATAAAGGCGTAGACATAAATACAGACCAGTCGCACCGTTGTCCGGGTCGTAACGGCAGCAATGCCAGGAATTCAGCAATTCTGGGCCAAACTTCATATCGGGGCAGGCAGGGACGAGGATGCCCACGGTGTCAGCAGGCAGGGAGCTGGGCACGGGACCTGCCGACGGGCCGGGGGAAGCAGTATTACGGAGCACAGCAAGAGTATCGTCACCACCACAGGCCCGATGGCGTCTCGTCGGTCCCTTGGAGTTCAACGGCATCCCGTTGATCCGTAGTTCTCAAGTGACGGTGGTGAGGGTCCCAATTGTGGTCTGGCATGGCACTAGTCTATAGTCCCTGTCGGCTCGCAGTTCCATCAAGCAGCGTGCAGGTCGTCTTGGCTCGGCCAATCACCGTTTGATGCGGTCGCTGGGTGAGATTTTCCTGCCCCTGTTGCTTGGGCAGCGCTTGATTTAGCACAGTCCTCATGCCACAGTACATCTGGGGTACACTTGGTTGGCACGTACACCACGCGGGCAGCAGCAGGCAAACTTCCAGACATCCAGTCGGTCTGCCAGAAGTCAGAGCTTGGGGCTCCGGGCTTTCCTGGCGCCTTCAGCCTCAAAACCACCCTTTCTCACTCGCCCCACGGCCGGCCTCAAAATTTCCTTTGGTGTCACTTTCTCTGTGAATTGCTTTCACTGCCCAAGTAACCTCTGTGCTAACGCTCTCCCCAGAGCTGGACTCCACAGCAGCAAACCTCTAGAGATTGCTCCCACATCGAAAGTGCCAGGAGGGAAAAGAGGGGCTTCTTCCCACTGTCTCTGCAAAGCCCCACTCTTCCCTCCTGGCACCTTCGCTGTGGGAGAAATTCTCAGCGGTTTGATGTTTTTGAGCCCGGCTCTGGGGAGAGTGTTAGCACAGAGGTTACTGGGGCAACGGAAGCCGTTCCCAGAGATGGTGAGAAGCAGCAAAACTTTTCCCTCCTGGCTCCTTGGCAGTGGGACAAATCTCTGTCCATTTGCTCTCTGTGAGCCCAGCTGAGGGGAGGGTGGTAGCACAGAGGTTACTGGGGCAGTGAAACCAGTTCCCAAGACAGTGAAAACAACCCAGACTTTTCCCTCCGAGCGCATTTGCTGCGGGAGAAATCTCTATCCATTTGCTGTCTGTGAGCCCAGCTGAGGGAGAGTGCCGGGGCGGCGGCGGCGGCGGCGGCAGCGGTTTGCCCGGGGGCTGAGAAGAGGCCCGGGCTGTGGGCCCTGGGGCCTTGCGAGGAGGTGCCACAGCACCCCACGTGCTACTGGGCGACCAATAGGAGCGAGGGGGCGTGGCGCCCCAGCCGAGTCCCTCCGGTGGCCTGGGGCCGGAGCCGGGCTGAGGTGCCGCAGCGCAGGTGCCAAAAGGGGGAGGGAGGGAAGGCCCCACAGGCGCGGGCCAGGCAGTGCCATGAGAGGGGCGGGGAGGATGGCGGGAAACCGGCCCGGGGCAAGGGAAGGGGAAGAAGCGAGACGGTGGTGGTGGCGGGGGTGAGGGTGAGGGGCCGACGTCCCGGTGCCACCGCGTTGGTGAGGTCCGTGCGGGGGTCGGGGGTGGGCAAGGGGCTGTGGGTGAGGCTGCCGGGTGGGGAGCGGGGGGGAGGGCTGGGGCCTGCTACGGAGGTGAAGCCGGGCCTGGTGGTGTGGGGAGCGGGGCCGAGGGGAGGCGCCAGGCCCTGTTGTGAGGCGACTGAGGCCACGGGGGGGGCCCCAGGAGCCCTCGTGAGGTGACAGTGGTTATGGAGAGGCCCCAGCCCCTGTCCTGAGGCGACAGCAGCCGTGGGGAGGCCCCAGGCACCCTCTTGAGGGGAGCGAGATGGAAGAGAGGCCCCGACCCGAGGTGAGAGTGGCCAAGGGGAGGCCCCAGGCCCCATTCTGAGGCGACAGTGGCCATGGGGAGGCCCCAGACCCTGTTCTGAGGTGACAGTGGCCAGGGGGAGGCCCTGCTCCCGGTGCCCGGCCCAGCAGGGTGCCCCCATCCTGGTCCCGCCTCACCCAGGGCCCAGCCTGGCCCTTCGTTCCTGCGCTGGCCCCCGGACCCTGCTGGGACGGGGGTGTCCCGGCCCCTGCCCCTGCGCTCCCCTCGGTGAGGGCCCTTCCGCTCACCCGGGGGGCGTCAGGGCATTGTCCCACCTGGCACAGACCCACCGTCCCCTGAGCTGTGCCCTGTCCTTTGCAGTTGGGCCGGGAGCTCCCGGCTCCCCGTACCACCAGTTTATCCAGTATAAATACCCACTGAGGTGTGGGACTGGCTTCAGTCACCACGGGGGCACCGGGAGCTGCTTTTCAGCATCCCCAGCCTCTCCTCACACCCACCGCTCAGCTCCAGCGGTGACAATAAACGTCCCTTTGCCTCTGCCCGGTGTCTCTGTCTCTGGGACGCTGGCTCGAAGGCTCGGCTGCGTGTGGCTTTTCACGTGGTGCCTGGTTTTGCCCCAAAAAGGGGGGTTTTGGTCATGGTGAGGAGGCAGGGGCGAGCGGAGGGCTCTGCCGTGGGGTCGAGGGGAGCCGGGCAGCCCTCCCAGCCCGCCTGGTGTGAGAGGAACAGGGGCAGGGGAAGGGGGAAAGGCGGTTGGCAGGGGAGAAATGTTTATGGATTGTGTCAGGAACGGTGTGGCCAGGACTGGGGCAGTGACCGTCCCCCTGGACTCAGCACTGGTGAGGCCCCACCTCGAATATTGTGTTCATTTTGGGGCCCCTCACTCCAAGAAGGACAGTGAGGGGCTGGAGCTGGTCCAGAGAAAGGCAATGGAGCTGATGAGGGTCTGGAGCACAAGTCTGGTGAGGAGCGGCTGAGGGAGCTGGGGGTGTTCAGCCTGGAGAAAAGGAGGCTGAGGGGAGACCTTCTCACTCTCTACAGCTCCCTGAAAGGAGGGGGCAGCCAGGGGGGGTCGGACTCTTCTCCCAAGAACAGGACAAGAGGAAACAGCCTCAAGATGCACCAGGGGAGGTTTAGGGTGGGTATAAGGAAAAATTTCTACACCAAAAGGGTTGTCAAACATCAGAACAGGCTGCCCAGGGCAGCGGTGGAGTCGCCATGCCTGGAGGGATTCAAAATCCGGGCAGACGTGGATGTAGGGTAGTGGTGGTTTGGGCAGTGCTGAGTTAATGGGTGGACTTGATGATCTGAAAGGTCTTTTCCAACCTAAACGATTCTGTCATTCCATGATCCAGACAGGACTGTGGGTCCAGCAGCACCAGGGCTGCTCTCTGAGAGTCGCTCGTGCTCCTGGGCTGCCAGCCTGCTGCCAAAACCCGACCCGGGTGGATCTGGGGGGGAATCGCCCCATTTCTGTCCTGTCCACGCAGGCTTTTCTCTCCCATCGTCGCTGCCTCAGATGGTGGTTTCCACTCTGGTGTCCCTCCAAGGAGCTGCTCTGTGGGTCCCCTTGCCGCGCATCCCACCACAATGGTGGCAGGCCACCCAGCTTTACGTCCCATGTCCTTTCAGCCAGTCACTTCCCCCCCTCTCTCTTTGTCCCCTCTGTCTCGGTGGCTGCTGGGGACCGAGGATGGCCACCGCCACCTGCAGAGGGACCCGTGGGTGTCACCAGCCGAGTGCTGTGTCCCTGCTGTCCCTCCCCAGGCTGTTAACTCACCCCCCTGCTCTCTGCCCTTCCAGGTTTCCCAGAGGATGGAGCCAGCGTCAGTGAGGACCAAAGTCCCCTCCTTCCTGTTGGACCTGGGGAAGGCCACACTGCAGGGCATCCAAAAATGTCCCCACTGCGGCACTTCCAGTGGCACCTGAGGCCTCATCTGCAAGAACAAGACCTGCGGCATCGTCTTCCGCTACGGCACCCACAAGCAGCCCAGCATTGACGCCGTCAAGATCATGACCAGCTCGGACTTCCAGGTTTATTTGGTGCGGCAGAGGGACCGGGGACACGATTACCGGTGCTTTGTGGAGCTGGGGGTCTCGGAGACGGCCATCCAGACAGTGGACAGGACCATCATCACACAGCTCAGCTCCAGCCACTACTACCTGCTGGCCTGTCTGAAAGCGGCCACGCAAGGGGTGGTGGAAAACCAGTGCCAGCATGTCAGACTGACCCTGAACTGCCAGACGGAGGCCACCCCGCTCGCCTTGAAAAGCTCGGTGCTCAACTCCATGCAGGCTTTGCCCAAAACCAAACAAACCATCTGGCAGCTGGCGACCAAGCCCATGGGGCCGCTGGTGCAGCGCATCACCAAGAACATCCTGGTGGTGAAGTGCAAGGCCAGCCAGAAGCACAGCCTCGGCTACCTGCACGCCTCCTTCGCCCAGAAGGTGAACACCAAGACGCTGACAGACCACAGGTTCTCCTGCTCCTGCCAGGCTCCAAAGCCCGGCAAGGGCGGCCCAGCTGAGGAGGAGCTGCCGTCACCACACTGCATTCACTTCTTCGCCTGCCTCTGCGCCCTCGCCAGCGACGAAAGCCTGGCGCAGGAGTTCGCTGAATGGTGGCGGTAGGTGGGGGAAGTGACATGCAGAGGATTTTTAGAGGGGGGGTGAACATGTGTGGGGCTGATGCCACCCACTCCCCTCCTGCTCACCTGCCTTGCTTTGCCCAGAGCTGCCCTCGCATGTGCTCCCCATCAGGGCTTTGTTAGCTGGGGTTTAATTTCCTGTCCCCTCCCTTTGTAAGGACAGAGCTTCCTGGGGAGTGATTCCTCTTGGGTTGCAGCTCCCTCCTGGTGTCTGGGAGCAGAGCAGGGTGCTCCCTGCGCTCCCCTGGGGATGGCGGGGGGGGCAGATCCCGATGGGTTTTGCTGTGATGGATGCTTGGGGTGAGTCAGGTTCCTGTCCTGGGCAGGGAGCCGGATGTTCTCTTCACTTGGGCCGGAGCAGCACTGGAGGGAGCCCAGCTTGTTGTGAACCCCCCTCCCATGGCAGCAGCCTCTGGAGTTCAGACCCCTGGGGGGTTATGCACCCTGATAGGCATGCCTGGATAATGCCACCTTGTTTTTAGGCACCCAAAAGTGAAAATCCACCCCAAGGAGAGTGCCCTGAGTGATGTGAGTGAATTAAAGTCACTCATCACCTCAATGTTCCCCCCAAGAAGCGTGTCTGGGGGCCCAGGAGGGCTTTGGGGGTTCTCTGAGGATGTCTTGGGGGTAAAGTACCAGTATGGGGAGGGGGACATGAGACCCCACGTCCCTGCAGTGCTGCTGCGCATGGTTGAGATGCTTTTAAGGATGGAGTCTTGTTTCTCCTAGGGCTGAAAGGGCTGGCAGTCCTGCAGTTGGTGGGCAGCTCCGAATCCCCAGGGCAGGCTGGGGAGGTGGCTGCTGCCAAGGCCAAGAAGAGGAAAAAGGACGTCACGCTGGGTGAGTGTCCGCAGGAGGCTCTGCGGGACACGGGGGATGCGGGCCGAAGCCAAAAGCCGTTGTCCAGCAGGAGGGGCAGCCCTGCCGTGACCTGCCAGACTCATGTCCAGTGCTGGCGGCAGCTTTTGGAGCAGCTCTGGGTATTGGGCACACTCCTGCCCTGAGTCCGGTGGGTCTTTTAACGATTGTTAGTGATGTTAAGAGCTGTGGTGACAGCCCGCTCTGAGGAGAGAGGGGATTTCTCCATCCCATCCTGCATGGGGTGCCAAGGGACCCCTGGGACTTGTGCACTGACACTCTTTGAACCAATTCCTCAGGGGCGCAGGCAGCCAGCCCCCTCCTGGCACAAGACCTGGCTCACGGCAACGCCAGGAGAAGCAGCTTGAAGAAGCCAGCCATCGCCTCCTCGCTGAAGAGACAAGGTAAGCCTCGACCACGTGCCTCTGGACACTCGGGGACCGGGTGGATGCTCGCAACCGTTCGGTTTGTGCCACTGTGACCCCTGCGGAGGGGACAGCCGAGCCCTCACCATCCATTGCTGGCTCTAGGAGGTGAAGATGGGGCTCAAGCAGCTTGGTGTTACTGGTAGCTGTGTGTCTGGTGTGGCTCGGGGTGTCAGCGTGGTTCTGGTTGGCTGTAGACGTGGTTGTTGTTAGAGAAGGACGATGCCAGCGTCCTCCCAGGGTGGCTCTTTGGTGGATTTTTGGGCATGGCAAGCTTAAAAAAGTTGGCTTTTGGTAGGGCCAGCGCTGCTGTGAGCGGGCAGGTGTTAGTTAGAAGATTCTAATGCCATTAAGTGCTTTCCTGGGTAAAATGAGGAGGTGAATGGGGTCAGACACCGTTGTGAGCTGGTTTCCATTAGTTTTGTGCCACTGCTGGTGTTTGCAGCATCTCTTAATGGCCAGAGCTGCTGGGGGAGAACTTCTTGTGGCCGGAGCCGCTGTGGTTTCTAGTGGCAAATCCTTGCTCGGAAGCACAGTCCGGTGCAGGGAGCGTGCCAGTGGTGGAAGAGATGGGAGCTGGGGTCACCCCGGGGAGGTGGTTGTGGGCACCAGCGTCATGCCTTGTCTTGGAGCAGATGGCTGGGTGTTTATGTGTGTTCATATGTGATGTTTGGAGAGGGAAGGGTCAGCCCAATGCCACGAAAACCTGAAAAGCGACTCAGAGGCCTTCAGAGAAAGCCAGTCTCCTTGCCAGTTGTGGTCTGGGCCTGGGTAGGAGCTGTGGTTTAGTGCTTTTGTTCCTCTCAGCTTTAGTTTTGGCCTAGAAAGGAGTACTATCTTCTGTTTCCCTGAGGTAGTGTTGCTCCCGCAGATGGCCACACATGCCCCCGGGGGGTTTCGGTGCTCTGGGCAGGGGGTGAGAAGGTGTCGGATCATGCTCCCGGGGCTGGGGGCTGTGGAGGCAGCTCCTGGGTGGCGCTGAGAGCAGAGGGGGTGGTTTCGGGAGCGGATTAAAGCAGTGCTGCGTTTCCCGGCTCTGGGAGCGAGGTGCCCAAGGCAGCGGCATCTCGTCCATTGAGCTGATGGACAGGGTCATGTTTGATGTCCTGCTGCCTTTCCGAGCTTGGTTTAACACAGGCAGCTGTGGCTTGCGCTGCTGGGGGAACTGGTGCAGGTAGAACGGGGAATACTGGACCGCAGCTGGCTGTGGTGGTGATTCCTGTTGAGCTGCAAATTCATCAGCGCATGCCAAGAGTGTACCAGGGTCCGGTAGACAGAAGCCTGCTGGTTTAGGCATCTGGCTCCTCCCTAGAATTCTAGAGCATCCAGGCTCATCAAGCTAGGAAAGGCTTAATTAAAGCAGCTGGGTTGGATTCTGAAGATGCAGGTTATTATCCTGTGAGTCTTAGCAGAAACTGAGGTTTTAACTCTTGTTTAAGGCTTGAAGGCCTTGGGTTTGGGTTATGCTAAGTTTCTAGATGGTGGTCAGGATTACAGGAGAGAGGGGTAACAGGGAGGCGAGTGGATGGCTATTGTTATTCCTGAGTTATTTCTCCTGCCCATCTGGCTTGGCATTTCACTTGGGTGTGGATTCTGATTCTCATTCTGATTTTCCTGCCCTTTCTCTTGCAGGCTGTAACCAGCTGCTGGATGAGTCGCAGGTGACCCTCTCTTTCCAGGACTGGCTGGCCAGGGTCACCCAATGCATCCATCAAACCATGCATTACCAGTTTGAGGGTAAGGCTGTGGGGACCAGCTGGGGAGAGCCTCTCTGTACCACTCTGCTCCCTTCTGTGCACTATCATCTCAGTCATTAAGCTCTTGGCAACACTGAATAACTGTTAGCAAGGAGGGAAGTGTTTTTACCCAGTTTGGAGCAAATATTTTGCCCTGGGAAGTTTCTGTCTGCTGGGATTTATTTCCTGAACATGGACTCGGTGCTCAGCAGCAGCCCAGTGCTGGGGTTTATCCAGGGAAGGGAGAAATTCCATAAAAGGTGATTGATGCTTGAATTCAGGCTCCCTAGGGCCAGGCAGGGAGGTGAGACAAAGTCAGGTGAGCTGCCTGCCTCAGAAGTGCTGGGGGGGACACTTTGCAGGCTGTGGGGAGCGCTCTGCCTGCCTCCCCATCCCCCTGCGTGCCCCGAAGGCAGGGACCGAGCATTCCCTGTGCACGTACAGCCCTGGGCGATGGCTTGTGGCCGTGATACCTGTTACCTGCCCCACTCCGCTTCTGAGCCAGCAGCGGGGCATGGCTCTGGCCCAGCCTCCAGGCAGAGGTCGCAGCTTGTGTTAGGTCTGTAAAAATCCTTACTGGGGCTGCACTTCGTAAGTCTCTGGGCTACTAGGAGAGCTGTGCAGGTGCTCCCCTGAAGAAAGGGACCCCAAAACAATGCCAGAAGGGAAGCAGCTCTTTACAAGCAACTTAAGAGCGCTGTAAGTTTGTCACCTCGGACAAAGAGGCTGATCCTGCTCTCCACTCCCTGTGCCCCCACGCAGCCCCCCCCCCCCCCCCCCCCCCCAGCTGACTGGCAGCACAAGCCAAAGCAGCTCTCCCCAGCCCGGCACCAGTTAAGATTCAATTTATTCGCTGTTAATCCAAAGCCGAGTCCTGGGGAGAAGCAGACAGCCAAGGGCAAAGCCAAATACTCAGAAGTTGCGCCCCAGCCCAGGCCAACAGCCACACAGTGGAGTAAAAGCTGAGACCACCACAGAGAAAATGGGAGAAGAAAAGGAAGAAAGAGGCACAGAGTGACCCTCTTCCCCCCGCAGCTTTTGTCCGCAAGGCTGCCCTCCCCCTGGGGACCTTCTCCAAGGACACGTGGCACATCACCAACATCAAGCAGATCTTCAACATGCCTGAGGTAAAGGGGGGGGGCACGCAGAAGGCAGCCCCCCCCTCACCTGCTGCTGCTGGAGATCACCTGCAGGTTTGTGCAGGACCTGGAGAAGCAGCCGGCCATCCAGCCCCTGGAGCTCAACACCTTCCTCAGAGTGGGTAAGTGGAGGGCAAGCTGTGACCCGCCCCACCTCACCCCAGCTGGACCACCCCAGCCAGGACCAGGAACCCCCCCCCAGCAGCCTCTTTCCCCTGGTATGGGAGCAGCAGACCACAGGGGGGGCCAGGACCCCCCCCCAGGAATTCTTGTAAGTGCTGCATTCTTCCTCCTTGCCTGGGATGGGGGGTACAGCAAGAAGCACCCCCTCACCCCCCCAAGAAACCAGTCCCCAGGCACAAGGGACACCAGTGCTAAGGGGGTCCCCACTCCCCACACACAGAAGCCTCACTCATAAGGGGCTCCCCCAGACCCCCACCCAGGGGGACTCTGAAGCCAAAAGGGCCCCCACACACACCCCCCCACCCAGGAGAGGGTCCTACACTCCCAGGGGAGGGTCCTCCCCCCCACCAAAGCCCCATCTCAATGTTGATGCCCACCCTCCCACCCAAAAAAAAAATAGTTGGTTTTTTTTTATTTATCTCAAACACTTGTGAGATCCCTTCCCAGACTCTCCAGCCCCGACCCAAGAACAAAAAGGCAAAAAAAAAAAAACCCCAAACACTCACCACACCAGTAACCCCCAGCTGCTCCTCCAGTCACCTGAAAGACAAACACCAGTTAAACATTCCATAGTCCCCCATAAAACACCCCAGGAGGGGAGGAACCCCTCTACCACCCCCCCGACCAGGGGAAAGGGAGGGATCTAAGGGGGGGATGCTTGAGGCACCCACAAATCAGTGTTACTTGGACAGTGGGTCCCTCCCCCACCCAGGGGAGGGCAATAACAAGAAGGACACCCAAACAGGTCAAATATAAAACACTTCTCATAGGGTAACACTAAATACATCACTTTATTAACAATAAAAAAAAAAAACAAAACACACCGTTGAGCCCTACACCAGTATAAAATACACCAGTAAGAGTCAGACCCGGGCCCTGCGGGAAGAGGGGAAGGGCTCAGGGCTCCAGCACCGGGGCAAGGAGTTCTCAGGGTGGCAGCTGGCACAGACAGAAAACTCCTCAAACTTCCTCATTTCCCTGGAAGGGGCCGTTCCTGGGATTAAGTAATCCTGGGGGCGAGTGCCCGGGTCTTGCTCCTCTTCATCCCCGCACCTGGGGGCGGGGGCAGCTGGAAAAAACACACACACGCACCCCCCCCCCCCCCACCCCGCCGAGCTGGCTGGAAAGGGAATATCGGCACGAGTTCAGGCACCAGAGTCCTCGAAAAGGGGGGTTTCCCAAGCACACCTTACTGGAAAATAAAATTCCCCATGGAATAATTAGTCCTCTGTGTGTCCGCGCCCCCCCCCCCCCCCCCCCGCGCCTTCATCATCGAGTGGATCCCCAACATCCTGCCCCGCTCCCGCATCAGAGAACCGCGCATCCAATTCCAGTACGGCCACCACAGCGCCCGCCAGCCCCGGCCCCTCCACCCAACCCCCCCTCGAGCTCGCCCCGCTGGCCACCATCGCCTTCCCCTGACCCCCCACCCCGGGGAGGGGGCCCAGGACTGCGCCCCACCCACCTGCAGGGACAACGGCGCACCCGCCGCCGCTCCGGCACAAACACTTGGAAGATAAAAGGTGTCCCCTCCCCACTGGGTGCCTGGAGCCTCCCTGCACCCAGCGTGGGGGGGGAAAACACCCTGGGGACCCCCCTCACACCAAGGGCAGCCCCCACCAGGCAGCACAGCCCTGGGTTCAAAGGGGGGGCTTCACCCAGCCAGGGCTGGGGGGTGTCCGGGGGGGGGGGGGGGGCAAAGGCCACCCCCCCACCCCAAAAGTGTCTCGGGGGGGTCCCGACACACCTCTCCCCACGCTCCACGGCTCAGCTCCGGCCCGGGGGCTGCTCCTCGGCAGCGGAGGCTACTCCAGGGTCTGGGGGACAGCGAGAAAGAGACGAGAGAACATAAACACACACACACACACCCCCCAGCAAGGGCAGAGCCCCCCAGCACAGCCCGGGGCGGGGGCAGCCATACCTCACCCCCCCGTCTCACCCCGCTCCATCGCTGCGTCCTCCAGCAGAGCCTCCGACACCAACCTTCCAGCCTGGAATAAAGACACAGCACTGGGGGGGGGGGGGAAGACACAGCCAGGACGCCCCCATAACCCCAGAACAAAGACAAACACCTCCCCGGCGACAGCACGGGGTGGGGAGCAGCCAGGGCACCCCACAATCCCCAGGACAAAGCCAAGACCCCCCTTCTAGGACAGCACTAGGGGGGCCCCCATCCAGGAGCCCCCCAATCCCCAGGACAGAGACAAACACACCCCCCAGGGACAGCACTGGGCGGGGGGGGGGGGGGGCCTCCAGGGCCCTCCCACCTCCAGACCAGCACCGGGGGGCCCCACGCAGGACACCCCAAGGACAGCACTAGGACTGGGACCCAGAACCGCACCCCCCTCCAGGGCAGCACTAGGAGGGGGGGGAAGGGCATCCAGGAGACCCCCCACACACAATCCCCAGGACAGAGACAGACACCCCTGGGGCTGGGGAGGCATCCAGGGACACCCCCCCACCCCCCCGGGGGGGAAGATGGATCACCCCAGGGGCAGCCCCTGATCGGGGGGGAGGGGCAGCACCTGGGCTAGGGAAGGGGGGGGGGGGGGATGTCCGGCCCCACCGCCGGGCTCCCAGTCAGCACCCAGTCGCTCCCAGCAGGCACCACCGTGCTCCCCGTTGCTCCCAGTCGACTCCCAGTAGACATCAGCAAGCTCCCGGTCGCTCCTAGCAGCCCCCAGTAGCTCCCAAGAGGCAGCAACTAGCCCCCACTGCTCCCAGTAGGCAGCAGCAAGCTCCCAGTTAGCACCAGCAAGCTCCCAGTAGCTCCTAGCAGGCAACCCTTAGCCGCCCATTGCTCCCAGCAAGCCCCCAGTCGCCAGCAGTGCGCCACCCCCGTTGCTCTCAGTAGACACCCAGAAGCTCCCAGTCGCCACCCGAGACCTCCCAGCACCCTCCCAGGGGTTTAAGAGGCCACGGGGGGGGGGGGGGGGCTGTGCCCAGGCCCGCGATGGGGCACAGCTGTGCCCGGGGCGGGGGGGGGGAGGGGGGCTGTCCCGCCCCCCCCAGCTGAGGGACGTTGGGTCCCGATTGCGCCGGCCCCGCCCCCGGGGGGGGGGGGGGGGTGTGTGTCACACCTTGTGTGTGTCCCCTGGCACTCTCCGGGGTGCGATGTCACCTTTGTCCCCGCCCTCAGCCCCGCTCCCCGGCACCCTCCGGGGGGGGGGGGGGTGTGACAGCCTTTGTGCCCCCGACCCCACCGGCCCCGACCCCACGGAGGGGCCGTTGCCAGCCCGAGGGGACCCCGGCAGGAACCGGGACCCCCGAATTCCCGGGGGCTGGGGGGGCCCGTCCCGGGAGCGGTGTTGGGCGGGGGAGGGGGCGGCGGGGAGGGGGGGCGGTAGCCCCAGGGGGGTGAATTCTGGGGCAGGGGGGGCGACCCCCAGCACAGCCCGTGTGTGTCCCCGTGTGTCCCCCCAGTGACACCCGCCCTCCCCACAGACACGGCAGCAGCGGGCACGGGGAGGGGGGGGTTGAAGATGAAGTCTCCAGGAAAGCGCAGAGCCCCAAGGTTTGCGAGGCGACGCAAGCGGTTCCCAGCGAGCGTGAGAACAAGCAAATTTTCCCTCCTGGCACCTTGGGGGTGGGAGCAACCGCTGGATGTGGCTGTGGACGGAGCTTGCCCTTGGCTGCCTGAAACGGCGCTTGACAGAGGTGCTGTGGCCAGATCCGTCTGGGGACAACCCCGGGGGTTGGATTCAGGGCTGCTGAGCCCCGGCACGGCTCGGTGTCAGCCCTGCCAGCCATGGTCACACGCGCCCTTTGTGCCCTGCTGTATCGGGGGCTCCGGCTGGGGATGGGACGGGGCCGACCACCCACCCTGGGCCACCAGCACCCAAAACTAGAGCTCGACCTTCCCAGGGACCCTTGGTCGTGGGGCAAAACCTACCTGGGGGGAGGCTGGGGGGCCTGGACCCTTTCCGGCAGCAAAGCTCTATCCCGTTGGGTGCCTAAAACATGGATTGGGCAGCGGGATGGGGAAGAGCAGGATGGAGGCTCCAGCGCCCCCCAGTTGCCATTTCTCATCCATGAAACATCCCCGAGAGCCTTCCGCTTGCTTCCCGAGGCAGCGGCCAGCATGCTGGTTCTCTTTCGTAATGAAATAATTTATTTTCTAACAGTCGAACAATACAGAAGTATCCATATACACAGCAAAGGTCTCCTAAAACATGTAGTTTCTAAAAATGCGTGTGCTAACTGTAATAAAAAGCACCATTAGATGGTCTTGACACAGGATTCTGAATGACAATGGGGTATTTACAGCAGGAACCGAACGGCTGGAAACAGAATTCCTATTCTCCCATCTGCCGCTCCCTGGCTCTCGAATGCCTAAAATAAAGCCGATGCTCTACAGGTTTGCTTCTCGGGAAGCAAAAGGTTAGGAGAAAAAGATGTAAAAGTGCAAATAAAATGTGTCAAAGAAAATCCAAGCAATGCCCAGATGGTTCTGGATCAGACGTTTCGGACGGCTTGCGTACCGCTACGCTGGATAAATTAAAAGCATGAAAGAAACGTCGCGGTTTTCAGCCATAGCCGTGGCAGAGCAACGACGTGACGTTTTCCAGGGAGCAAGTGACGGCAGGTGATGTCCCAGACCTTTTCCTACACCGGGGGGGACAAATCAGGGAGCAAAGCACCAGGGCAGTGATAGGCTCCAGAGGGATTCGGATAGAGCCCTGTTCCCAGCAGCTTCCCGTTCTCTGCCTGGCTGTGGGTCCCATCTCTCGCCACCCAAAGCGGCGGTTTGGGATCTGCCTTCCGCGAGGAAAAAGAAAAAAAAAAAAACAACCCCCCAGAAAAGCGTGTTTTCGACTCACGCCCGTCTGTGCAACGATCCGTTGTAAACGTGGGGTGTGCGAGTGGCTCCTCGCATCCCCTTTTTATTTTAATCACAATATACAAAAATGTCCTTCCTGCAGCTTATTTCTTAGGAATGCTGGTGGATCAGTGAATTCCAGGAAAAGGCTCGCACAGCCGCCAGGCGCCTCGGCCGACGAAGTGGGGGACCTGGAGAGAGCGAAAGCTGCCAGAGACAGTCCCGGCCGCTCGCCGGGAATCAACCGCCAGATTTACAGCCTCCTTCCAGGTTAGTGCATCATTTTGGAGGGTTCCCATTTCTCTTCACCCTCAGGCTGGAGAGGAGCACATCCCAACAGTGCAAAGGTCCAATAATTATTAGTTTGGGACAAAACAAGGAGGGGGGAGGGGGGGAAGTAACCCCCACGCAGCCTCTCACCAACAGAAGAAGGTGGGTAACTCAAAAAGGCACAACACTGAAAAAGAAATAATAATTTACGCCGAATCAAAACCTTAAGACTCAGCCTATCTAAATGACAACCAAAAATTAACTGTTTTCTACCTCCCACTGAACCCCGATGGTGTTTTCCCAGTGCTGGACGTCTCCCTTCCCTGCTCAAAGGCAGCAAGAGCCACGGCTCCGGAGGGATTCCCGAGGCGGTTTTTGGAAGAGGGCGAGGGAGGGCTCTCGGCAAATGCCTCAAAGTGCTGATATTCCACTTCCTTTTCTCTGTGCTTTTCATCCTTTTGCCTTTTTACACCCCACCCCACCCCCCGTTTTTGAAAGCATAGGGGTTTTGAGCTCGTGTGGCAAAGGCTGGCTGCCTCGGGCATACTGGTGCTAAAGGCATCTGAGTTGCGGGTGAGTGCAAATCTGTCGGATGTTGGAAAATTCAGTCTGCTTTAAAAAAACAAAAAAATTCCTCGTGGTTTTGATTTTTTTTTTCTCTTTTAAAACCCAGAAGGTGCAAAAAGAGCTGAGACCTGGAGTTTTTAGCAATTTGTTAGCCCCATCTCCCATCCCTCTTGCTTCTCAAAGATTTCAAATGATCCAAAAATAGATTGAGGATATTAAAAAAAAAAAAGGGGGGAGGGGGGAAAGAAGTTGAGTTTTATATTGCTCACTTTATGGAGCATCTCGGTGGCTTTCGGCATTTTGGAAACTGCATTTCTTGAACAGACTGGTACAGACCGCAGTGCGTGGGGAAGCCCGGTTTTGTTTCCCACTGCTAAAAAAAGCCCTTGGAGAGCGTAGCGGCTCCTCACCGGGTGCCGACAGGGATCGAATGAGAGGTTCGCCAAGGGGGCGGAAAGGACCTTCGCCTGGCTCAAGGGGAAAAGAAACATCTCTGTTAGCGGACCTCTACATATCAAAGTTTCCAGAACATCTATAAAAGCAGAAAGTCATAAGAATGTTATCTCCAGTACATAGAAAAAGGAATAAATACTATTTATAGCTCCTGTGTTTTCTGTACGTTTCCGTGTGCTCTGAGGTCGGGACCCCTCTGCTGTCAGGGCAGTGGGAAGGGCTCTGGCCCTTTCTTGGTGTGTTTGGGTTTCTCTCCCTACGGTGGTGACCAAAATCCTTCGCGAGCCCATCTGAGTGCCTGAAAAGATCCCCGCTGGCTGGAGAAGTGCTTCAGTGAAGATCTGTGGGGTCCCCTCGGGCGCCGACGGCCAGAGGCTGCCCCGCTCCCCCTCACCGTCGGGTTATTGCTAAACTGTCACGTGATGGATTTGAATGGGGCCGGGCATCGCTTCTGTAAAACAAATGAGGCATCATCTTTGTTTTTTGTGCTAAAGGGATGGAGATAATCTTTGTTCATCTCTCCGAGGTAGAAAAAATTTGTCCCAGAGACAAGAAGCATGAAAAAAATTCCAGGAGCGCTCGCCTGGAACACCATTGTGAAGCCGTGAAGCAGGAGGTGGGACGTCGCACAGGATGGGAACAGGGACCGTTTGATTTTAGGTAGGACAGAAAACTTCCCAGACCGAAGGCGTCCGACCCCAAATGATGAGTGCTGAGCCTCACAGCCCTTCCTGAGCAGCGTTCCCCATGCCAGTAAGGCTCCAGCTGCGGGATGACGGCAGGGCAGGGCAGGGCTGGGCCGTACATGGCTGCACTGCCACCCTGAATATTTAGAGTTGGCAGAGAGAAGCCCTCTGATCAATGTGCTGGCATCTGCGGGTACAATCCCTGCACCTGTCTGAGACGTGACGTGGCTGAAATGCTCCGCTTCCCAATTGCCGACTTGCCTCTGCTCTCTCCCGGATCTAAACTATGCAAGAGGTTGGCTCTGCCTTCGGATACTTGCCCATAAACTCTTACATTTGGGCCCTGCTGCTGATTATCGGGTACGTGATGTTGCTGGGCAAATGCGGAGTAGATTGGGAATACCAGGTGGTGACAGCAAGCCAAAAATCCCAGCGGAGGGCTTTTGAGGTTGCTGTTACTGCTGGGATATTCTCGGGCACATCAAAACATGGCTGGAATGTACGGTCTTGTAGAGAGGACTTTCAGACAGGAAGAGAAGCTGGCAGATGTGAGCTCCAGGGAGCAGCTTACCACCCGCAGCCCTACGCTGGGTTTTGGGACTTGGGCAAAGCTCAGCTTCATTCCGGTCGGCAGTTTGTTAAGATTTCTTACGTGCAAGAGAATGGCAGGACGGTCCGGTGTGCTACCTAACGAGATCCAAAAGGGAAACAGCAATGGGTGAAACAGCTACAGGAGTTGCTCCTTATAGGTCGAGAGAAGGCTTGTGATTGCTCTGCAACTTCACTCTCTTCACGCCGGAGCTGGAATAACCCTCGTCGCTACATACGCTCTGCAGGCTCCCTCTTTCGTCCGAGTCGCTCAGGCTGCTGCTGCTCCAGTCGAGGTCCGCGGGAAGGTCATCCGTGCTCTCCACATCCACATCTATCTCTTCTGCAAGAGGAATGGTTAAGCATTACAGTGTGGCTGGACAGACTTCTTTCCAGCCAGCCCCGCTATGACCTGAGTGCAGGGTCTCACCTCTATCCGAGTCTGAGCGCTCTGAAGAAACAGTGGATCCAATACTGTCCATCCTTATCCTCTCTATCCCCAACTTCTCCAGCTGCCTTTTCAGGTGCCGCTGCTCCCGCTGCAGCTGGTCTATTTGGTGTACGGCTTTCCTGTCATAGTCTTCAAGCTTCTGCAGAGGATGAGAGAGAAGGCATCCTGAGCTGCCCAGTTTCCAGCCACACGTGAAACATCACTTTCCCTACCCAAGCCACCTAAACGCGACTGCCGCCAGCTACCGAGAGGCTCCCTGGCTTCACCATGCTCAGGACGTCGAGCACATGAGTCATATGGATGCAACTTTCATCCTCCCACGAGCCAACGGACATTGAAGCAGGGTGCAGCCTAGGGATGGAGAGGTCTGGACCTGCCCCAAGGCCACTGGAGAAGGCACATAAAGGACGCTTTCCTTTCCAAACGATTTACATGCACAGCTATGCTGGAACCGGACCCATCCTATTTATAGATTTTTAGAATTTTTGATAACTAGGGAGTTGAACACAGCCCGATGCCCTGGTTATCTCTCAGCTCATGGAGCCTGAACACACCCAGTGAGGAGAGTCCTGTCAGTCAAAGTCCAAAGGACAAAGAGTGAAGTAGGAAATACTCTAGAAAAGAAAGGAAAAAACAGGTGTCCTGCAATCCTGCAGTCAGTCTCATCCCTAAGGCCTCCAGGCATCGCTGCGGTGTAGGGTACAATGCAGAAGTTTGGCTGTAAAGCAGGATGGCTGTCCTCTATGATCTCGTTGATAAGGAGAATCACACAGACTCGCTGTGCCAGCTGCAAGAAGGGCAATACTGACCTGCAACAGCATTAACCTCTGTCAGTATTTCCAAAACAATGTCCTGACCTGGCTGTTACCTTCATCCCACTTGAGGATCCAGACGCCCAAAGCCCTGCGCCCCGGGTGGCGGTGCTGCTCTCGAAACCGAGCTCAGCAGCTAACCAATGGGGACGGAACCCCATTTCTTGTGTCTCCCACAGCGGGTGGGTTCAGCAGCACCGAACGAGCCCACGCTCACCTTGATGTGCAATTTGGCTTTTGTTAGTAAACTCAGGGTGGTGTGTCTGCTGGCTTCAGGTCCGAGTGGTACCAGCCCTTTCAGCTTCTCCAAACACAGCCGTAGATGGGCACGCCTGTAAGAACACACAACACGCTGAGCGGTCAGGTACCTGCTTCCCAAACTTCCCATTTCACTCCTGTGAACGCGGATAATCAGGGTGGTTGGAAGCTAAGCTGAACCAGATGCCTTCCCAGCCCCTGGCAGCTTCCATACACTGGGCAAAAACTGCAGCCAGACAAAAGGACCTCTCCGAAAATCCCAACTCCAGCTTTGGCCAACTCTGACAAAACCCTGCCGGGCTGTCGGGATGTTTGCTGGCAAAGAGCTGCCAAAGATGTTGACTTTTTGGGTGAGGGTATCTGCTTTTGGTCTTTCTCCTCTCAAAAAGCTTCACTTACAGGGATGCTGTTTGGTCACTGCCTTGCCCCACTGACAGCTGAAGCCATGTGGTCTGATGCCACACAGCTGTAAACCCAGCACCTCCCTTGGGAGTGCTTCCTTTCCCTATTTTTAGTAGGAACGGGCTGGTTTCAGATCCATCGCCTTGGCACGCGTGGCTCTGGTCAAAACAAAACCAGCTCCCCATGGGAACGCCAGCCCCAAGCAGCATCACACTCCTTGGCTGCCAGGAGCCTGCCAGGAATCCCTCCCTCCCTGTAACACACGGATTTTGTCTGCAGTAATACATAGGCTAATGCTTTACTGCGTGCATGCCACTGCCGAGGGAAGCTCTGGCTCCTCGAGGAAGTCCCTTTATCTATGGACAACCGAGATGCTCCCAGCATAGGCTGGTTTCCCTTGCGTTCGACACTCCAGTCCCAAGATTTAGGTCACATTCTTGGCCATCAGTTGCAACACCTGCCTTTGTAACACCCAATGGACACAGGCAGCTGCAAAATGGGATTTTGCAAGTACCTGCCTATCTTGTTTTGGGCGTGCTAGGAGTAAACAGGCATTTGCCTACACAAAGTACCTCCTGAATTACAATGCAAACAAAACATGTGGTCTTTATTCTTTGGGTGAATCCCAAACACCGACGGGCTCAAAGATGAGCCTTTCCAAAGATTATTTTCCTGAGCAGGGTGAGGAAGAGCTGCCTGGAGCAGTGCAGACCTGTCCAACCATGCTGTGCCAGCTTACAAGTGATTTACCTGCAAGATCTATGGATAAGGAGCTAGCCCAGCCACACTCTGCGAGGGCTGTGGCAGACAAATCAAAATCCTTGGCTATCTCTGCTACAAAATAATGCCTTGTCATGCTGGCTGTTCACACCAGAAGACAAAAAAAACCCACAAAAAATGGCAAAAAGCCAGCCCTCCCTACCTAGCAAAGTTATGCAGAGGGGAGCTCAGCAACCAGCCCCGTGCCGAGGAATTTTCTGGATTGCACAACGCCAGAGTCAAAACTGGGGTTTCCGCTTCAAAGTCAGAGGCGCAGCATATATAAAAGCGCGTTTCTGCCATGCTTCACCCATCTGAAACTGCTGTCACGCTTAAAAAGCCCTAAAAATCCCACTGGCTCATAATAATAATAAAAAAAGAAACCTTCAAATGATTCATTTCCCAGGCAAAGGACCTTCGAAGCCCATCGGCTTGTTTCATTGCCCTTGTCCTTACACTCTGTGAGATACTCATCTTCTCATCGCTCTCCCTTCCCAAGCTGCTCCTCATGCCAGGGCAGGAAGCTGGCAAATTTTGGTCGAGATCCACTGGCTCGACAGGATTAAGGTATCTCTAATGAGGAGCAAAGCGGTACATAAGCCCTGTCCAGAGAGAAGCTCATTTCTCCAGCCACCCTGTTCGAAGGGGTGGAAAAGATGGAGCATTTACTGCACTCGCTTGTGCAACATTACCAATGGGATTTCGACATGGCTCCGGTCTAAACAAGGCAAGAGGGACGCAAGGTGAGCCTGAAGAAATCAAATTCTAATTTTCTTGGTCTTTTCAAACGAGGAATAAACGGCCCTGGCCTGTTCTAAGCCATATCAATTGGGACACTGTCTCTTAAGATACAAACCAAGCAAGTTCACATGAATCCTTCATTGGCAGCAGGACATGGCAAGATTTGAGCTGCATCCAAGCCATGCTGAGAAAGAGAACAGCCCATTGAGGCCACAAAGCCATCTTTCAGCTGGACCACAAAGACTGCACCGCTCTGTTGCAAATAATCACAGTTATTCGTATGCACATCTCCAGCCGTGTACCTACAGCCCGACTGTGGGTGAGCAGAGGATGCTGGCCATTCCACCGGCATGGGATTGCCCCCACGAATTGGGAGAGGCCTGGAAAACCTTCTCCCTGGCAAAGCTGAGAGGTGGGATGAAGGGTTTTGACAGCAAACTGGAGTTGGCAGAGGAGAGACATATCATTCCCACCTCCTTATTGCACAGCTGCTCCAGCAGCCAAGGACAGGGAATGCTTCAAGTCCAAGCACTCGCCTTGGGAAACATCGGGAACCTCCTCAGTGGCCATTTTATCCAGCCATCCTGTCCATTCCCTCCTGCTCCCGACTTCAACACCACCTCATCTCCTCAACCCTGGTTCCCAACCCTTGGAAAAGCAGTGATTCACCCAAACCCCACTCCTCACAAGCCCCCAACGCTCACCTATTCTTTTCCATCTCGTTGTGTGTCGACCTGAAAAAGAAAGAACAAGTTATTAACTCCTCTGTCGGACTAAGTACACTGCAATTAGGATTAACATGCGTGATTTAGAAAATGCTCCCCGGAAAAGTTGCCAACCTCAGGGACTTTCAGAGCCACTCGGTACCCCGGGGAGAGCAATAACAGCGGAAGAGATGCAGACAGCCCGGCGCAATGGAGAAATTGCCAGATAAATGGTAATAAAAAGGCCAGTAAAACCATAAAATGGGATTTTATTGTGGAGAAGTTCAAGTTTTAGAACAAGGACTAAGATTAAGCAGCTGTATCAGTGCCATGACGCAAGACAGGGTATGCCATCCAACAGCGAGTGTTTGCTGGACTCCTGGTGGAGAAAGGGAAGCACCAGCCCTGAGAACACAGGGCAGAAGGGCTGATCTCCAGGCAGGGGGAGGGAAGTTGCTCCATCACAACACAAACCTGCAACCAAGCCTTTATTGGAGAGAAAGCAGGTTTTCAGATAGTGCAGGTGCTCTGAAGAGCTTTTTTTAAACGCAGCTTTTAAAAGACTTCTTGCACAAGAAGGGCAGAGAAAGCAAAAGGAGAATCTACAATCCTCGGCACATAAAGTGAAGAGATGGGGGCCGACAGCTCGGGTGCTTGTTGCCACCTTTGGGGAAAGTGCGCTGCTTTTTGAAGGCTGCACAGCATCCAAGAGGTCGTGTCTTGTGCCAGGAGCCCCAGACCAGCTCAGAACACGCAGCCATACAAGATGAGGACTAGAAGGGAGCCCCCAAATCCTTGATGACATTCAGGCCTGTCTCTGCTGCTCAGCCAGTCATCTCTCTGCAAAACTGGGGTGAGCTGCCAGGAAGACGACAGGTAAAGAAAAGATTCCCCATGTCCAACAATGGGTTAGCACCTCTTAACGAGAGATGCCAAACGTGATGTTGAAACCCAGGTAGGCGTTATGTCCATTTACGAATTCCCCTGAAGCTCCTAATTTTGATGCTAAGAAAGGGCAGAAAATACAAGCTACTACATATTTTCTCTCTGTTGAAACCCAGGACAGCCACATGAGGCCACGTTGCCTGTGATACCAGGACCGACTCTTAGGAAAGAGCCACTTCCCTGCCTGGGCTCTCCTTGAAAGCTTGAGAGGCTACTTACTCTAGTTTAGGAAAAATGTTGTTATGTGTCTGAAAACCTAAAGACATGGAAAATCCACAGGCTGTTCAGATAAGGACGCCTACCTGGAAGCCCCCAGGCCCCGAGGCGAAAGGGAAAACAAGGGATGTCACTGACACACCAGTTGAAGACACTCTCTGGGGTCTTCTTCACTTTGCCAGCAGCATTTCACAATGGATCGCCATCACTTGGGAAGCCATCGCAGCCCTCCCGTCTTTCTATCAAGATTCATCTCAGCCTGGCTCCTTCTGTTTGCTTTCCGTTGGTGCTGGCTGAAGCAATCTGCTCCCAAAGGCCAGCATCCCACTTGCAGGAGATCACAGAGTCCAAAACCATTCAATTCCAGGGGAACCGCTTCTCACTTAAATGGACGGGCATTATCCTGACATGCAAGGGAACAGTGAGTTCCCCCGAGCAGAGCATCTGCCAACGACCGGGAAGGACTCAGGTCTTCAGCTCCCATGGGATCTATCTCTCCATTAAACTTTTTTCTGTATAAAAGTCCCATGTCCTTCGACACAGTTCTTGCAAACCTCACGCAAGGTGGTGGACTGCAGCGAGCCCGAGCTCTCCCCTTGGTCATAAATAAACCAAATGCGTCGTGAGCATCAGTACTGACAGAGACGAAGGCTCCCATCAGTACTACGCTTATTAATAACAAATTCCTTCCTTCTTCTGCAGCTTTGTTTCAGAATCCTTCTTAGCCTGAGGGGTTTTTTTGTTTGCATCCACAGTTGCTAATATTTAGAAGAAGGTTCCTTAGTTGATGGATTTTAATTTTGGATAAAATAAAAGGGGAGAGGGGATCAGAGGGGACTGCAGCTTCACCCCGGGGCTGGCAGACTGCTTTACCATGTGCCCCCAGAGCCCCTTCTGAGCACAGTCCTGCCCACCAAGGCACTGATTGTGCCTCCCACTAGCTGAGACCTTGCCTGTCAGCCCCAAAACTTCACCTGATTGCCTGAAATGTGGTCTTTTCTTCTGCAGACTATAACAAAAAAAGAAGGTAACAGCATGAGTTGCAGCTACCCCTTCTCTTTTTAACACAATGCAGACCTTTGCTCTGCTGTTATGATTCACCTTAAGTGAAGAACAAGGAATTTCCAAAAAGGAAATTCTGAGCATGTGCAGGCGTGACAAACATCCATGAATTCACTCAGAGCCTGCTTGAGAGAAGACTGAGAGACCTCAGCTGCCTTCTGCTCCCAGAATGGGAACCCAGCAGCCCCAAAACCCTAGCATGGGAGGAGACGGAAACACCTCATCTCAGGGAGACACTGGGATTCAGGGTATGAACAAAACTCATGGGGCGTTCCGGGACGTATTTGTTGTTACAGCAGCTATCAAAGGTCAGCTGTCACTGCGTCACGCATATGAGTTTGCTCCCAACCAGGAAAATGTGATATATCTGGTGACATCGCCGCCTTGCTCCTCCCTGGGCAAACAGCCTAAAATAAGCCAGCGGGAAAGGAAGTGATCGGCCACCGGTGACGTGTCAGGATGAACCTGCTCAGACTTCGCTCTGCCCGATGAAATTTCCCTTGTAGCTGTTTCAAGGGGCTGGACATGCGTATCCTGCCACAGAGGTGGCATTCCAGAGCCAGCCCTCCTGAAAGTCAGGTGAAAATTTCCCCTCAACGACACCTAAGTGATTTTAATGTTATTAAAGTGACTGAATAAACCATAGCAGGCGCTGGAAAGAAAGAAGTCCAGAGAGTGACTCTGGTTTGCACCGTGACACGAGCACTGGCTCCAAGGTGGCGGTTTCTGTTGTACAAAACAGAAGAGCGAGCAAATAAAACAAGAGACACACGAGCATTAAGCAATTAATCCACAGGGCTGGGAGGCATAATTAAATACTCCTCCCTCCCCCCCCCCCCCAAAAAAAAAAAAAAAAAACAAACCCAGGCTGGTGGGACTTGCATATTTAACATCAGCAAGGAATAACCTGTGTCAAGGCTCTGGATGGATTTCAGGGAGGATAATTAAGAAATCTCCTTTTTTCAAAGGAAAGCAGGAGTAATGATTTAACTTAAGTTGAACAAAACCCAAGTGATTTGCTGTGCCTGGGAAAAAGCGTAGTAGAAAAATCTTGCTTTCTTTACGGAGAATCCTACCGGACCGAGAACAGTTTCACTTCCTGAGCTTTGGCATAAGCAAGTCTGAAATCAAAAGCCCAACTTCCACATTCCCTTCAGCAAACCCCTCTGCCACGTCAGACAGTTGCACGCTTCCTACCCAAGTTTGCCCAACAGGAGGTTTCCCCTCACGTCTCACTGGGAAGTTCTGGAGAGACACAGGCCTGTCATGATCCAAATTTGGGGATGGGGGTGCTGGTAGGAATCTCTTGGCAGAGGGATGAAGGGGAAAGGGGTGACAGGGTGATGGTGGGGGACCATGGGGCTGGCGGGCGGGCTGTGCTGGCAGGATTGTGGCAGAGCCCGAGCACCTGGTGACAGGACAGTCCGCCAGCCCTGCCAGCACCCCGTGATGGCAGAATCCTGCCAGATCTGCCTCCTGGTGAAAGGAGGGTCCCCCAACCTCGCTAGCACCCTGTGATGGCAGGACCTTACTGGATACAGGCACCTCATGACAGGAATGTCCCCCAGCCCTACCAGCACCCTGGGATGGCAGGATCCTACCAGATCTGGGCACCTGGTGACAGAAGGATCCCCCAGCCCTGCCAGGTGCCCTGTGACAGCAGTACCTTAACTGGGCTTGCTCACCCGGTGACAGGAGTGTCCCCAGCCCTGCCACACGCCCTGTGATGACTGGACCTTATCCGATCAAGGTACTTGGTGACAGGTGGGTCCCCCCCAGCCCTGTCAGCACCCTGTTGATGGCAGGATCCTACTGGATCCCAAGCACCCCCTGACAGGAGGGTCCCCCCCAGCCCTGCCACAATCTCCACGACAGCAGGACCTTACTGGATCTGGTCACCCAGTGACAGCAGAGTCCCCCCAGCCCTGCCAGGCAACCCATGATGGCAGAACATTACCGGATCCAGCCACCTGGTGACAGGAGGGTCCCCAGCCCAGCCACGCACCGTGTGACAGTGGGACCTTACTGGAGCCCGAGCACCCCTGATGCTTCCCTGGTACAGGGGCCCCCCAGCCTGCCAGGTGCCTTGTGACAGCAGGACCTTACCAGGCTTGGTCACCCAGTGACAGGAGGATTCCCAGTGACAGAAGGGTCCCCAGCCCTGCCACGTGCCCTGCGATGTCAGGACCTTATCCGATCTGGGCACTTGGTGACAGCAGGGTCCCCGCAGCCCTGCCAGGTGCCCTGTGACAGCAGGATCTTACAAGGCTTGGTCACACAGTGACAGGAGGGTCCCTGGCGATAGAAGGGTCCCCCCCAGCCCTGCCAGGTGGGACCCTGACAGATCCGAACACACCGCAACAGCCGGGCCCGGCCTCGCCAGGCCTCGGGAGCGTCCGTCTGCCTGCGAATCCTCCCCAGCTCCCGGTGCAGGGCCCCTCCCCCCCGGCCCCCTCGCCCGGTACCGGCCGTTACCTGCTGCCGCCACCGCTCTTCCTGGCCTTGGCGCGGCGCCGCAGGGTCTCCCCGTCCTTACCGCCAGGCAGCAGCGAGGCGTAACCGTGCTCGGCTTCTGCGGAGACACAACGGCGGGCGGCCCATCACCGCCGGGCCCGGCTGAGGCAGGGGGGGACCGGGCCGAACCGGACCGGGGAGTGGGCAAGGGGGTAACCGGTACCTCGCTCCCGCCGCTCCAGGTACTCGGCCGCCTCCAGCAGCATCTGGATGTTGAGGCCGCCGCAGGCCGCCATCTCGCCGCGCTGTGAGGGCCGGGCCGGGCCGGGCCGGGCCGGGCCGGGAGCGGCGGCGGCGACGGGGCGGTGTCGTCTGTACGCCTCGCCCGGCCGTTCGGCCAGGCCCCGCCCCCTGCCGCCGCTCATTGGGCGACGCCCCCCAACTGCCACCGCCCATTGGAGGAGCGGGGGCAGGGAGGTCCCGCCCCACGCCGGCACGGGAAGCAGGCAGAGGGGCCGTGCTCGAAGCCACGCCCTGCACTCGCAGTTATTGGCTAAGAGCGCCCCGCCCTCCCGCACTTGCCCCGCCCACTCCGCGACACCCCGCCTCCCCAGCGCCGCCATTTTGACCCAGGGCTTCCCTCAGCGGTTCCCCCTCCCCCTGCCCCGGGGCGAGCCGGGCGTTAATTAGCAAAAAAACGTTAATTAGCAAACGGCGGAAGCCGCGTAGCGCGCGGAACACCGTGCTGTCAGAAAATACCCAGCCGGGCCGTCAAAAAATAAGCAAACTAAAGTGGTTTTCTGCAATAAAAGGCCCCAAATGGGTGCTGCCGTTGTCATGAACTTTTTAATGTACTTGTATAAATTTATATGCAGTTGTGTGAGAAAAGAATTGAAGCATTTTGGGGTGTCAGGTTCCTGCACCACTGCAGCAGCTCGGGGAAACAACTGGAAGTTTGTGGGAGCCTGCTCACCTGCGCGTTATTCCCAAATTATAAAAATAAAAGGAAAAATAAATACGGGCTTTTATTGTAATGGGGAACAAACACTGTGTCAAAAAAACAACAACAGGAAAAATGCCACGAAATCCCAGCGAGGAACAAACCATGAGGGATATTGTAAAAAAAAAAATAATAATAATCAAAGACTCTGGGAAACAGTAACATGTACCCACTGTGGGGTCAGGCGCACACGGCAGGACTTGCTGGGAATAACCCAAATTCCTCTGAAATCCGGTCTCCGACAAAGCGAAGTCTTTGTCGACAGGTGGTTTCTCCCACCCTGAGCAAGCCCAGCATCAAGCGATGAAATCCAGGGGTCTGTTGAATCCTCCTTTTCTGTTCATGTATTGCCTGCAGCCGGAGGGAAGGAACTGTTGTCAGCTCCAGGGCGGCCAGCTCGGAACAAACCCACACAAACATACCCAAAGGAGGCCCGCAACAATGCTCAGCAGCCACGGGGGATCGAATTCCCTGTGGATTTGCCCAAATCTGCCACCAACGAGACATCAGAGGAGGCTGGGCTGTTTGAGGACGAGGTCTGAGCTGAAGCCCAGCACACAGCCTGGCTGTACATCAAAAATGTTCTTTTTTGATGGCACTTTCCATCAGAAAGGAAACAGAATTGACAGATTGAGCAGAGTTTTTGTGGAAGAAACAGGCAAACTGCGCTGCTTACACAGGTCCACTGCTCCAATCCACTCAGGCCACACCTGGGACATCCCGCCCACACACAATGTGGTCTTTTGCTCCTCATCTCTCTGCTTTCACCATTTCCAGAAGAAACCAGAGGCTTCTTACCTCCGTTTGACAGTATAAACCACAAGCTTTGCATTTTTCCAAAGGCCCGAGAAGCCACATCACCCCCCTGCATGCATCAAGAGACGGTGGCTTTGACATACAGTTGCAGAGTTTCCTCCACGCTGCATTATCTCATCAAAGAAATTCTCTTTCTACCCAAAAAAAAAAAAGCTGGGCACAAACCTGTACTTCCTCTTCTGGGAGACATTGATGGCATAGGCATTTGCGGCGCCATCCACCTTCTTCCCCTGAAAAACATTAAGAAAAACAATCCCAAAAGTCAACATATTATCCCCAAAAAGGGACCACTGGAGGCAGCTGTGGGCTCCACCGTGCCAATTCACACTCACTTTCGTCGTGTCAAAAGAGGCGAAGCCCATCATCTTCATCATCTCAATTTCCTCTTCTGTCTTGCCCTGCAAATCTTCCTCTGCCGAGGCAACAAAAAAAACTGAGTTTGACAAACACAGCTGTCAGGTTTCACCAAAAACATTTCAAATAAGCACCCCGGTGTCACCCTGGTCTCAAGCAGGGAATTCAGGGCCCAGGACATATTGAACAAGGAAAATCCCTCGCCTCACCTGTGATCTGACGTTCCTTGCCTTTGGAATCTTTTATCTCCTTCTTCTCTTCATCTCGCCTTTCCTTCAGCCGCGGTGGGGAGGAGGAGCTAGACCGGTGCCGTCTCGGCGACCTGACATTGCAAACGCAGAAGGGTTTGCACCTTCCCTGCTGTGCCATTACCAGTTTTACAGCATTAATGAGCTCCCACTGTCCCCATACCACCCAAACCATGCCTTGCCCAGCCTCTCCAGCTTGTCCCCACCCCGGCATTGCCTTTTCTGCCCCTCACCTGGATCGTCTCCTGTGGGGGGAGCGAGAACGACTCCTCCTCCTGTCCCTGTCCCGGGATCGGGATCGCTCTCTTCGCCTCCTCTCCCTCTCCCTTGAGGTGGACCGTGAACGCCTGCGCTCTGCTTGCAGAAAGGCATGGCTCTGTTTAGCTTCTGCTTCTTCACGTCTTTCCTGCTTTCCAAAGAAAATCCTACGACATTGTGACAGGTCCCAGGCAGAGACCCCACAACTCCCTCCCACCTCCTTCCCTCCCTGGCTGGGCTCAGAGATCAAGCCCAGCACGCGCAGAAGTGGGAGGAGGGGCAGGAAAAGCCCTTCACCCGGGAGCAGGGGGATCAACCTGCCGGCAAATCGGTGCCTGAAAAGCTGAGGTGCCTGGAAAGAGACGGGAGTCGGTGTGCGGGAGAAGGCAGAGGAGGAGGAGGAAAGGAGCCTCTGCTCTCCCCAGAGCGAAGAACCGAGGCTCCAGCACCGCCCGCCCCCCCGGAGAAGCCTCACCCCCTCGCTCAAGAGTTGGGGGGACTCCCAGGGCCCGCTCCTAGCCCGGACCTGGGCTGCCTGCGCCGGGCCTACCTCCCCCCAAGGGCCCGGATCCCGCCCCCCTCAGCGCAGCCCCGCCCTGTCGCGGCCGGACGCCACAAGGCCTGTCCCCCCGGTGTCCCCTCCGTCCCTCCTCACCGCGCCGCGGCGGCGAGCGGGAGCGGCTGCGGCCCATGGCCGACCCTCAGCGCCGGCACTTCCGGCCGCCCGGCCCCGCGCACTTCCGGCCCCTCGCCCCGCGATCCTCCCCGGAACCGGAGCAGCAGCGCTTTGGTTCCGTAGCGAAAACGGTCCGGAGGGGGCCCGAGGTGGTTGAAATCGCCCTCCCCGGCGGGCTCCGCTCCGCATTCAGAGCCGAGGGTGGGCACAGAGGGTCGATGAGGCCGTGAACCCCAGCCCCAGCCGAGTCCCTTCCCCAGCCTCGGCCCAGCCTAGCCCCAGCCCTGCCCCAGCTCCCCAGAGAGGCCATGACACCCCCTCATCCCCCTCCAAGCTCCACAGCACTAGTGCGTGCCAAACACGGGGTTTATTTACAGACAGGCGTTACACAGCACTTTCCAGTGACGATTGTCAGACACTGGCCATTGCCCTTGCCAGCCCGCAGGTGGGGGATGCCCCGCTCCCCTCCCCGCCATGCTCCCCCGGGCCATGGCAGCAGACCCGGCCTTGAGCAGCCTCCTCTCAGCCTCATGTCGGTGGGTGTTCAGCAACTGCATCCTCGCCGGGGACCACAGCATGTCCACTAGCCCCAGGTGGCAAAAAGGGTGCTGAAACCAGCTGGAACCACAGCATCGCCCTCGTTTCCCGCAGTGTGTCGGTGTATCCATGGTCAAAGATGGAAATCCGTCCTCTCTTCTTTTCAGTTAAGGATGTAAATATGGAGGGCGATGAGCACTAGGCCTCTTGGGGCACTGGATCAACGGTTTGCCTCACAGCCAGGGATGCGTCCCTGCCTCCCCGCCACTGAAAACCCACACTGAGGGCTTGACCTGGGGCGCTTGGGCACAGGCAGCCTTGCACAAAGGAGGTGAGAAGGAAGCAGCGAGCCTGGGAGCTGCCTGCAAGCAGCCGGCAGCAAAATGCTGGCAGGGGAGAGGGGGAAAATTATCCGGAGGGGCTATCCCGAGGGTGCCCTGATGGATGGGGAAGTCGTGGCATCGACGTGACCTTATATCTGTTTTCTTCTAGCTAAGTGGCAAGGATGCACATTGCAGTGGTGGCCATTTGAGCCTTCCTCCTTGCCGAAGGCACCAGTGTCTCTTGCTTCCCAAAACTGAACAAGATGCCTAACACACCTCGGACTGGCCTGGAGGTGGAAAATAAATCCCTGTCCTGTGGAGAAAAGGGGTCGCGAAGCCCCTGGGGACAGACTCTCAGAGAAAAAGGGGCTGCAGCTGGTCCGGTGGTGGGGTGTGCGGCAGTGCTGTAATTCAGGTAATCACCCCGGGAGAGACTGCACCATCTTGGGGTGGCAACAGAGATGCCCCTGTGGGTCTTTCCTGGCCTAGGTCAAGCAGAGGCATGGGCCGGATGACAAAAATGTCTTCAAAGAGCCTTAAAATCAGTGGCAGTAAACAACACCCCATGGGAAATGGTTACAGAGCTGTGATTTGCTGTCTGCGGCATAGACACTGAATATAGGCACGAGCATGGGGCTAGTGTTCAGTCTATCAGTTGCAGATGGTGAATTTAGGAGCTCAGGGTGCCCCTGGTCCTTGCAGGAGCGCGATGGGGAGCTGTGTCCCTAACCCCGGCGCAGACTGGGCAGGACAAACACTATCCCTGAATACCAGACTCAGGTTAGCCCTAGGGCTCCAGTAAAATACCTGCCAGATACTTATTTTTGCAATTTTTTGCTTTTTATGTTTTACTTTCTGATTCAGAATTTGCCTGTCATGCTCCATATCACAGCCCTGCAAAGAAAACCAGCCTGCCTTTACAAACCTCCTCTCCTTGACCCACAGCTGCCTGCACCGTCCCCACTCTCTGCCTGGACCCTGCTCATGGCCTGCTCCCTGCTGCTCCCGGAATTGCTGCCAGGCTTTCAGCTCTTCAGAAGGGGAAAACAAGAGCTGTGACCTGCCTCGCAGCAGCAGAAAAGCTTTGAAAACACAGTGGTGGCACGTGGGAAAATCATATTGGGGTGAGGAAACCTGGTGCCCTCAGAGGGGGGATTCTGGGGTTTCCTGCAGACCCCCAGCAGACAGGACTTGGTGGACATTTGGGCTGTGGCAGGGAAGCCTGGTCCCTGTGGTCAGCGCTGCCTGCGCAGGCAGGATTGGGGTGAGCACCCCAGGAAGACAGCAAACCCCTATGGCTTGTGGGAGGATGGGGGCTGATCCCATTGGTTTTGTCCCCTAAATCCCAGCATTGGAGCAGCTGCATTTTCTTCTTCCCTTCGGGCACATGGCTGGCAGGTTTTAACGATGGTGGTGTCGCTGTAGGGAGCGCTAGAGGCAGGGAGGCAAGGCTGGGTGGGAAGGGAACACCAGGGAGGATTTTAATTTGTGCTTGGGAGTCTAGAGCTGGGGAAAAGCAATGATCTGGCCTCAGCCATGTGGACGGGCGCTCGCTGAGCCCAGGGTCGGTGCCAGCAGAGACCTGGCACAGCCTTGGCCATCAATGGTGGTGGGGATGGGGGTGGCAGTGGCGGCAGTGCCTCTGGCTGAAGTGAATTGGCAGCGTGTGTTCATCCCGAAGTAGCACTTAGTGAGTGAAGTTTTGCTCAGTTTTAAATAACACGGACGAGTCCCAGAGGCTCTTTGCTTCTCCCTTCTCAGGTGCAGTTCATGCAGTGTGGCAAAATTCTTGGACAGTGAATTTGTGAGATGGTGGCACCAAAAGGGGATTGAAAGTGGCTCTCTGGCCCTGGGGAGAGGAAGATTACGATCCAGGAAGGAAAGGGTCCCAGGCCCACCACCTCGGCCTCTCCTTCAGGGAGAACAAAGCCCCCGCGTTTGGCTTGATCCGATTCCCCCCAGCAAAGCAGTGAACAATTTTACCTGGACCTGAAGCCAGCACCATTCCAGTGGAGCTTGAAACAGGAGGTAAAAAAAATAACAACAACACACCTCAAACCAAGCGGATCCCCACATTTCACGAGGGCTCTGCAAGCGGCAGGTGGGGAAAAAAACCCAACCCTCAGCCCATGTGTGGGGAAGGGACTGATGCCCAGAAGGGAGAAGGGAGAGCTCGTGGGAGGAGGGAGATTGCAGCGGGTATTTCCCCAAGCAGCAAACAGGGACCATGATCTTTTCGTAAAGCTCAGTGAGCATCTCCAAAAGCGGGTGACGGAGGGGACGAGGTGCCTTGTGCGAGGAGTACCCAGAAAACGATTCGCCTCCAGGGTTTTCACCTGCGTCTCAGCCAGACGCACGACGCAGGAGCTGTCCCTCCACCTTGGCGCCTCCATCCAGAGCGGTTTGTGGTTGTCGCCGCAGCGGGAGGCCTTGGAGGAGACTCAAGATTCGATCTTTTCCTTCTTTTTGCCTTTTTTCAGGAAAGACGGGGTCCGGAACTTCTTCTTCTTCTTGGAGGGCGATTTGGAGGGTGAGCCTTCGGGGGAGACGGGGCTGCTGGTCACCGTCTCCTTCTCCTTGGGGGCATCTGGGTCAGCGTTGGCGGGGGAGGTCGTCCGCCCCTCACCTTTGCCCAGGTTTTCCTCAGTGCTTTGCTCCTCATCCTTCCCATTCACCACTGCCAGTGGCTCCTTCTCGGTGGTGGAATTGGCGGATGCTTGGCTGCCGTCTGCCTTGTTGTCACCTTGGCAGGGGGAAAGGGGAGAGATGAAGGTTGGGGTAGCGGTGACCGGCACTGTGGAAGTTTAATTCCCCCCCCAACTCGCTGGTTTGACCTGGGCAGGAGCAGGATTTGTCCCCTGCCAATGGAAAGCACAGGGACCCGATCCCCTCCTGCTGCAGGCACCGCTTTCCTGAGCCTTTCCCCCCACTCTTCCCTGCGGGACAAGTGACAGAGGGATGGAGAGCTACGAAGAGGCAGGCAGGGCTCCATCCTGGCCTCACCTCTGGAAATAAAGTGGGCAGAAAAGAAAATGAGGCAACCCAAGGCATTTCCTTCTGTGAAATCCTGAGCGGGGCATCACTCCTTGCAGGACTGTGTCCGAAATGGGGCACGGAGAGCAAGGTCACCCCGAGCTAGCGGGGAGCGTGGTCGCCCGCGTCCCTCCGCCCGCAGTGAGGCTCGAGGACGGCCTCTCCGTACTTACTACAGTGACAAGTATTCAGAGTCAGAGGTAACTCCTTGGGGGAAAGCCACACATGGAGGAAAGAGAAAGGAAGATGTGGAGACAGACATACAGACACCATGAGACACGATGAGAAAGCGAGAAGCCGCGCACTCCCACTGCTCTCTCCCACCCCCTGAGACCTGCTGCAGTTTGTTGATGACAAATTTGCATTTGAGGACACATAATAATGGGAATATTGCACCCATCAATGCATTAGGAGGGGACAGAGGTGTCCTGCAAAGCCACCAGCAGATGCTCATGTCCTCCTGCCTTGAAGGCAAGCGATGGCTTTGGTGCCTTGGGGTATGAATCCCCATCGGTGCTCAGCCCCACCAGAGCGGGGACCCCCACAGGGAAAGGCAGAGGGACCTGGGGGTGACATTCATCTGCATTTCAGCGGGGTTTGGCTACAGCCACCCTCATCCCCACTTGTCACCTCTGCTTGGCTGGTGAGACCAGGCACTCACCAGCCCACTCACCCTCCGAGGACTTGGCAAGTGTTGGGGCTGGGCTCTGCGGCAGGGAGCAGGGAGGTGATTTGGTGGGGGAAGCCTGGCTGTCCTTGGCTGTGGCATCCTTCTCACCTGCCAGCAGAGAGAGCGTGCTGCCCCAAGGTCCACCGGGTGCTGGCCCCAGGGGGGATTTGGGATTGGGGCTCCCCCCTGTACCACTCCTACCCTGTAGCCCCAGCTTTTTCCTCTCCACCTCCTGCTTGTACTCCTCCAGCTCCTGGTCGGTGAGCTGGCTGAAGGGGTTCGGGGGCTCTGGCTCAGTGGTTGCCTCCTCCCGGGATGCCTCTTTGGCCTCTGTGTCCCCCAGGTGACTCTCTGTGGACTGAAACACCCCCCAGAGTGGTGTCACCCCATGACCACTGGGATACCAGGGAGCCAGGGAAGAGTTAGACACTCCAGGGGGAAGAGGGAAGGCAGAACATGGGGTTGGGAATGCGGGTTAGGGACATGGGGTGACCTACAGGGCTGCGGCTGGTCTCGGCGATGACGCTGGCCAACAGTTGCGACTGGGGCCCAGCTGACTTCACATCCTGGCGGTTTTGCTCCCGGATCTGTGGGCGAGATGCAGAGAGAGGAGGGGAAAAAAGCCTCCCCCTTGCCCTGGGGTCTGCCAAGAGCCTGGCACCCGCATCCAAAAGCCTCTAGGGCTTTTGAGATGGGCCGATACCTTGTTCCTCATCTCCAGCACCTCCTGCGGGTCTGTGTAGAGGGGCACGAACTGGTTGGGGTTCTCGATTCGGATGGGGGTCCCACTGCTGGCTTTTTCCACCTCGTCTGCTTTCAGCCACTACATGTCAGAGTGGTGAAACCCCAATAAACACACTTTGTGGAGAGAGGAGAGCCTGAAAAATGCATCTTGCATAGAAGGGAGACCCCAGTAAAGCCTGTGGTGCTTGGCCCCCTGTGCTGGGGAAGTGACATTTTAAAATAAATATTATTACGGGGCAGGGAGTAGAGGCAGAAAGGAAAGACACCAAATGAAGCATTTCTCGCTTCTGGAAGATCCCTGGGCATTTCTGCACACCAAATTTTGGTGGGATCAATAACATCCCAAGCATCCCCCCCATCTACCTTTTTTTTTTGGCACCCCAAAGTCCCCCCACCATCCATACTGCTGATGCCATTCCCAGACCCTTTCCCAAATTAACGCAACACCCCCCCAGAATGCCACAGCAGCCCCGCACCGTCGTCTTTGTCTTCTGGCTGCTGGCACTGCCCTGCTGCTCCTCAGCCACATTGACCCTCATGTAAGTGTTGGGGGTGTTGAGCCACCGTGTCTTCTCCTTCTGCTGCTTCTGGGCGTGCTGCCGCAGCGTGGGGACAAGGGCCGCCTCCTCCTCGAAGACGAAGGCTGTCACCGTGGCGGGAATCAGCACGTCACTTTTGGGCTTGCTCTTCTCCTGCACGAAGGGGTAGCGGTAGGTGTAGCCTGTGCGATAACCCTGGAAAGGCAAAAAGCACTTAGTTGTGAATATATAGAGACACAAAGAGATATTTTTGTGCATTTGGAGGGAGTTTGCCATGTTTTGGCATCAGCTGGTGCTCACCAGGTTGTCCAGCATCCTCATCAGGGCTTCAAATTCATGCTCGCCCAAGCGGCTCTTCTGCATGGGCCCAAAGGTACTGCCAGCCCAGCGCACCGAGCCCATCTCATGGGGCCGGTGCTTGGCGCGCTCCAGGACAATCAGGTTCTCCACACCGCCTGCACTTGCCAGTGCCGACACCTACGGCCGAGCCCAGGGAGACACAGCTGATGCAGCTGAACAGCCCCAGACCTGCCCATGGCCCCCGTGGCAGTGGGGCTGTGCTGGTCTGTCCCATCCCAGGCACCGCACTGGTGGCAGAGACCTGTCACAGCTCAGTGCATGGTCCCAGGGCACCATGCTGGCAGCAAAGACCTGGCACAGCTCAGTGCATGCTCCTGGGTTACCATCCTAGCAGCAAAGAACCAGCACAGCTCAGAGCATAGTCCCAGGGTGCCATGCTGGCAGCAGAGACTGTACACGGCTCAGTGTAAGCTCCTGGAGCACTGGGCTGGTGGCAGAGAGCTGGCATAGCTCAGTGCATGTTCCCAGAGCACTGCACTGGTGGTGAAAACACAGCACAGTTCAGTGCAATGTCCTGTGGCAGAGACCTGTCACAGCTCAGTGCATGCTCCTGGGGCACAGTGCTGGCAGCCGAGACCTTATGCAGCTCAGTGCTTATTCCTGGGGGCATGACGCTGGCAGCTGTGACTGTACGCGGCTCGGTGCATGCCCTGTGCTCACCTGGACCTCGCAGGCGGCCTGCAGATGGAAGATGCTGTAGAAGGCCTCCTCGGCGGTGTCACCCAGCGCCAGCACCCCATGGTTGCGCAGCACCAGGATCTGCATCAGCCGGTGTGGGGAGAGGGGACATCAGCGGGGCAAGGAGGAGAGGACAGGGACAGAAAGGTGGCCCTCCCCATCCCCACCCTGTGCCCCACTCATCCCCTCACCTTACAGGTGGGACCAAGGGATTTTTGGAGCTCCACCCGATCGTCTTCATCCTCCACCTCCCCACGGAAATCGAAGTAGGCGACGTCCCCCAGCAGCAGGGCAGCGCGGGAGATGGGCAGCACGCCACACCGCATGGCCGACACCTGCGGCAGGGCGGGCAGGGCAGGCAGGTCGACAACACCCTCCCCCAATCCCCCCCAAAAAATCATCTTACTGCAGCGGTAGCTGGCGTGTGCAGGCGGATGATGCAGCGGGCGTCAGGGCGGGCAGCATAGATGGCGGCGTGGAGGCTGAAGCTGCGGGCGTCGGGGGTGAATCCGGTGCTGCCCTGCTCCACCACAGCCCCCAGCACATTCACCTTGATCTTTGGGGGGGGCGGATTTCGGGGTTCAGAGCTGGCTGAGCATCCCCTTCCCCCCCTGCCCGGGGAGGGGGATGGGGACACGCACACAGGCATTGCTCACCAGGCTGGCTGCTGTCACCTCGCTGCATGCTAACCCCTGTGGGGCCACCAAGAAATGCTCCTGCTCCTTGCTGACCCGCAGCTGCACCGGGAAAAAGCCCAAATAGGTATAAAAATATGAAAAAAAAACCCACCAAAAATCCACACCCTCCAAAAAGAACACCTAGCCTCCCAAATCCCCCCAAAAGCTTAACACCCCCCCCAAAAAAAACCAAACAAAAATTCCCAACCTCCCCAAAACCTAACTCCACCCAAAGAACCACCCAAACCCCCCCAAGCCCCTCAAAACCCAACTCCCCCAAAGAGCCCCCAAGCCCCCCCAAAACCCAAACTCCACCAAAAAAGCCCCAACTCCCCTGTGGCCCCAAAAACCTAAGCTCCCCAGAAAACTAACCCCCTCAACGCCCCCAAACCAGCTCCCCCCAAAGAACCTCCCAACTGCCACAAAAAACCCCAAAGCCCCCGAACCCTCAACTCCTCCCCAAAAGCCCAAACACCCCTGCCTCCCCAAAAACCCTCATTCCCCAAAAAACAATCCCTCAAACCCCCACCCCCCCAAAAAACCAACTCCCCCAAAGAATCCCCAACCCCCCCAAAAAACCCAAGGCACCCAAATCCCCAACTCCCCCCAAAAGGACAAAACCCCTGTGCCCCCCAAAAAACACCAACCAACCCCCAAAACCCAACCCCCCCAAACAAACTCCTCCCAAAGAATCCCCCCACCACCCCAAAAAAGCCCAAAGCCCCCAAACCCCCAATTCCCCCCAAAAAAGCCCAACCCTCCTGTCCCCCCCAAAAAACCTCACACCCCCCAAAAAACAACCCCCCACCACCCAAAAAACCAACTCCCCCAAAGAACCCCGCAACGCCTCCAAAAAAAACCCTGTTCCCCCAAAACCCAACCCCCAACTCCCCCCCAAAAACCCCAAACTCCTGCCCCCACAAAACCAACACCTCCAAAAACCCCTCAACCCCCCCACCCCCTGAAAAACTCCCCCCGAAACCCAATCCCTCCTCCAAAGCACCCCCAAGACCCACACTTCCCCCAAAAAAACACCCTCTAAACCCCCCCCAAAAAACCTCCTCTGAACTCCCTCCCCCAAAAAAAAAACCCAACCCCCCCTAAAAACCCTCAAACGCCCCCCCCCCCAAGATAACACTACCCCACACAAACTCCCTCCAACTCCCCCAAAATTCCCCCCCCTCCCCGGGTGCTCACAGTGACGGCGGCGTGTCCCAGCTGGGCCCAGCCGTAGAGGTCGAGCAGGCGGTGGATGCTGCCCACCTTGCAGCGCATCAGCCGCTCGCCCTTGGCCAGCGCCGGCACCTCGGGGCCGTGCAGGTCGTTGATGGGGGTGACGGCCGCCAGCCCTGGGAACGTGCCACCCCCCTGGTGAGCCAGAGACAGCGAGGGGTGGGTTTGACACACACACCCCCCCCGGCCCCAACCCCAGGGGCTTCCCCAGGGATGGGGCAGTGGAGGGTTATGGAGCTGGGTTTGCTGGCCCCAAACATTTGGCGGTCCCCAAAGGTTTCGGCAGGGGGGTGGTTGGTTGGGGGTCTGCTTCTGTCCCCACAGTCACTGATCACCTCTCCCCTCCCCTTGCCCTCTCCCACTTTTTCTACTAGAAATGACAAGAAAACGGAGCCCTGCAGGATGTTTTCTCACCTACAACCCCACAAATTTGGCAAAACACTCAAGAATTTCACCAAACTGTTGCATTTTCCCCCCAAAAAAGCCCTTGGCAGGTGCGGTCGTACCAATGGGGGAGGTGGGGAGGATGGCAGGGGATGTGGTGGCCATGAAGTCAGCAATCTGCCGCAGGGCCCAGATGTGGGATGAGTTGTTTCCCTTCTTCATCTGCTCCTGGATGAGGCTCTCCAGCTCCTCCCTGAAAGACTGCGGCATCCCAGCCCCGCCCGTGTCACCTCCCCCAAGGAAGGGATGCGGTGACCAAACAGGGACCATCCAGTGGCACCGGGGTAGGAGGCACCACCGGATTGGTGGTGGCAGCATCACTAGCTTGGTGGAAGTGGCACCACTGGCATTGTGGCATGATGATGATGGCACCACCAGCTAGGTGGCAGCAACACCACTGGCATAGCGGCACCGCTGGCTTGGTGCCAGTGACACCATTGACTTGGTGGCATAGTGACGGTGGCATGCCAGCTTGGTGGCATGGTGATGGTGACACCACCAGCTTGGTGTCAGCAACACCACTGTCTTGGTGGCACCGGCAACTGCGTGATAGCAGCACCACAGGCTTGGTGGCAGGGACATCACCAGCTTGGTGGCGTGGTAGTGGCACCACCAGCCAGGTGGGGATGTGCCCCAAGCCAACACATGGTGGCATTTGCTTGGGGATGGGAGGGACTGGGGCAGGGGACAGGAGGGACAGGGTTAGGGACTAAGAGGGACGGGGTTGGGTCACCGAGAGGTGCTGCCCCTCACCGGGCTCTGGAGGATCATGGTGACCCGCTTCTTCTGCTCCATCATGTTGAAGTCCTGGCGCAGGTCGGCCGCCATGTTCCGCACCCGCAGGAAATCAGGGTCCTCCTCGGCCAAACGCTCCAAGTAGCGGGGCCCAGGCGCGGGGGGTGAGGGCAGGGGCTCCGGGCTGGCAGCTGTGCTCATCCTGAACAGACAGACGGACAGTGTCAGTCCCTGCCACCCTCACGCCACTGAAAACAGCCCCAGCTGTACCCCATAGATAAGCCCAGCCAGCCCCCGCCCTGCCTAGAAGGCATGACCCATCGGTGTGATGAGTTGGCAGAGAGTAGGGACTCAGGGCGGGGGGGGGGGGGGCAGGAAATGTCCCCCACTGCCTGTGCTGTCCGGGCTCCATCACACCCCACCCCCCCAAGGAAAAGCACCAGCTGAGAACTGGCAGCTCAGTGCACTGATGGGAGCAGCACCAGTGACACCCAGCCCTGAATCGGGGCCACGTGACATCGAGGTATTGACACTGTGGTGCGTTTCGGGTCACCACTCACTCCCCCCAAAATACGGGGGGGGGGGGGGGGTGGCCGGGGGGAGGGGCACCCCCCAACAAAGCCCCCCCCCCCATTGCTCGGTGCGTTTGCAGGTGCAAAAGCAGAGCCCCGCACCCACCGCGGCCCCCCTCGTTGCCCCCCCGGTTTTGCTGCCTGGGGACCCACCTGGCTCAGAGGGAAACAAGGAACCTTTGCCAAGCTGAAATTCACGGGGGGGTGGGTCTCCGCGGTGGCCCCCAGCCCACGCCGGTGGGTGACCGACAGGCGGCAGCGAAGTCCTGAGCATCCCGGTAGGATTTTCCCCCCCTCCCAAGGGAGGAGGGGAGAGAGAGCAGAGGGGTCTCTAAGGGCCCCCCCCGTCATTCGGTACTGGGGGAGACGACACACCCCCAGGCCGCACAGACACCCGACCCCCCCACCCCCAGCATCCCCGGCCGCCTCCACCCTCGCCGCACCCAGCGCTGCGGCAGCCGCAGGGATGGCGGACGAAGATTAAAAAAATAATAAAATATGGAATCCTTTTTTTTTTTTTTGGGGGGGTGGGTGGGCTGCAGCATTGCACCTCCCCGATGGATGGGGGGAGTAGGGTCGGGTACCCACCGCCCTCGGAGGATGAAGGCCGGGGCGGGGGGGAGCCGGGCGGGGAATGCGCTGCAGCCCCCCATATCTGCATGCAGCTCGCTTGAGGGCGGGGGGGGCGGACACACAAAAGAAGAAAAAAGGCGGGGGCACCCAGCTGGTCCTACACCTCCCCACCCCCCCACCCCCAAAAAAAAACCAAAAACAAACCACCCTCCCCGGGGGGTGCTGCGGCCGGGAGGATGCTGCCATCACCCACCTCCTCCTCAGAGCATCCTGTGACAAAGACTCCCCCCCCCGCGCAGGTCCAGCTCCCTCTGTCGACACGCCACGCCTGGCCCCGCCCTACCCAAGGTGGGGGGAGCCCACGGACCCCCCCCCCCCCCCCCCCGGAAAACTCCACCAGTGCCAATAAACACGGAGGGGAAACACAGAGAACCGTGAGCGACACCCCCAAACCCCCCATTTTATTGCGAGTTCGTTAATTGGGAGCCAGATTAAATAAGCCGTTACCTGGCAGAGGGAAAGAGCAGCACTGCCAAGTGCTAATTACATTCGCATAGAGCAACTAATTACAGCTCTTGCCCCCCCCCGCATTTTAGGGGTGATACATAACCCCCCCCCCCGCCAACGCCCCCCATTTTAGGGACAGGGCAGGTTGGGCTGCTGGGTTTAATGAGATGGGGGCTGGATCCGGCCCTGGGCCAGGAGCCATCCCCTGCCCCCCCCCCCCCCCCCAAAAAAAAAAAAAATTGTTGCTTGAGGAGCGTTGAACTTGGCCATCACACTGGCTCCCCCGCGGGTCTCTGCAGGACACCTCGGGGGTTTTTTTAGGGATTGGTTGGAAAAACCTTCAAAAAAAAAAAAAAAAAAGATTTTTCTCTCCTTTGGATTTTTTTGGGGGATTGGGGGGGGGGGTGGTGGTGGTGGTGGTAAAAGCTGATTTGAAGCAACCCTCATTTATGTTGATGTAAACCAGAGGCTCCCAAAAACCCTGAGCCCACGTGTGGGGGCTCCCTGCAAGGCCCATGGGTGCCCCCAACCACCCGCAGGGTGCCATCCCCCTCTTCCAGGGTGCACCCAACCCTGTTGCCCTCGGGGGTGACCCCCAACTCACCAGCCCCCCACTCTCCTCTGGCAGCCCAGTGCAGAGGGGCAGGACAGGGGGACCCCACGGGCATGGGGTGGGGACACTGCCAGGCCAGGTCCCAGGGTCCCCCTGCCCGCTGTCACCCAGCTCCTGCTCATCATCATTGTCCTGCCGCTGAGAAAATGGGGGAGAAAAGGGCAAAGGGGAATTAAAAATCAAAAATTGATATTTTGAGGTTTTTTTTTTTTTCTATTCTGGACCTCAGCTGAGGAATAACATTCCCCCCTCCCCCCACTGAAATAATAATTCATTTTATTTCTCATTTTTAATTAGAAAGTTAATTGCAGCCTGAAAAATGGCAAGCAAGAAAATGGGGATCCACCACGACCCCCTCCCCCCCCCCCCCCCCAACCCACACACATGTAAGAAGGGGCGGGTTGGGATGCAGGGTCTCTATTTTGGGGTGACCCACCCACCCCCCCAGTACCTCGAAGCCCCCCGTCTCATCCAGCACCAGGCGCAGCAGGCGGATGTACTCGGCAGCTGCTCGCAGGGTGTCAACCTTGCTGGGCTTGCGGTCGCGGGGGATGAGGGGCACCAGGGTCCTCAGCCGCGAGAAGCCGCTGTTCAGGTTTTTAATCTGCCAGGAGTGAATGAATCGAGTCACACCCTGTGGGAACACAGGGTGGGGGACCCCAGGATTAAACTGCACCCCTCGCCCCCCCCCCCCCCCCCCCAAGGATGAAAACAGGGACCCCCAAGGATTAAACTGCACCCCTCGCCCCCCCCCCCCAAGGATGAAAACAGGGACCCCCAAGGATTAAACTGCACTTGCCAGAATTGAACCAGCCCCCCCCACCTCCCCCCCAGGATTAAGCTGGGGACCCTCCCATTATTAAACTGGAGACCCCAGGATTGAACCAGGGACCCCTAGGATTAAACTGCCCTCCCCCCCCCCCCATAAAATCAGGGACCCCAGGAGATTAAACCAGCCCTGCCTAGAATTATACCTGGAACCCCCCCATTATTAAACTGTGCTTGCCAGGATTAAACTGGGATGACCCCCAGGATTAAACATGCCCCCTCATTATTAAACCAGGGACCACAGAATTGAACCAGCCCCTCCAGGATTAAATAAGGCATCCCAGGATTAAACTGGACTCACCAGGATCGAGCTGGGCCCCCCAGGATTAAACTGGTGACATGACACCCCACCCCAGGATTCAAACCAAAACCGTTCTATGACTCTATGAACTGGGCCCCCCAGGATTACACAGGGCTCGCAAGGATTGAGCCAGGCTCCCCCCAGGATTAATTGAGGGATCCCAAGATTAAATGAGGGGAACCCCCCCCACCACCCCCAGTTGTTAAACTGGGGACCCCAGGATTGAATCAGGACAAACCCCAGGATTACACTAGGCCCCTCCAGGGTTAAATCAGCCCCCCAGGATTAAACCTCCACACCCCTCCCCCAGGATTCCAACCAGAACCATTTTATGATTCTATGAACTGAGCTCCCCAGCATTAAACTGGGACCACCCCCATGATTAAACCAGGAATCCCCCTCCCCCCGCCCCCGACTAAACTGGGTTTGCCGGAATTGAACCAGGCCCACCCAGGATTAAACCAGCCCTGCCCCAGATTAAACCAGGGACCCCCCCCAGGATTAAACTGGGCTCACCAGGATTAAGCCAGCCCCCCCCCCCCCCCCCCCCCCGCATTAAAACAGGGACCCCAGGATTAAACTGGGGACCCCCCCAAATACAGAGGCAAAGGCAATCCCACCCCACCATAACCTGCTGCCAAGGGTGGTGCTACCATCTTATCCTCTGGCTAGAACAGCCCTAGGATAGCATCAGTTGTGCCCCCCTGGGATCTGTGGGGGGGTGCAGAGGGGTTTTGTGGGGATCCCCTCACCCTCTCACGCTCCTTAGCATTGGCCGCTTGCCGTCGCTCCAGCATCTCAGCTAGGTCGCCGGCCAGCTGGTAGCCCCCGGCTGGCTGCTTGCGCAGGCGGGCGATGGCAGCAGCATGGGGCAGGGGGCCATAGCGTTGGCTCAGCACCATCTCCAGCACTTCAGGGGCTGGGGTGGGCAGCAGAACCCCTACCGGCCGTCCCCCGGCTCTGCTAGCCTCCCCCATACCTAGGGAAGGGACAGATCCCACACTCCAACCTCACCCAGCTGCACCACAACCCAAAAAAGATGGAAAACTGCTTAAAAAAGGGCCTTAAATACCCTGGGAGCCCAACGAGCTGCAGGTGGGGCCCAGTGGGGGATAACGAGTGGGGCGGTGCGGGGAGAGGTAGGGGCTCAGCTGCTGAGTGGGGAAACTGAGGCATAGCAGAGCCCCTAACTGCTGGTTGCCATAAAGCCTTGACCCAAAAAGGGACCCAAAAACATCCCCCCGGGGGACAGCCACAGGGGACCAGGCCTGGCGCCCTGGGAATGGTCAGCTGGCGTTTTCCCCCCAGGGAGGAGCAGGGGTTTGTTGAGGAGGCTTCACGCCTTCTGAAAAATGTGGGAAGCGCCTTTGGGTGGGGAAAATAAAAAAAATAAGAGAGGTTTAATAACAGCAAGGGCCGTTTCGGTAGATGGCAGTGTTAGTCCCTGTGATGGCAGAAACCTCAGCGCAGCTGGAAAGAGGGGAAAAATCCCCTTTTCCCACCAAAAACTGAGGCCAGCAGTCACCCTGGGTTATTCACTGGGGGGAACCTCAGCCCAGACCCATGACCAGGATGGTTTTCCCCCTCCTGAAACTCTGTCCATCCTCCTCTCCGATGTTTTTGGGGAGAAAAGCCCCCCAAGGCATCTCAGCCTGCTTTTCCCAGGGGGGCTTGGGGGCTGCTGGTGGAGAGCAGTTGCCCCATAGGTTGGGAGGGGACAGACATGTTCCCCCGTGCAGGGCTGTGGCCGCCGTGCCTCAGTTTCCCCAAAGCTGAAAGCACCTGAGGGGGCTGAAAACCATCCCTGGTGCAACACCGGGGTCCTATCATTTTCCTCCCTGCTCAGAGGAAGACCAGGGCTGGAGTAGCAAATTGAAAAAAAAACCCAAGTGAGCCCCAAAATGAGTTTCAGAGATGCCTTGAAGGCAAACGAGCTTTTAATAGAACCTCAGAAAACCCCGTTTTACCCTCTTTAATGCTCCATAATGAGCTTCCCTATGCTGCAGCTGGATCTGGATAATCACATTATTACTGCCCCCATCAGGGGGGAGCGGATCTTCCTAATTTATCGAGGGCAGGTGGGTTTAAAGCTGCCCCCAAAACAAGGGCTGTGCTCGCCTTTTATTGAATGGTGGAAGGAATCCATTTCCCAGGGGATTGCTCTGTTCCCCTTGTTTTATACCTGGGGAAAATTGTCCAGATTTGGCTGTTTTGGGATTAAAAATCGAGGGAAAAATGGGAAGTGGGGGGAGGCTCCATGGGGGTGGGCTATGTAAGGGTTTGGGGGTTGCTTGTGCAAATGGGATTTGCAGGAGTCTCACCCCAAGGGGGTGGGAGCAGACCTGTGGGGGGGGAATTATTAGGGATCACAGTTATTAGGGACTGTGGATTTTAGGGGGTCACGGTTATTAGGGGTCATGATTATTGGCAGTCACAGTTATTAGGGACTATGTTTTTCAGGGCTCAGGGTTATTAGGGGTCAGGGTTATTAGGGACCACATCTTTTAGGGGTCATGGCTATTAGGGGTTACGGTTACTAGGGACCGTATTTCTTAGGGGTCATGGTTACTGGAGATCATATTTCTTGGTGGTCACGGTTATTAGGGGTCACAGTTATCAGCCCCTGCTCGCAGCAAGCGCTGGGGACCATCTGCAGTGGATGAGGATGCTGCAAAGCCAGACAGGAGTTTGTTTTATTTTTTTTCCCTCTCATTTTCTGCTTCTGCTGGCCTGGGACATGGCCCCTCTAAAACCAGCAGCAGCCCCGCGGAGCCGAGGGGAGCTGGAGGAGAGCAGAAGTGAAAGGCCGAGGGGAAAGGGCAGAGCGCCTGCAGCAGCGAAGCCTCTCCAGAGGATTCAAATAAGGGCTCGAGTCACCCCCAACCGGGCTCAGGGCATCCCCAGGATTTCTGAGTTTTGGGGGATTAACCCCAATTTCCCTTCCCAGGGTTGCAGTCTGCTTTGCTCCCAGCAGGGATGGGAGCTTGGGAAGCATCTGGGCTGAATTCCCAGAAAACAACATCCCGGCAGCCTGGGGACTGTTTGCCCGTTGGGAACGCTTTGGGATGAGGCTGTTTTCCAACTGTTATGGCTAAAACATGCCCAGTTACCCCGATTATTTTCCCTGCACTGAGTGTGGCCGGAGCAAGAGCCAGGCTTAGGTCCCAAAGCCCTGGCCCTGGGCTGCTCCCTGAAGCTGGCTGTCTCTATCCCATCAGCTTCACTCCATCCCACCCACATCCCAACTGGCAGCACCGACGTTCCGGCAGGATCTGATATTTGCCGTTATCACAAGACTGGAAAAAAATTACTCCCATGAGACTGGAAAAAGTTTCTAATTATGGCGGCGGGGTCAGTGCTGGGAAGGTCAGGGAAGAGGGCTGGTGCCAGGGCTGCGGCATGGCCGGATCCTGGCGCGGGGCAGCTGTTGACATGCGATTAAGCCCAATCTTTCTTGGCATGGCCCCAAACGCCTCAGACATGGCCAGTCCCTCCCGGATCCGCCGGCCTCGTGCTGGCTCCGTGCGGCTCATGAGCGCCCATTATAGGTTGGCTGGCCAGATCCCGGCCACGGCTGGGCACCGCCTTCATAAAACACTTAATAAAACCTCCCAAGACGCCCGCTCTCCTGGCCAGCTGCACACAGGAACTGGTGGCATCGCTGGCAGCCACGTTTCCTCACTGGGCTGCTGCCGAGTCAGCAAATCCAGGTCCCTGAGCTCACTGGGGGTCCAAGCCCCGCTTGGCATCAGGACCACCTGGTGCCTGGGGATGGGGATGGGGTGCCAGTGTGGGAAACGGTGGAGCATGGGCTGCCATGCAGCCGGCGAGGCCTCCTTAAAAGCTTTTATCCTGCCATTAAAGCCATAAAATCATCTCTCTTGCTGCCATCAATGCTGACAGCAATACTGATATCTGCGTCTCCTGAATGCCTTATCTTAGCAAAATACGACCGTGCTCCGGCAGGAGGCAGAGAGCTCCATCTCGGCCAAGGTTTCCTGGCTTGTCCGGCTGTTCGAGCTGGAAATGTGAAGGCATAATTGCGAGGAAAAGTCCAGAGGCTGCTTTTGCACCCAGCCCCGGTGCTGGACACTGTGGGGGCTGCAGCCAGCAGGTTCTCAGTGTGATGCCTGGGGGGCTGGGGGACATCCTGGGGGGCTGGGGGTCACCGCCATGCTGCCTGCATCCCAGCCACATCACCATCACCTCGTTATAAAGAGGTTTAATGAAAAGCAGGAGGTGCCACACTGGGGAAGTGGGGACAGTCCCTGGCCACCCACTGAGGTCCCCTGGGGGGTCCCATGCTGGGAAAGGGCAGGTCTCATCCCCACCATGTGCTGCATTAAACATGAGTCAGGAGGGACAATAACGGTGTTTATTGGCCAGCTCTGGCACCCACCGCGACAAGGATTCTGGCAGGGACAGGGTGGGAATGGCTGGGTGATGGGGCTCAGCAATGCTTGGCTCCCATTAACCCTACCCTTTATTACGGCAAGAGATGAAACAATTCCAACTTGGTTAAATAAAAATAATAATTAAAGTCCTGCTGGGACTGTCAGCGGGGAGCTAATACCTGCCGGGATCCCCAGCAGTGCTCCTGGCCCCCCCAGCCCCTCTGGCTCCCCGGCACATCTCCCACCGCCCAATGCTCGCAGTTCATTTTATTTTCCCTTTCCTGGAGATTCCCAGCACGGATGTGCCAGGAGGTGGATTGTAAAGCCACTGGTGCCAAGGGGTCGGTGACGTTTCCTCTGCACCAGCAGCAGTAGGAGCAGGGACGGAACAAAGGCAGCTCTGTCCTTCCACGCTTGAAGAAGCCTTTTTGTAAAAGCCAACGGCTGGTGGAGGGCTTTTTTCCCCATCCAAGGAATTTTCAGAGTTAAAAGAAGTTTACGACAGCCAAAGGTGTTGCCAAACTGCCCCGGCACGAGGCAGGTGGCTGCCAGGGGAGCGGCTGATGGCACGGCTGCCATCGCAGCCAGCATGGCTGTGAGCACAGGGGGTCCCACAGCCACCCCAGGGTCTGATTTAGTCCTGGGCTGTCACCATCGTCCATATGCCCCAGGGATGGGCATGAGATGGGGACAGAGACCAGGATAGGGATGAGCATGGGACAGGGAAGGGGATGGGACAGGCACGGGGACCAGGCTGGAGATGGGGATGGGGACAGGGATGGGAACAAGGACGGGGGCAGGGATGAGGATGGGAGAGGGACGGGGATGGGATTGGGACAGGGACCAGGATGGGGACAGGGATGGACAGGGTTGGGATAGGGAAAGGGATGGCGCTCTGCTCTGCCTCGCTCTCCCCAACTTGCGCAGCACCTTGCAGAGGGAAGGTGCCGAGCTTAGAGGCCGGACTAAGATTTAGGGCTGGGTTAAGCCTTCAGCACACCCAGGCAGTGCCTGAGCCCGGACGGGGACTCTGCCTCCCCCAGACCTGCCTGGCCCCTTCTCTGGAGCCCCTGTCACAGCCCAGTCACCTGCGACAGGGAAACCTGGGGCTTCAGCTCCGTCCTCTTCCCCAACAGCAAGTTCTGCCTTTCTGTCCCAGATAACACACCGGCGCTGATCGCCAGTGCTGCCCAGCCCTCCGTGACAGATAATCTCCGTTTGATAGAATTAGTAAGTGCATCAACCTTAAACCTCTTGGCTTAGTGGCTCCTCTCCTGCAGCGGGGAGAGGGGACTCATGTCCCCATGGTCATGTAGGGACAGAGCCATGGGGCTGGGGAGGCTGCCAGGCTGCCAGCAGCTCTTCCCCCCATCTTTCTACCTCTCGTCTGGGTCTTTTGGGGTTCTCCAGGGCCCCAGAGCTCTGCATAAGCAGAGGAGCCACCGCCGCCGTGCCAGACGCCCACAGATCCCTTTTAAGCACTTTGCTGGGTAAGAGCCATGTGGGTGGCCACATGTCCCTGCCCCACATGCACACACACACGCAACACGCACACATGCACACATATATGCACATGCATGAAACCTGGTGTCCCGGGACCACTTCCACAGGTGTTACCAGGATTGGGGCCATCTGGACCTGGCACAGCTTGGAGCTTCCAGCCCCAGGCAAACACCCCTTTACAAACACCTCCATCCTGCCCCAGCATTAATTTCCCCATTTTATTTTCCCTCACCAGGAAAAAGGAGTGAGGATTCGTCGGTAAAACTGTCCGCACCAAAATTCGGGCCGGGGGTAAGCAAGCCAAGTCATCCCCCCACGGGGATGGGGCATTGCCGGGGTCGCCTATGGGCTGGTCCGTGATCCAGCTGCTATTTACTGCTGTGCAAAGGGGTACGGCACGGAGGGATGCTCTGCGGGCGGTGTTGGCGAGGGTGACGGTGCATGGTGCAGGACAGGAGGAGCCCAAACCCACCAGCACTGCGCATGAAGCATCACATCCTAGACAGCTCTGTTAGGCTCATCTCGCAGCTCCAGGATTACACCAGTGCTGCTAAAATCCCATATTTATCTCTGCAGTGCCCAGCCAATGACCTGGGGACTGACGCGCAGGACCATGAGGATCAGAGATGATAAAGCTCTCCCAGTCCCGGCTCGCCGTGGGGCACAAGATCCTAAGCAAACGGGCTCGGCTGCTCTGAGGATGACGTCTGAGCACACGATGGACAGGATGGACAGCAAAGTCTTCGGCCAGGTAAGGGGATTTTCTCCCTGGATTTGGGACTTGAGGTTTTTTTTTTTGCTCCTTGCACCTGGCTAAACAGCTGTGATGGGCTCTGGTGCGCAGGGATGTGAGGCCAGTTCTGCTCGTCGGGAGTCGCTGCAGGTAGCAGGGGATCACAGGACAGTGAAATAATTTGCGGAAGGGTGTAGGAGAGCTGTTTCCCAAACCTCTGGCCCCAAGCCAGGTGGGATGATGTCAGAGCAAGGCGGGATGTAATATTCGGGGTGTTTTTCTGTCTGGTGGAGTGAATTGAAAGAAAAATATGTGAGTGAGGGCTTTGAGACATGGTCCTCACCTCAGGGCAAGATGTGAGATGCTGCTGTGGGTGAGCAAGGGTACAGGGGAGAGCCCAGCTCTGCTCCGGCATCCCAGGGAGAGCCAGCAAGGCTATGGGCCAGGGGTAGGGATTGCTTTTCTTACCCCAGAACTGCCCGAGGGAGCAGCAGTGTCTCCCTGGCAGGATGCTGAGCATCTGTGCTTTGTGGGGGACTGCCCGGCAGTTTCTCCACCATTTGGGAAGTTTCCCTGGAAAAGCAGCTTTTTTCCCTTGTGCCTCAGCAGCTGTTCACTGTTTCAAAACCATAATCGCTGGAAAGTGCAATAAAAAAAAAGCTATTTTTCATTTCCAACCTTTCCTCGTTTCACCCGAGTAGTGGGAAGGGCTGGGAGAGCAGGAGCCCCTCAGCTGCTGGATGGGGATCCCCCCCATTGTGCTCCAGGTTTTAAGAGGCTGCCCGGCTTCTCGCTCCCCCACCGGCTCTGCCAGTGTCTCACCAAAACACCAACGATGGGTTGGGAAGTGCATCTATCCGCGTGTGGCTTCGTCGCCATGACACGGCCGCTGGTCCCTGCCCCTGCACTGGCAGGGCTAAAGGGTGGGATCTTGCCATAGCTGTGCACCCACGTCTTCCTCAACATCAAGTTTCGGGTTATTTCCTCCGATCGTCAGTGCTGGGTTGAAAAGATTTTGCAGGGATTGGCAGAGGGGGAGGCTCCAGGGGGAAGTTGCACCTTGGAGGCAGAGCCAGAGGCTTCCCACGTGCTCCCAGCTTCTGCTGCCCAGGGCCCAAGGACCCATCCTGCACCGAGCCTGGACTGGATGCAGCCATGGCACAGGCACATTTTGGGGGTCCTGGGTAAAGGCAGGGTTATCCCGCTGCCAGCACACTCCAGGGTGGGACCCCTGAGACCCTGCTCAGGGAGCCTGGTGTGGCGGGGGAAAAAACAGGGGATCTTTCAGTATCCAAAATCCGCACACTTAACACGGGCTGTGAATCCCCTGGGCTTCCTTTTACCCATGGAGGAGGCGAGGGAAAAGCCCCTGGCACTGAGCATCCCCCTGCCTGCTGCTGCCTGCTCTTTCAGCAGCCTGCCTGCCGCTGCTCGCCCTGCTCATGCCCCAGCTCCAGCTCGGTGGCACCGGGGATTTGCACCTGCCCCACGCTGCGGGATGTGGTGGTGACCCAGCTCCCAGGAAAACGCCTGGGGAAGGCTGGAGAAACCTCCTCTTTCCGCTGCGATTGAGAAAGTGCCGCACGCAGGACTTATTCATCCCAGGGTGGCGTGACTCAAGATCCTGTGTCCCAGCCGGGACTTTTGACCTCAGAGGTGTGCCAGGCTCGCATGTGCCCGGCACAGCCCATGCCACCCCCAGGACCCCCTTTGGGATGCTGGATGGTCCCCAGCTCTCCCTAAGTTTGGCCATGTCAGATTCTGGGGACACTATTCTTCCTACCAGGGCTCCTGCCAGCTCTGACATCCCCTCTGGGGCTTGAGGACCTTGCTGGGACTTGGGGACAGTGCAGCTCATGGAAATGCAGGGGGCTCAGATGTCTCCTCTCCCTGTTGCATGACGGGACTGATCCTGGGCTGCTCCAGGCTGGTCCCATGGGGGATCCGATATCCCCTCAGATCAGGAGACATTTGATGGAGATGACAGAATCCATGGCAGCTGGACAAGCCAAGGGCTTAGGGCTGGCACCACCACGAGGGAGGTCAGAACAGGCAGTAGAAAACAAATGTCAGCCTCATGTTGCAGTAATTCAGGAGGAGGCAGAGGGACAGGCTGCGGCAGAAGCTTGGCATGGAGGGGGCAAACTGGATTTGCCAGTGCTGAAGTTCCCGCTACAGAAATCCTCCTGGTCAGGGGAGGCGGTGTGGGGATGGAGATGCTCCCAGGGCTGACCGTCACCAGCGGACAATGGCCATACCCAGAGGAGGATGGCCATCACCTGCAGAGGGTGACCATCATCCGCGGAGGATGGCCATCAACCACAGAGGATGACTGTCATAACCACCAGTCCCCTCTTGGCAGAGGTCCAGTGACCTCCAGTGCCCCTCCATATCACACACTCACACCCGCCACTGATTGCCACTTCCCGGCCAAACCCTGTCTGGTTTCCTCCTGTCCTGGTTGGTGGCCCCATGGCTTTGAGGGGAGCGAAAGCGTTTGAGGAGAGCAAGGCAAGAGCAGAGCAGGGTGCCTGGAACATGTGAGGAAGCTAAAATTAGGTGGCTACATCTAATCTAATTTAATCTCCCCTTTTCCGTCTGTATAATGGAGATTAACCTGGTTGTGCAGGGTGGGAAGGCCGGGCTGCAAAAGCTCGGGGTGGGCCAGCTTGGGGGCACCCACTTTCCTGGTCCCCACCTGACTGGCAGGGATTCCCTCCGTCCATTTTGGGGAGGGCTGGCTGCTCGGAGGGGGGTGGCCTTGGGCTGCAGCTGGACATTTTAGGATGGGTGGGTTAGAAGTCAACGTCGGGGTTATGAGCACCCTCAGAGGAGCAGTGGTAGGACAGATGGACGGACGGATTCCTCTCAGCCAAGACAAAACGCAATCCTCCCCTCTTCTTCCACCTTTGGTGGAGTGGTTTGGGATGGGTGAACCTTATCCCCTGCTGCAGAGCTGGGGAAACGCTGTTTCACCCAGCTCAGCCTCAAGGTCACATGCTCCATCCCACGGCTGCTGAAGAAAGAAAAGTTCTCGGACCGGTTTTCTATTCCCAGCCCTGTGTGAGGGTTGGGTCCAGCCAAGCTCAAGGTTTCCGGTGTGTTGGGTGACCAGGCAAAGTAAATAAATGGTCACCGGTGTCATTCTTCTGCTGATGGGTTCATTTGGGATGTGTGTGTGTGTGTGTTAAATGAAACGTTGTTGGAAACTATGTAGAGCACCGATGAAGCAATGAATCACAGGGCAGGTGATCTAAGATGAATTAATGCCTCTCCTGGAGCAGCTCCAGCTCCAAGATCATCCTGGCTGCTCCATGCTGCACAGCGGCCTGGAAAAATCAGATGTGCCGGAGCTGGTTCCCAATTCCTCTATCCCCATCCTGAGCCATGCCTCGGTTTCCCCAGTATTAAAGGGGGATATCACCCTCGCCAGGTTTACAGCGCTCTCCCTTGGGGAGCTGCAGTGCTTCCGAGGGGCTTTTCCCTGTGCCATGGCTCAGGTTGGCCTCACCGCATCCGGAGCCTGTCCCAGCACTCCAGGATGCTCCATCCCTCCTCTGACCGCTGGGCATGGCCCTTCCTTTCAAGCTCCGACGTTGTCATTACCGCAGTCATTCATTTTTAAAGAATCGCATTAAAGAAATTAGAGCTGGTTGTAAATTCAATCCCTGCAATCAGCTCATTTCCTTTTGCTAAGGAACGCGGCATTAAATGCCGATAGATTATTACAAGCCCATACACAGCCGGGAAGCAGCTGGGAGGGACGGCTTGAAAAGATTTAGATTTTGAGGTTTATTACGTGAAAGGAATTATGAAACGTGTTAGAAAAACTCATTTTAAATAAATAAATAAAAAATCACTTTAAAAGCAAGTGCTATTTAGAGGAACGCATGGATGGGAGACCTGCCCCTCCTGCCTTTTCTTGGCTAGGGTGTTATCCAGCAAATAAATTGAGTGTTGGGGAATATGCCTCCCTGAATAAACTGATTTTGCAGAGGTGAATTGAGCTCCCGAGTGGGACAGAAGGACAAGACAGACCCTCATTTTGCACATACAGTCGCTTCCTTCATCCAGCTGGGCAGGCAGCAGATGGGGAAGGTGGACAGATGCGCCCAGCTATTTTTAGGATAAACACTGCTTTAATTTCATCTTAACCAATGAGAATTTGGGTATTTAGCAAAAAAAAAAAAAAAAAAGCTGGATGAGAGGGTGAATTGAAATGGAGGTGCACCGAAAAAGATTAAAAAGCATCAGCTACCAATACAGGGCTTTAACCAAAGCCCTGGCCAAGCTCGGGTGGGATGGGCAGGGTCCGGCAGGACTGGATTACCCGGGAAAGTGAGTCTGGCAGTGGAGTTGTCTCGGCTCCATTTCTCTGGCTCTATTTTGGTTGCTTCTCCCCTTCTCTCTTTGAAATGGAGTTTCAATCCCTGAAAAAAAAAAAAAAAGAAAAAAAAGAAAAAAAAAAAGAAAGATGTAAATGGCCACTTAGAAAGAAATATTACAATGTAAAGCCATGAAGGGTTTGAGCTGCTCAGAACTGGTTGGGAAAGGGCGGCAAGGAGCAGGCAGACGGGTTGTGTAACTCCTGCCCCAGGGCTGCTGAGACCGGCTCTTCTAGGAGCCAGGATCTGGGCAGCCAGAGCTGTTCCAGAGGGCCAGGAAGGCATAGGACGTGCCCCGGCCCTCGTAGGGCTCCTGACAGCACCCAGCTGCAGGTCTCTGCAGGGCTTTGGCCCTTCAATTCCCAGCTGGAGCCTGGAGAAGAGAGGTGGGATGGAGGAAGGAGGGATGGTGGAGGCAGATCCCTGGGGTAACGCCGGGGGGAGGCTTCCCAAAGGTTCGGGGTGCATCAAGCACCCCCCTGCCAGCCTTTCCCTGTGCACAGGGAGTGGAGCACACGTGCGCAGGCAGAGGAACCGCCACGGGCTGTGGGCTGACGGATGCACACTGACGGGTGCACACGGATGTGCACGTTAATGCGCATGTGATGTGACACACACGGGGTGCAGTGTGTGTGCACACCCTGGCAGCTGCAGGAGCACACCAAGGCACACGCAGACGCTGGTGACTGACACTGGTGTGTTCATGGACACACGCCAACGTGTGGACACCAGGCTGTGCATGCACACAAACGCACACGCACACACATGGCTGCTGTGTGCCCTCCCGGGTGTACATATGATGGTGTGCACACGATGGTGTGCATGCACAGACAGCAGTGCATACATCCACCCCCCCCCCATCCCCTGCACACTCCCCTAGAGCAGGCAACCCCCACCCCCTATGACCCCCTCAGGACAGACCCAGTGCATGTACACCTCCCACCAGTACCCCCCCAATGCATGCATACCCTCTCCAGTACCCTCCAATGCACACATCTCCCCTCCCGAATACCCCCAATGTACCCCCCCAGTGCACCCACACCCCCCAGAGTGCAGCCACACTCATCTCCCCCACACCCCCTCAGTGCCCAACCAAGATCCTGTTCCGCCACCCAGCACCCCGAACCAGTTCACGCACACACCCCCAGTACACACCCAATGTAACCCTCCTCCCAGTGCACCCACAGGCCCCCCAGTTCACCCACACTCGTCTCCCCGGCACCCAGCACCCCACACCAGTTCACGTGCACCCCCCCAATACATCCCCAATGCACGCACGCACCTCCCAGTGCACCCACAGCCCCCCTCCCCAGTTCACCCACACTCATCTTCCCTGCACCCTCCCAGTGCCCATCCAAGATGTTGTTCTCGCTCCGCCACCCAGCACCCCACACCAGTTAACCCCAGCACCCCCCTATTCACCCCCCATTCACCCCAGTGCCCCCCATTCACCCCGCTATTCACTTCCCATTCACCCCATCTCGCCCCCCCCTCAGGCGCCCCCTAGCGGCAGGCGGCGGCCCCGCGCCGGGCACACACCCTCGCGGCTCAGCCAATGAGAAGCCGCCGCGGCGGCGCGTCACTCGTGGGCCGGGGGAACCTCCTCAATGAGCCACATTGTCGCGGAGCGAGTACCGCGGCGCGCGCTCGGCTCGGCGGCCGCCTCCGCTCCGCACCGCTCCGCACCCCGCCGCGCAAGATGATCGCCTCCCACCTGCTCGCGTACTTCTTCACAGAGCTCAACCATGACCAGGCGCAGAAGGTGAGGGGCGGGCGGTGGGGGGGAGAGATGCGTTGAACAAAGGGGTCGTCGAGGACAGATTGGGGAACGGAGGAAGAAAAAAGGAGGAAGAAAAGGAAAGGGGGAAAAAGTAAAGGAAAGAAAGAAAGAAAAAAGGGAAAAGAAAAAAGGGGGAAGTAGAAAAAGGGAAGAAAGAAAAAAGGAAAAAAGAGAAAGAAAAAGAAAGAGAGGGGGGAAAAAGTAAAAAAGAAGGGGGAAAAAAAAGTAAAAAAAAAAAAAATAAAAGAAAAAAGGGAAAAAGGAAAAAAAGCCACCCAGGAAAAAAGGGGAAATGCGGTAAAAGCAGCGGGCAGCGGAGGGGCCGGGCGGGAGGCGCCGCGGCTGCCCTGCAGGCGCGCCCGCTGCCCCGCCGGGGCGGCCGTGCGGTACGTGACGCGGCGGGCGGCTGCGGGACCCCGCCTGGCCGGGCGCCCCCCGCGGGCCGGCGGCGCGGAGCGGGGGGGGGAGGAGGAGGAGGAGGAAGCGGGGGGGAATGTGTGTGTGTGTCTCGCTCCCCTCCCCAGCGGCCCCCGCGGGAGTTGGGTCCCCGGCGCAAACACGTGTCGCCGCTTCCTCCCGCCGGCGCGCAGCATCCGCGGGCGCGGAGCATCCCCCGGAGCCCCTCGGCGGGACTCCTGCGGGCGACTAGACGAGGTCCCTGCGGGGAGCGGGGCCCTGGCTCCGGCTGTGCTCTGCCGGTTAGCCCGGGGCAGGGCGGGGGGTGCCGGGGGAGGCGGGCGGGCGTCGCTCCGAGCTCGGAGGCAAATGCAGCGCCTGGGGCTCCCCTTCCCCAGGCTGTGCTCCCCCATCCACCGCACTGCCATGGAAAACAGCTTCTTGCCTTCCCCCTCCCTTAATTTACGGGTTCTGAACGACCAGAGCCTGTTTCTGGACCGTAACTGCAAGTCAAAGTGTCCCGTTGGGATGCACGGAACGTTTGTCACCAGTAATTCATGAGTTCAGGCACTTGAAAAATGCAAGTGTTTCTACTCTCCTATGGCTGGTGGAAAGCAACCGGCCTTTGTTTGGGCAGGACAGTGCTTAGGCTCGAAACAGCAAGTATTAAATAAATGATTCCTGGAAAAAAAATGCTGGCTGGGAGACTGTGCGTGAAGGCTCAGGCTATTCCTCCAGTGTTTGGGGCATCTAAGGATATGTCAGAGAGGGTTTCAGCTCCAAGTCCTGAGGCTGTGTGAGGTTCCTGTTACCAGGTTTACAGTGCCTTGGTGGGGGGGGTCGTGATTTGCAAATGCCCCCTTTCAAAAAAAAAAAAAAAGCAAAATGCAAAATGCAGGGCTGCAGAGAGCCCCAGCTTGTTCCATCAGCTAACGCTGGGGACGCCGACGGAGAAACAAAACTCGCCACGTTGGCCATTCACCTGCATTAAATAGGAAGTAAACCAAGAGAGAACATTAAAAAAAAAAAAAAAAAAAAAACCGCCAAGCAAAGTGCTTAGAAATGACTTCCCAATGCAAAGCGATCCGTAAGGAAATAGGGCTCAACTTCTCCCTCCGCTCGCGAGTGTCCCAGGGTTGTGCAACAGCCAAAGCCACGAGAAAGGGTTGTGTAACCCGATGGCAGAAATAGGCCAGCGGCACGGCCCGACTTCTGCCTCTCAGGCTCCGGGCAGCTTACGAGTTCCTTATCAGGAGCTGGAAATAATGGAGAGGGAAGGTTTTGGTTTAAGGTATTCAGCTTCGTTACCTGTTGGGAAAAGGGTGTGCAAAGCCTCAGGAACCAGCTTCATTTTCCTGCCAGCTCTGAAGCCCAAACAAAATGGGTTGCTGAGATGTGAGGAGGAAAAAATATCCAGGAGCCATTGTCCAGGGTTATGGCTGCTGCGGGGGATGGCTCTGCTCTCCCAGCCCTAAACAGCTGCCTCCACAACTGGATTTCTCTGGATTATTTTTAAACAAATGGCTGTGAATCCTCCAGGTAAAGGAAAGCTGGGGTCGGCACAGCCTCCAGCGAGAGCATGGAGCTCGGCTTCGCTGCAGGGGAAGAGGGGAAGCAGCTGGATGCTTTCACTGTGGATGCAAAAATTATTCCTGGCTTATAAATCTTCCCAGGCAAGGAGGGGGGAGTCCACAGCACAGGGAGATGTACAGACTGAAATTCTTGGAAAGCTGTGATTTATTTTTTTATCAAACCCAAAGGCTTCACCCAGAATTTAAGACTGCATTTGGGAAAAGATTTTAAGGCAGTAGCCTGAGGTGTGGTCGAGTCATGCATCTTTTTGCTTTGGGTTGGGCAGAAAAGGAGCTCGGCCGTGGGAAGAAAGTGCTCTTTCCAACAGTTGTGGTTTGTGTCCACATCAGGGCTTTGAAAATATCCTCCAAAATAGGATTTTTCTTCCAGTTCTTGACATGGAGCAGCTTTACCTGCTCTGCTGCCCACCTGGGGGTATGTCATGTATGTCCCCAAACCCCTGTCCTTCGCTTTGCCCAGCTGGGAAGTGGGTGCCGTACTAACTCAACTAATCCCAACGGATTGGTCAAACTTTAATTAACCTCAGCAGCGTCCTTTGAAATCCTGGCTTGAAAGTTTGCCGCGCATGAACCATGTTCCCTTCGGATATTCCGGCTCATGCTGGGTTTCCTGGTCCCCAAACCTCAGTCTTGTCATGTGACGGGAGGCGTATGAGCTAAATAACCGGGCTGGTGGCTCTTCTTCCACATTGTTCCTTTGAAAGAAAGAAAAATTGGTGATGGAGTTAATTTTCCTATATTTGCAGCCATTCCCAGATGCAGGGGCAGGTTTTTCTCTGGTTTTATTTTCCCTTTGCTAGGTGGATTAGGTTTATCTAGCTGATTCCTCCCTGGATGCCTCTCACAGGCTCCTCCGCGGCTGTGGGAGGGACGCCTGATTGCAAATTCCTGGAAACCAACTAACGACTCTTAAATGTGCCAAGGTCAGCGGGAGGATGGCCTTTCCCACCCTTGGCATCTCTAGGGAGCCATCGCACGTCCTCTTGCTCCTCAGCGTCTCCTCTGAGCTGCCACGGGTGCAGCCTCAGTTTCCCCAACCACAGTGGGATGGCTCCCAGCATCTGAGGGGGGGTGGTCTCGGTGCCAGCAAGACTTCCTGATCCATCAGCATACGAGGGGTATAGTGCCCCTTCTATCTGCCCCAGAGACCTTCTGGGTTTAAAACAGGAGAGAAAGAGGGTGTGTGGGCAGGGGGCCAGCTCAAAGGCCGACCGGGGCTGCTCAGGACCAGTGGGAGCTGGGAGCAGTTTGACATCTCCGACTCCTGAGCTGGAAACCAGAATGTTTTCCTGGTTAAATTGGGCTTTTCGTGGGGCTGCGGGGTCACCCAAGGACAGGTCCCCGGCCTCCGCTGATGCTCCGCAGCATGATTTCTTCGCCATGGGTGCCAGGCTCCACCTCCGGCATGGGGTTCAGCTGCCGTCCCGGGGAGGGGGGGGGGGGAGGGAAGGGGGGGCGAGGATGGGGAGGAACCGGCCGAGCAGGAAACCATCTGACTCACTCGGATTCAAGATGACTCCAGGCATGTGTCATCAGAGGCTTGGCTGTGGCGGGGAAGGCACGTGGGGTTTAATTTGGCGCGGAACCCTCAATAGGAGCCAAGGACGTGGGTGCTGCCGGGGTCAGGACTGGAGAAGGGTGGGTGCAGCATCAGTCCTGTGTCACCAAAGGCGGGGAGGTTGGGGAATGAGTCGAGCCAGTTCCCCGTGTTGAAGGGAACCAGGCTGGGTAACGGTGTGGTGACGCGGGGACAGGGAGCACTGGTTTTTAGTATGCAGGAGCTGAGGATGTGGCACAGGGTCTGTCTCCTGCTGCAGTGCCCATCCCCGACCCGACAATAAAAGTTGCAAAGTGTGTGCCCGGTTATGGTCCCGAGCCAGGAAATAAACCACTCTCTGTGCTGGATGCTTTCCCAGATTCACCCTGTGACCTCGGTGACCCGTTGCCACTCCCTTTGCCTCAGTTTCCCTGAATCTGTCACATCCCGGCACAGATCCAGGCGGGATAGGGACATGGCTGCTGGCTCACCCCGGTAGCTGCTGGTGGGTGCTCGTACAGCATCCCCCTCTGAAAGAAACAGAGAGTTGGTATTCCACAAAACTTCAGTGATTTTTTAAAATGCAGCATGTTTTAAGTCAAAAACTGGGGTAAGGAGGGAAGTAAATAAAGAAAAAATAATTTCAGGTAGAGATTACCCTGGAGAGAGGATTGACTGTGCACATTGGGGGGTTAGGAGTGCTCAAGCCTTCCCAAACTTCAGCCTCTCTCTGTTGTTCTTGTACACATATATTTGACTTTCTGTTGACAAAAAGGAAAAGAATCCAGCCCAGAAACCAGCCAGCTTCTCTGTGTGTTACGCTTTTTCCCCAAATGCTGCTGAAATTATGCACATCCAGCTGAAAACTACAGTGGGGAGATACTGGAGGACTGGAAACATTTACTCCCGGTCCGGTTCTCACCAGACATGTGGCTTTGGAAGGAGGTCCGGAACAAAACTAAAACTAAAGAGGGGTGGCTTCCCCTTTCCAGGCCTGGGATCATTAATGGGGAAGATGTAGCCAAGACCTTTTTGCACCAGAATAAACTGCCCACAAGTCCCTCCCCTTCCCCACCACCGTTTGCTGTGCCGGAAACAGTGGCACTTCTCCGGAAGCTGCCGTCACGCTGTAATTTCCATCACCGACAGCAATGCTGCCCCACATCCCCACCGAGCGCTGGGGAGAAGGGCCCCCACCACCACTGCGAAGGGAACAGCATTCTTCGACCTCCCTCCTTTGGACCACTCGAGCCGTACCACCGGCCCTGCATCCTCCCACCAAGGGGGGACAGCGATACGGGATAGATGGATGAGGGAGGGGTTTTCCACTCCAGAAGCAGCTGCCTTGATGGGACCATCTTGCAAGCTTATAAGCCGAGGAATTAATTTTTTTCCCCATCATAGCGGCATTGAATTGGAATGAAATTATTTGCAGGCTGATATATTTGCAGTACTTACCCCTTAGGGTCTAGCCCCAATGGGAGGGTTAAGAGAGGGCTTCAGGCAGAAGAGCATCATTCAGCTGTGGCTTTTGGGGTACTTGAAGCTTGGCACAGCTCACCCGGTTTCCAGCTGGCAGCAAAAATTGGGCAACTTGAGGTTTCTTCAGCCTTGGGGTGGATGGACCTTGCCCAACAGTGGCCTTGCAGCTGGGAAGGGCGACGCTGGGCACTTCCCCAGCACCCAGCATAGAAATTGGTTGAACCTTTGGAGACAGCCCAGAGCTAAGAGGCAGGGATTTGCTCAGTTTTACTTCAAAAAACTCATAAGGACCTGGTTCATTAACAAAACCTCCTGCCTTGCATGCAACCATCCTCAGCTGTGAGCACTCCCAGCACTTCCCAGCTTAGATCTGTTCCTCCTCCATTCAGTTTAGATTTCCTCAGGGAAACACTATTATTTATGATGGAAGCTTTCCAGGAATTAAATTGCCCTGTTCTGGATCCTAACCTAGTGACTTTATTTATTTGGAATTGGCAATCATCTCAAAAAAGGTTAAACAACCAAGAAGGTTGTTTGTCTTGAAAGATACTCGTGCTTCGGCACTGCAGACTAAATTCCCCTGTCTTACCTGATCTTTGCTATGATTCAAGGCACACTTGGGTGCAGGGGGATAATTGGAGTAACGAACTGGGCCATGGGGCTGGGGAGCCTTGGGCATGAAGGTGGCCATGGCTCTCCCGTGGTGGGGCTCAGGTGCACACTAAGGTGGTCTCTGTACTGAGCTGCTGCTGCCCGGAGCCATTCTGCAGGGTGCCCTCACCTGCCCTAGCTGCCAAGTGGGACGACGTCTACGTCCGTAGGAGAAGATGATCCAGGTTTTAAAGGGCTTTGGAGATTAGAAGAAGGTCACCCTGTTTCTCATGCTGCTAATTATTCCTGGTATGGTAGAGCCTGGAGGACATGAGGAACGTGCTGAGCGGTGCCTGTCCTGGAGAAAGGAGGTGAAACCTTCATGTCATTTCCCTGCGCTGGGATTGTGGGGGCTGACGGTTCGTGCATGCAACATGTTCACTGCCCCATGCCTTGGGCAGGAATCGAGGAGAAAACAGTGATGACTTCTTGTGCATCTGGGCTTCCAAAGCACCCAGCTTCTCTGGGATGACATCTTCCCCCAGCAGCATCTTGCGAGTCTAGGAGGAAAAGCAGGGAAAGTCAGGGTGGTGGACAGGACATCAGCAGCATGGGCTTTGTGCAAGAGTGAAGCTCTGCCCCGAGCCCTGCTGCTGTGGTACCCCACTGCTGGGGTTGGGACACCTCCTTGGGACCCCATCCCCACTCATGATGGTCTCACCAGGCCCCCCAGACCACCGCAGGCTGCCAGAGAAGTCCAGTGAAGGAAGGTCTCATGAGGGCGAGAGGCTGCAGGGAGGCAGAACACCCAGTATCAGCCAGGTTTGTCTCTAATTATCACCAACACCTCAGATCAGATGCTGCTGTAGAGGCGATGGAGTCTGGCTGAGGTCCTCCTCGTGCCAAGTGGCAGGTCAATGGCACCCAAGGAGGTTGTGAAAGGCCCCAGTGAGCCGGGATAATGCTATCTCTCTGGCTGATAGCTAAGAAACGGGGTTGGGAGGTCTGTCCTGGCTTGATGGCATCGACCGATAACCATTGGGGCAGCTAAATGGGAGATTTCCTACCCTGGGGCTGGGGTGGAGGTGGGCTCTGGACCTTGGGGCCCTCTCAAAGCTAGAAGAAGAGGGAGAGGGTGGAGGTGAGCCGGGGCAGAGGCCACATTCCCCGTGCCAGTAACCGGAGCCTTGGTACATGGGTAGCAATTTTCAGCAAGCGAAAGCAAATAGGAGGATAAGGAGGGGAGTGTTTGACTTCCTGCTGCTGGGGTGGATAAGGAGGTGCTGGTAAACAGCCGGCACTGGGAAACCTCCAGGTTTTCTTATCCTTATCCTTTCCTCATGCCTGCCTGGTCTCCCAGCTGGCAGGCCGCGCTCTCTGCTCCCGATTAATGGAAAAGAGCTAAAAATACCAGAGGGAAATCAGGAGGAGGTTTTACCCATCACACCGGTGAGGATGCTGCTCCCTAGGGAATAAAGCATCTCTCCTGGAGCGTGCTCAGCCAGGCTTCCCTCCAGCCTCCCTCCGTGCTGCAGCAAGCAGAGCAACTGGGGACTCAGCTTCCAAATTTCCAGCAGAGCTGGTGGAGGATAAAGGATACGCAGGACCATCCCAAGCCTGAAACGCAGGCAGCCAAAACCACAGTAGAGCTGTTTTGTTCAGCCCAAGGTCCGAGCAGCTGCATCCGTGAGCGAGGTCACGCTGGGGCGGATGGCTATTACTTGCCCACAAAATGCCCATTTCCTATAGCGTAGCCTTATAAAAAAAAATCATGCTTGATTTCTGATGACCTTATGTTACGTGCCTACAGACAGGTGAGCTAACTGGGTGGAGTTTTCCTCTTGACTTTGCAGGGCTTGCAGCTGCCCTTTAATTAATTTTAAGTGAAGTTAATTGAAACAGGGCATAGTTTGGGAGCTGTCAGTCTGTCCGCCTCTCCGTTTCCCTTCCCTGCTCCAGCCAGGCTGCGGAGACATGCATGGTGCTAATGGATGGGTTGGGGAGGAGTTTCTCCATGCCTTTCCCAGGGACGGGGTGCTTTGATGCCATTTCTAGAAGGAGCCGGGCATCTTCATAGTCTTAGCATAAGGGTATAAAAAATTGCCAGGAGCAGGGGTTGGATTTCTTCCCTTTCCGGCCACGGCACCCACTTGTGTCACCCGGCGTTGTTTGCTCAAGGGGGTTGAGTAGCTCTCAGCACCCCTTTGTAGGAGTGATCTCAGCAGCAAAGAAATGAATGGGCAGTGGATTCCTGACGAGCATCCTTCACGTAGGAAGACGCCCTGGGGGACAAGGTCAAGGCACGTTGCTGCCACGACGTAGGAAGGGCTCTGCAGCTGGAAAACCTCCGGCACTGACCTCCTGACTCACAGCCTGGGCAGGCCAGGTTGTCGAGTTTGGGTCCTAATTCTGTCGCAACCTGTTTGGGTGTCTGTAGGTGAATGAGTGGAGAAGACTGTGGAGCACTGAGAGCTCCTCAGGGTTTGGTGTTCCCACCTTAGCACCCATCTGGGCAAGGGGATGCTGCCGAGGAGGGCGCAGGGTGCTCTTTGGAGAGCAGCTCCCGACACTCAGGAAGAGGTGCATGAGTGGTGGCAGGTGTTATTGGTGTGCCTGGAGATAAGCTGTTGCAGCACTGCCAGCGGTGCCATGTCAGCAACGTGCTGGCACAGCCGTGTCCTGCCCTTTGGGATGGGTCATGACCTGCTCCTGCATCTTGCATCAGCCCCAGCAGACATGAGGGGGGGGCTGAACCCTGTCCTGAATGTGTCACAGGGGTTGTGCCCATGTCCCCAACCCTCCAGCTGACTTTTTGGCTTTATCTCTTACCTTTCAGATTGACAAGTACCTCTACCACATGCGGCTCTCTGAGGAGACCCTCCAGGAGGTGTCCCAGCGTTTTGGGAAGGAGATGGAGAAGGGGCTGGGAGCAGACACCAACCCCACTGCTGCAGTAAAGATGCTGCCCACCTTTGTGAGATCCACCCCGGATGGGACAGGTACCATGAGATGGGAGATGCTCCCTCCCACAGAGCAAAGCGTGGTGGGGAAGACTCAGTAGGTGCCAGGAGGGAGGGCTGGGGCCACCCATCCTCACAGTGCTGCCAAAACAGGACACCTTCACTCCCGGTCCTTGGGGCTTCGTCCTGCTTCTGCTGAGCTAGGCTTAGTGTGGGGACAGGTCTCGTTTTGCCTCTCTGTGCTGGAACTGGGGAAGCTCCCAGTTCCCGCTGGTGCGAGGGGGGGTGGGAACCAGCTCTTGAGTGCTGTTCCTGGCAGGACGGAGACAGTCACGGGTCCGGCTCATCAGATTTCATTAGCACTGAAGTGGGCAGCGGTGCCAACTGCTCTCTGAATGCCACAAGGGCCACCGGAGGAGAAGGGGGCTCTCCAGACTTGGCTTCTTACAATACGGCCTTTTTGGCCGCTTCCCGCACCAGCAGGAGCCAGGCTGCCTGCAGCATGCTCCCAGCCAGGCACATCCCCATTTCAGGCTCCAGCTTACTCCTCTCAAGCCCAAAAACTGCTTTCTGGAGCATCTGTATGGGAAATTTCCTTGCGCCTCCTCTCCTAGCTTGGTGCTTTGGGAAGGAGCTTTGTCACGGCAGCATCGCCTCTTGCCCGCCGATGCTGATGTCACCCAGGACCTGCCGAGTCTCCCGGTGCTTGAAGCCGACGCAGCAGTGCTGGCTGCTGAATGCCAGAGAGGGATAGAGAGCCCCAAGCAGCCAGAGCTGCCCCTGGCTCCGCATCTGGGCTGGCAGCAACCCTGGGGAAAGTCCGTGGGCTGGTCAGTCCTGTTGGCTGGAGTTGCTCAGAGTTGGAGTTGCTCCAGCGTTGACAACTTCACGGGGGTCCTTGCAAACTCTCAGCAGCAGAGATTGCTGATAGCCAGCAGGAAAGGTGAATAAAAGAGGCAGGGAGCTGATGGAAAGACCCATCTGCCCTTCCCTCCCCATCCCCAGCTGTTTTGCCCCCGCCGTATTTTCATACCTGGCTTCTGGAGGTGAGCAGGTCCCAGCAGATGCTGTGGGCTGGAGTCTCAAGCGACCTGGCCTCAGCAGGCAGTGACTGGGCAGACTGGAGTTTCTTCTCCTGAGAAGCATGCGAAGCCGGTGCGAGCCTGATGGTTGAGTGATGGTGTTAAATAGGGTATACCTGAGAGGTAGCCATGCTCAAACAACTGAAAAAAACCCATCGCTGCTGGCTGTTGGCTCTCTCAAGGCAAGGACCAAGGTGATGAGCTGAAGGTCTGCATCACTGGCCAGCTCTGGGTGGGTGTTTGCTGCTAAGATCTTGGTGAGGTCTGAGGGGACAAGTCCCTGGGGAGTCATGAGCATCACAGAATGGTTTGGGTTGGAAGGGACCTTTAAAGGCCATCTAGTGCAACCCCCCTGCTGTGGGCAGGGACATCTTCAACTAGATCAGGTTGCTCAGAGCCCCGTCCAGCCTGGGCTTGTTTCCAGGTATGGGGCATCTACCATCTCTGGGCAACCTGGGTCAGTGTCTCACCACGCTCAGTGTAAAAAATTTCTTCCTTATATTTAGTCTGAATCTCCCCTCCTTTAGTTTAAAACCATTACCCCTTGTCCTCTCGCTGCAGGCCCTGTTAAAAAGTCTGTCCCCATCTTGCTTATAAGCCCCTTCAAGGACTGAAGCATCCCTGCACCCAGAGCCATCCTGCCTGCTGCATCCCACGTGCTTGCTGCCCCCGGTGCACGTACACCCAAAAGCTGGACCTGGCTCCCAGCCCCAGGACGGAGATTTCAACCTGTTTAAACATTTGAGAAAATTTTTAATTACAGGGATAGCTGGAATGCCGCCCCTGGGCATGGGAACTATTGCAGCCAAAGCTGCTGGGTGCTGGCGGAGCGTGTGTCAGAGCCTTCAGCACCCTGGCCCATGTTGGGGAGAAGGTGCAATCCCTCTCCTTGCCCTTAGAAGAGTGAACCTTGGCTTCCTTCACCGTATCCTCCCCATTCGCAGCTTCTCCAGTGTCCCAGCTAGCTTTCTCACCCAAATCAAGCTCAGCGCCGGGGGAACGGGGGCACAGCAGCATGGAAAATGTCATGCCAAAGGGATGCTGGGGCAGTCATGGGGCTGCAGCTGCCGAGGGACTGGAAAATGGGAGGTTTTTGAGCAAGTCCCAGGGAGCCAAGAGCTGGGATTCCCTGTATGGCTCCAGCTGGATCTGGGCTGTGAGTGGCATCAGTGTCTCCACCGTTGGGTTTTGGTGGGGGGACTTGAAGGTAGCAGGTTGGTGCCATGGGGATGAACTGAGGCCAGCTCCGGGGCTCGCTGCCAGCTCCCCTGGCACGTCACTTCATGACAAGATGGTGTGACAATGGCTCAGGAAGATCTCAATGTACAGGGGTGCATCCTTCCTTCTTCTGCTTTTTATGAAGCTTCTGGGCAAAGTCTGACTTCGACTGGGCACAGAGTCCTCCTCCCACCCACTTCGGGTATCAGCAGCTGCCTCCCACCTGCAAGACAGGTTATTCCTCCGCTCCAGCCCTGCTTGTGGCCATGCCAGCTCTGACCCAATGCTGGTGCCATGCCGGCTTCAAGGGCTCCAAACCTTCCTCCTCCAGAGCATCCCTGCCCTTCCTACCCCTCCTTGCTATAGCACGAGTTGTCTCTGCTTTCGGATTATGCCCTGTCTAATGCGCAGCCGGCAGCTCCCCGGGATCTGGGTGGATGAGAGGCGCTTATAGAAATACAAGGTCACATCTGCGGGTTGAAGTCAAAACACAAATGTGGCTCCTGACCACTCCACCCACCTCTTGGTGGCTTTGCTGTTCCTGAGGCAACATAAGACGAGGGGCGGATTTCTGCTTCTGAAGTGGGATCTCTCCGAAAAGCAACTTCTCGTGCTTTGCTCAGCTTCGGCACCCACCGAAATGCCGCTTGCAGTGAGGCAGTGGGCATCCTGCTGCAGGCTGGTGGGGGAAAACAGACTCCGCATGAGCTTTTCCTTGGAGCCCCCAAGCAAGGGCTCTCCTTGCTTAGTGCAGACACCACCTTCATCCCTGCTGCTTTCCTGTTTTTTCTGGGCTTTACCGATATTACAGAGTTTCCTCCTCCATGCTGTTGTTGCCTGGTGCATCCTCTGTTAAGCCCCAGCAGCTGATATCCATAGCCTGGGGTTTTCAGGAGGATGCTGCAGGACTTGGGTGGTCAAATCTCTGGAAATTCAAAGGGTGGTTCCAGGCTGGACAGCTTGAAGGGTCTTTACAACACCCTTCCCTTGGCCAGTGGGCTCAGTTCCTACCAATAACCATCAGCTTCTGCAAGAAAACCAGCTCGCATGGCCCATGATCTTGAAAGGCTTTAAAGAAAATGCTTTTTTTCATGCCCAGACCCCCTCGCCCAGTGATTTACCACATTCCCCAGCAAGGAATGGCATTGGGGAATCGCTGCCGGATGACTCTCACTGTGGTCAGTGTGAGTTGCTCTTTGCTGGACCCAATTCCATACAAACCAAGCCACCAGATTAATCCGGGCCATTCTCCAGCACTGTAAGCGGTGAACTGGACATCTCTTGGCTACGCTGCCTCGCTCAGAGCTATGCTGAGGGTGCTATTTGAGGAGGGATGAGTTGCAAAGCTTTGATGGGGTCCAGGTTTGGGCTGCTCCATGGTTCTGGGTTAACAGCTCTTGCGAGGGGGGGGGGGTGTGTCGCTCCAGAGATGAATACAAACCCAGTATTTCACACCCAATACAGCATAAGCCCTTTGCTGCTCTCCAGCGCTAATTTGGGGGAGATGCTGGTGCAAGCACTGGGGCTTTTCTGTTCCCTCTTCTGCTTGAATCCTCTCAGCTCGCTGAAAAGATGCAGGGTAGGGCTGGCAAGGGTGTCCGCAGATGAGGATGGAGTGGGAACCGCCAGGGTCTGAGCCTCCACCTCATCCTGCATCTCCCTGGGGGGCAGAGCCTGGACCTGCTCCAACTTCTTTCTCTTCCTCTTTTTTTTTTTTTTTATTTTATTTTATTAAGGCAACTCGACTGAGGATTCCTACAAAATGGGACTGCAGTCAGTCAGAAGCCTTGAGATTTAAGGTGGGAGGTCTGGGGTGAGCGACTTGCGAGATGCTGGGGGGGCATGATCCTGCACACGCTGCTCTGGTCCCCCAGTCCCGGCTCTGTTTCTAGGGACAGCAGAACTCCTCTGCGCTTTCTTCCAGGGAGCGCAGGCATTTTTTCAAAGCATTTTTTCAACACTTACCCTTAGGTGGCTTGCTGAGAGCAAATTGAATCGGAGCTCGCTGTTTGGTTTGTGAGCTCAGCGTTGCAGCCTCAACCTTATCACATAATGAGGGAGCCCTAATCGAAGGGAGGGCCCAGGTGTGGTGTCAGCCAGCAGAGCCCGTCACGCAACCGTATCGCTTCAGCCTGGGGATTTTCCAAGGGAGATTTTGCTGCCTTTTTCCTCCTGCAAAGCTGACCCACCTGGGAATCACAGAATGGTTAGAGTTGGAAGGAACCTTAAAGACCACCTACCTCCACCCTGCTTGCCCTGGGCAGGGACACCTCCCACCAGCCCAGGTTGCTCCAAGCCCCATCCAACCTGGCCTTGAACCCCTCCAGGGATGGGGCAGCCACAGCTTCTCTGGGCGACCTGGGCCAGGGGCTCACCCCCCTCACAGCAAACAATTTTTTCCTAATATCTAATTAAAACTCCCCTCTTTCAGTGTAAAACCCTTCCCCCTGGTCCCATGGCTCCCCTCCCTGCTCCAGAGTCCCTCCCCAGCTTTCCTGGAGCCCCTTTAGGGACTGGCAGGGGCTGGAAGGTCTCCCCGGAGCCTTCTCTTCTCCAGGCTGAACCCCCCCAGCTCTCTCAGCCTGTCCCCACAGCAGAGGGGCTCCAGCCCTCCCAGCATCTCCGGGGCCTCCTCCGGCCCCGCTCCAGCAGCTCCGTGTCCTTCTGCTGTTGGTGCCCCAGAGCTGGAGGCAGCGCTGCAGGGGGGTCTCCCCCGAGCGGAGCAGAGGGGCAGAATCCCCCCCTCGCCCTGTTGCCCACGCTGCTGGGGATGCAGCCCAGGCTGCGGGGGGGGTTCTGAGCTGCCAGTGCACGTTGCTGGCTCATGTTGAGCTTCTCATCCACCAGCACCCCCAAGTCCTTCTCCTCAGGGCTGCTCTCCCTGCATTCTTCACCCAGCCTGTACCTCTCCTGTGGCTGTTGAGCAGCTTTAAGGGAGACTTTTGGTTGTTAGGTTGGGTTCTGCTGCTTCATGGTGAGGGTAAGTGGGAACCAGGTCAAGGGAAAGCTGGTTTGATACAGCTCTGTGGGCCATGAGCCTCGCAGGGATGGTTTGGCCGAAATACCAGGCATGTGGAGGGCTGGTCAGGATGGGAGGACAGCTCTGTCCCTGGCTCCTTGGCCTTTTTCTTGGGGAGATGTTTATTCCTCCTGGGTTCCCCACGTTATCTCCAAGGAGCTGCGCAACCTGTGACCCTCTTGGCTCCAGCATCCTTAGGCCTGGCATATGTATCAGCCCCCTGAGGTATTTGTCATGCTCTGCTAGCAAGCAGAACGGCATCTGTGCCGGCGGCAAGGGAAGCAGGAGTACAACTTTACCCATGTTGGGGGCAGAACACAATGCCAGCAGTGCCCAGTCAGGCATGGCATCCAGCTCTGCCCATCCGAAGCTAAATCCCCACAGTGGGCTTACCAGTGACATCTGGGCAGTGAAGAGCTTCACTGCAGGTTTTCCTGGTGCATTTTTCAGCATCCATGTAAAGGGATGTGGCCAAGGCATGCCCTGTGGCTGGCAGGTAGTCTGCAAAATGAGCTGCCAAACTGGTTTAAACCTCATCCCTGCAAAGGGTCAATGCAGGCGTGAGGCAAGGAGGAGAAATGAATATCCAGGGTTTGACTGCCCCAAAGCATGAGCTTGGGCACTGCGGTGCTCTGCCCGCTCCCGGGCCGTTCTCCAGCACTGTAAGTGGTGAACTGGACATCTCTTGGCTACGCTGCCTCGCTCAGAGCTATGCTGAGGGTGCTATTTGAGGAGGGATGAGTTGCAAAGCTTTGATGGGGTCCAGGTTTGGGCTGCTCCATGGTTCTGGGTTAACAGCTCTTGCGAGGCGGGGGGGTGTGTTGCTCCAGAGATGAAGCGAGGGTTGGCCATAGCCTGCACAGGGACTTGGCTGAAGTTCAGCTTTGGTTAAAATAATGATTTAACTGCCTCAGTATCTCCTCAACCCACTGGCTGGTTGATTTTGGGAGGTAACCTTAACCGACGTGATTGCAGCCAGGGCATCGCAGCCTGCACAGGGAGACTTGGCATGGGCTGGTACCACCGAGAGCCGGGATCCGACCTGCCCTGCATCACCCCTGGGGTGATGAGCTGGCGCCCCTTGAGTAATGCACTGACCCCCCCAGCGCTCCCCCCTTCTCCATCACAAGTGGCAAGGCTGTTGGACGCTGCTTAAGATCTCCAGGACCCTCTTATTCCTCATCTTATTTCCTCAGAGCACGAGGACGGCCTTTAATAGACCATTTCAGCAGCAGGGGAACTTTATAAAGCTGCTCTCAGCCTAGGCTCCGAGTCCATCACCGTCCACAGTTCCCTCACCTCGAGTCCTCGGAGGATCAGCCCCAGGAAAGATGCCAGGACAGATGGACGCCCCGCTGGCTTGGATGGGGAGCTGCCTTTTCAGCTGGAGTCACTGGAGATGCTGGCTGGCCTGGTGTCATTTGAATACTAATAAACCACACTTTTTGTTTCAACTGTAGCTCCTTTGTAAAAGCATCGGCGGGCACAATGCGGCCCCCGGGCGCTGTAATCTGCCCGGGGGAGCCAGCACAGCACATTTAATGCATTCAGAAATCAAACAGTGCTGATAGAGGGCTTTCCCCCATCTCTCTCCCCACATGCTAGGTATTTAAAACAGCCAGCTTGGCGCTTTTCCCGCATCTCAGGTCTGAGTTGGTCCAAAATTCAGCCTTGGTGCCTGGTACAATAAAAACGAATGGGACGTGAAACCTGCTGGGCTCAGGCCTTGGGTCTTGGAAACAGCAGGGGCTCCTCTCGGCCAACACTCTGCTTCCCACGTCTGCCCAGGGAAGGCAGCAATGAGTCCCCCAAGGACTTTTGCATCTTTTTTTCCTCCCTGGTTTCCTGCTTCCACCTTTCAATCTTGCCTTCGGCGAGAAGCCACATGCCAGAAGTGCGCGAGATTCCTGGGCCAGGGCAGGGGTGAACACGTGGGGGTTTTTTCCATGCCTGAACATGTGTTTTTTTTCCATGTATCAAATGTTTAGCCAAACTCTAGCGTTTCAAGAGCTTGCTAGCAGGGTTTTAACCGCTTGGGCTGGAGATTTAGGTGCTTTCGCCAGCATCCTGCATCAATAGGGTCAGGAACAGCTCTGATGCCTTCTTCCTTATGGAACCTGAGGCTGGAGCTCTTCTTCCCTGGGAGCGCCATTGGTTTGGGCATGGGCTTGTCTGGATGGGGCCGGTGGGCTGTGTCCTTCTGCCAGCAGACACGCTCCTAGCTCAGCCACCGCCTCTGCACACCCTACCCAGGGCATCAAGATACATCTCAAAGATGTTGTTTTGGTCCCCCACCAGCTATAAGGGTGCCAGGGGAGGCAGAGGAGGGGCAGGAAATACAGCCACAGCTCTGATAAAATAAAAAAAATATAAAATATAATAGTAATAGTAAATAAAATAATGAAAAAATATTAAAAAATAATGCCTTGCCCTCATAGTTTGATGTGGCTGGTTACTTCCAGGCCTGCTCCAGGGCTGTCTGGTGTGGGCACTGATGCTGCCAAAAGGGACCTGCCAAGTTAACGGTTGTTCTTGTCTCTGGGCTCCCACAGAGGATGGGGACTTCTTGGCGCTGGACCTCGGTGGCACCAATTTCCGTGTGCTGAGAGTGAAGGTGTCCGACAATGGCCTGCAGAAGGTTGAAATGGAGAATCAGATCTATGCTATCCCTGAGGAACTCATGCGAGGCAGTGGGGTGCAGGTGAGTTCAGCCCCTCTCCCCCTCCATCCCCACTCTCCCGGGCAGCCCCCCAACTGCAGGGCTTCCCCATATAGGGAGAATGACCCATCTTGGGGCAGTTCTGCTGCCTGGAGGGAGGGCTGGTGTCACCTCAAGACCCTGAGCTGTGTAATGGGGTTAGAACAGCGTCCTACTGTTGCCTTGCCCAGTAGGATCTGGGCAGATCCATGCCTTCCTTTGCCTGGAGCTATTAATTCCTGACACCAAGTGACCATGATGGGTGAGGACCACAGAGGTGTCATGTGGGTGACAGACCACTGGTCCCTGAAGCAGACAGGGATGCAGGTGCTGCTCTGGTGCACTGGCTTGGTCAGGGCAGCTGAGTGAGGGTTCACTCTTTGCTTTTCTTCCAGCTCTTCGACCACATTGCTGAGTGCTTGGCCAACTTCATGGAGAAGCTGAAAATTAAAGACAAGAAACTCCCCCTTGGGTTCACCTTCTCCTTCCCCTGTCACCAGACCAAGCTGGATGAGGTGAGTGATGGTCTCGCCTCCTCCTGAGGGCTGTGGCTGGGATGCAGTGGGATGGGGGCAAGCTCTCACTGGGGGCAATAGCTGTGCCACACCAATTTAGCTTGTGCTTTTAACTAGGTGCGTTGGGTTTGGGTAGAGTGTAAGGTCTTGGTGCTGATGGGAGCATAGGATGTGTCCTGGGGCTTGCAGGGGTCTAGGAGGTGCCGTTTAATGTGCCGGTTGCTCGGAGCTTCCACTCTGCAGGGATGCCTCTATGGAAAGCGGCTTTGCCCCCTCTGTAGACAGAGCTGAAGAAGAGCGGCTGCGGCAGGAGAGCAGCTCCAGCCGCCTGCAGCCAAAGGCAGCCCAGACGTGCGGAGCATCACATCCCCCCGTCATGCATGCAGGCAGAAGAGAGGGGGGGTCACCCTCCCCGGCTGCTCGCCATGTTCCAGGCGGCCAGGAATCGATGGCTGTCAGCTCCGCTCAGCCGTGCTGGCTCTCCACTGGGAGCTGGTGACCTCGCTGGGAGACTAAACATCTCGACAAGCAGAGCCCAGCCGAAGCACGTGGCCCCTCTCCTGCCACCCACAGCCTCAGCCAGGCTCTTGCTCATGGCGGGGGGGGGTGGTGCTTTCCTTGCCCTTATCTCACCCGCTTCTCGGGTAGGATCGGAAAGGAGGGCGGCTCCATGGCGTGCTGGTGATCCAGCACGTCCTCCCCGGACTGGGAATGCGGCGGCATTTTGTACCAGGGATGGAGCAAGTCATGCCCTTGTGCCTGAGTGATTCAGCAAAAGTAATGAGGAAGAAGATTAACACTTTTCTCATGGTAGTAACAAGGGCTGTAAAAATAAAAACATAAAGAAGCTGGGAGAGGAAGCATCTGTCCCTGGTGACCTTGTTCGGATTGCTTCTCTCTGTGCTTCAATTTCCCCGTCTGCAAGGCAGGGTGGGTGTCTGCCTCACTAAGGCATCTGGGGCTCTAGGGTTGGGGACTTTGAATGCCATCGCGTCCTTTCCCTTCCTCCAGGGCTCAGCGAAGCCTCCAGCTGGGTGACAACGGTGGCTCTGCTGGGTGCACTGGGTGCACGCACCCAGTGCCTCTAGCCACTGGGGACGGTGAGACCGCCATCCTGCAGGGATGGGGCAAGGAGCTCTCTGTAGGCTTGGGAACAGGTTTTGCCCCAGGTGCCCATAAAACCCAGTTACGGGAATCACATTTCCTCTTGCTGGCAAGAGCAATGAGCGACTCGTGTGCTATTTCACAGCCATAAACTTTATCGGCACGGAGACACGGAAGTCATTGCTGATACCGCAGCTCGCAAGCTGATAAGAGGGAGGGACTCACCTGCAGTGCTGTGTGTCCATCCAGCCCCTGCCCTGCACCAGGGAGCCCTTGAGACTCGTGGCTTGGTGGGGCTGTCCTCCGAGCTTTCCTTCTTGCTGTTTCTCCATAGAGCATCCTCGTTACGTGGACAAAGGGATTCAAATGCAGCAGTGTGGAGGGGAAAGACGTGGTGTCGCTGCTGCGCAAGTCCATCAAGAAAAGAGGGGTAAGAGGCTGAACAGGTCTATCGCCTCCGGGGGCGGCGGGGTGGGGGCACATGGTTCCCTGTGACAGGACACTTAGAGCTCTGCACCTAGGCTCCCCTGAGACAGCAGAGATGTTTCGATCTGTTTTGGCCACGCTGACTCAATCTCTTCTCCACCATCTCAGGACTTTGACATTGACATCGTGGCTGTGGTGAATGACACCGTTGGGACCATGATGACCTGTGGCTATGACGATCATAACTGTGAAGTTGGCCTCATTGTCGGTGAGCTGCAGCAAGGGGGGAGAATTGGGGTCCATCTCTCCATGAACTCCAGAAGGAGATCACGTTTCTTGCAGTTTTCAGGGGTTTTTTTGGGGGGAAAAGAAAGGTGATAGTGATGTTAGAAAACCAGCATTGCCCAATATTTGTTTTCTTCCATCTTCCCTTTCTATGGTGCATTTGGCTGTTGCTAATTATGGGGAATAAGGGAAAGGCAGCATCCTCTCACTGCGTCCCTGTGCTTCGTTCAGGTACCGGTACCAACGCCTGTTACATGGAGGAGATGAGGCACATTGACCTGGTGGAAGGGGACGAAGGTCGGATGTGCATCAACATGGAGTGGGGGGCCTTCGGTGATGACGGCGTGCTCAACGACATCCGGACAGAGTTTGACCGTGAGATAGACATGGGCTCGCTCAACCCTGGCAAACAATTGTAAGCAGATTCTTGGCTTCGGCTCAGGCTTGGGGTTTGCTCCGCATTGTCCATCCTCCTGTTGCGCTGGCGTTAGTGGGACCAAAGAGGTTGACCTAGTTAACTAGGTCACTGCATCCTCTGCCGTGTCAGCTACAAACAGGGGCTGTACCACAAATTTGGGTTGGTACACCCAACTGAACCACTCAGCACCCGCTTCCCTCACGAGCTGTTCACTTGAATATGTTGATTTCTGTTTCTTTGTCCTGCCAAAGAAGTTATCTGCCAGCCAAGGCAAACACCACCACTTAATGTCCACATCCAAGTCCTACAGATGTCCCATTCCCCAGGTGGCTTCTGGCAGCATAGGTTGGGTTGAGGGGGACTCTCTGCAAACCGACAGACCCCTTCAGATAGCCCTAAGTTCTCCTTGCAGAATGATGGTTTTGTCAACATGGCTTTATTTTCTCAGTGATGGGATAAACTGCTCTGGAAAGAGATTACCTAGATTGCTTTTGGGCCTGGAAGGCTGCTGAGGGTTTTTAAGATCAACCTGTAGCCACCTCACAGCACATGCAGCCAAACAAACGCATCTTGTGCTTCACCCGTCGGCAGGTTTGAGAAGATGATCAGTGGGATGTACATGGGAGAGCTGGTCAGACTCATCCTGGTGAAGATGGCCAAAGAAGGGCTCTTGTTTGGAGGAAAGCTCACACCAGATCTGCTCACTACTGGCCACTTTGAGACCAGATTTGTCTCTGCTATTGAGAAGTAAGTAGGATCCGAATGGTTTCCTGGGGTCCCAGCCCATCTCCTGACATCTGTGCTGGGGGAAAACAGGACGCACCACAGGGCTATCCACTGAGCAAAACAGGACACTTCAGATGGCAAAAGTTGGATTTCTGGGCATGAATCCTTTTTTTGTTCTGTGATGTGCAGGGAGAAAGAAGGGCTGCAGAAAGCCCACGAGATCCTCACCAAGCTGGGCCTGGAGCCGTCTCATGAAGACTGTATAGCCACCCACCGCATCTGCCAGATCGTCTCCACCCGCTCAGCCAACCTGTGCGGGGCCACCCTGGCAGCCGTGCTGCGACGCATCAAGGAGAACAAGGGGGTGGACCGGCTGCGGTCCACAGTCGGCGTGGATGGCTCAGTCTACAAGAAGCATCCTCAGTGAGTCCATGAGGATAGGCAAGGCTGGTGGGGAGAGAGGGTGAGAGAGCACAAATCTCTTCCTGCCAGCAGTGGATAAAGCTCAGCACAAGCAGAGCATCTCCAAATATTCCCCTGGGCACCTCTCTTTGGATCCCAAAGGGTTATTTACAACCCCAGAGAGTCACATCACCCATGGTGGCATACTCAGGTCCTCTTTCCTCCTCCATAGCTTTGCCCGGCGCCTCCATAAGACAGTGCGGAAGCTGCTGCCAGACTGTGAGATCCGTTTCGTGAGGTCAGAAGATGGAAGCGGCAAAGGGGCAGCCATGGTGACAGCAGTGGCCTACAGATTGGCCGCCCAGCACAAGGCACGGCAGAAGATTTTGGAGGCGCTCAAGCTGAGCCATGACCAGCTCCTGGAGGTGAAGCAAAGGATGAAGATAGAGATGGAGAAGGGGCTGGGCAAGGAGACACATGCAGAAGCAACGGTGAAAATGCTGCCCACCTACGTGTGCTCAACTCCAGATGGGACAGGTAATGTACCATGTGTATAAGCCCAAGTATGTCCTGCACAGGGCAAAGAGCCAGCATCATTGCTCCCAAAATCTTCACTCCTCTAGGGAAGGGCTGGGACCTTTGCCGTGGCCTGTTCCCTCTTTGTGGTGGGAGTGCCGCAAAGCTTTTTAGCCACCAGTACGATACTGGGAAAAGGGGCTAAGCCTCCAGGACGTTCTGCACTTGACTTAAGACAAAGCCTGGCTTTCACTGTGGTTTTCACCGCCGCAGGTTTCTCACCACCATTGTCCTGGGTTGTGCTTCCAGTTCTCTGTGGCTTGGGCGTGCACCTGCCCCTTGGCTTGAAACCCTGGGATTTCCCCAAGTCTGGAGCAAACCTCTCCATCACCTTCCTACCTGCACCTGCTGTTCTCCATTCCCAGCCACACCTTGGTTTCTGGTCCTCTCTCAGGAAGAGCACAGATTTGGATCAGCTTTGTGCCACACTCACGATGTCCCTTGTTGGGATCTCTCTCCTAGTGATTCTCTCTTGGGTTTCAGAAAAAGGAGATTTCCTTGCCCTGGACCTGGGGGGTACCAATTTCCGTGTGCTGCTGGTGCGTGTGAGGAATGGAATGAGGCGCGGCGTCGAGATGCACAACAAGATCTACTCCATCCCGGTGGAGATCATGCAGGGGACAGGAGAGGAGGTGAGGATGGGCAGCTACAGGTGGAAAACCAGGGCATCTTCCCTGGGGTGGCAGCAGAAGTGGCAGGCAGTAGATCAGACAGCCAGTGCTGGCTGGCAATGGGAGCTGTTCTTGCCTTGCTCTGCTTGCCAGGGTGCGAAACCAGGAGGGTGGAGTGAAGGCTGGTGCTCTCCTGCCTTTAGAGCAGCAAGTTCTGCCCAAGGCTGTGGAGTTTGAAATGTGCTTTAGGAAGTGCGAGACGGTTCTTAAGGTTAGAAATTGTGTTATTCCCAGACACCGCTGAACCCTGAATCCCACACACTTCACAAGGGCAGATAAGCATCATCCCCGTTTCTCAGATAGAGAAACCACAACACAAGCGGTAGGAGATGTCTCCAGACTCTTATTTGCAGATGGAAGGAGTTTTGCAAACCACTTAAGGCAGTGCTCAGGGACTGGGAGTGTTTCTAGCAGCAGGCTCTGGGGATACCTTGCAGAGGGACCAGATTTCCATGTCACCCCTGGGAAGCTGGTCACTTCCCCGCTAGCCCCTCCATCCCTTCTGGGTGCAGTACAGGACCTGCAAGGTGGAGGTATCATGGCGATATGACCGCATTGTCACTGGGGAAGAGGGTGAAAGAGGAGCTGTTTTGGGCTTGCTCACCTCACACAGTGCAGCTGAGCAGCATCTTGGTCTGTTCAAAGCCCCGTTGGCTAGGGGATGGATCAGCTGTGATGGTAACTTCTCCTTTTGGCTTTGTGCACCCAGCTCTTTGACCACATCGTCCACTGCATCTCCGACTTCCTGGAATACATGGGAATGAAGGGTGTTTCACTCCCGCTCGGATTCACGTTCTCCTTCCCTTGCCAGCAGACCAACCTGGACGAGGTAACCCCCAGCCCACCTTGTAGCACACATATTCAGTACCCAGGGCTGGCTGAGAAGCCAAAGCACACTGGGAACTCTACTTGCCAGCATCAGTGACCGTGTGGCATGTCAGATAGAGACCCAAGAGAGGGGAAAGGCAGGAGCTCAGAGCTGACAGTGCTTCTGAAGAGCTCCTTTTCTGCATCTCCATCTGCATCTGCATCTCCAGAGCAGATCCCTTGAGCTCTGGAGATAACCCAGTTGAGGCATCCTCCACGCGTGAGGATCTGACCTCCATGTGCCGGGTAGTGCCCACTGAGAGCTGGTGGACATGGGGCTGCTGGCCCTCCCACCTAGCAGCCTAGGTGCTTTACCGTGGGGTATTTCCACAACAGGGAATTCTCCTGAAGTGGACAAAAGGTTTCAAGGCGACCGGCTGTGAAGGAGAAGATGTGGTGAACCTGCTGAAGGAGGCAATTCACAGGAGGGAGGTGAGTGTCCACGTAGCTGTGAGAAGCTGGCTGCTTGCTCCCACATCCCAGCTGTCTTTGGCATCTTTAATTGGCCTGTAAAGCAAATTAATGGGCTGAGCGCAGGGCTAATGACTGTCTGAATTTTAACAACCACCCATAGTCATCACTAGAGGTTGGATTTTCAGACCCTGGAGCTAAGAGCTGGCTTCTGGCCAGGGCTGGAGCAGACTTGTCTTGCCGTGAGGGAGGGAGAGACTGTGCTCGTTTCCTCAGTGCAGACCACCCAAAGCTCCTGCGCTGGGGGCTGTTTCTGGCCGGGCTGTCCCAGCATGCCACCTCCTCTGCAGTTGTGTCTTGCTGGAGGTGTCTTGAGGTTTGACCGTCCACCTGCAGACACATGAGGCTGCAGGGAGTCCGTGGGTGCCTGGAGGACTCCCATGCTCAGCAGAGAGGTCCTTTCCCAGTCGTGGGAGCAGACGTAGCAAGCTGTGTCCTCCAGGAATAACCTGTGCAATCCCATCCTTCTGCAGGAATTCGACCTGGACGTGGTCGCGGTGGTAAATGACACAGTTGGCACCATGATGACCTGTGGGTATGAAGATCCGTATTGCGAAGTTGGACTGATAGTTGGTGAGGACTGAAACTTTCTTATGGAGTTCCTCTGCCTGCGGTCCCAAATCTGCTCCCATGGGGTGCTTCTGGCTGCAGAAGGTGTCTGAGGGCTTTTATCTTGCGTACGCACCCTGCTTCTCCAACAGCCCCATTGAAAGATGCTTCTCTCTCTGCAGGCACAGGCAGCAACGCCTGTTACATGGAGGAGATGAGGAACGTGGAGCTGGTGGAAGGGGAGGAGGGCAGGATGTGTGTCAACATGGAGTGGGGGGCGTTTGGTGACAACGGGTGCTTGGATGACATACGGACGGAGTTTGACTTGGCAGTGGATGAGCTGTCTCTCAACCCTGGGAAGCAAAGGTGTGTGGTGGCTTTGGGGAGCTGGGAAGGGATCCCCGGTGAGGCTGGGTGTCCAGGAACAGTTCAGTGATGCCCCACCAGCCTCTTGGTGAATCATCAGGGGACGAGTCTGGCTTTGCGACGCAACTATTTGTCCCGGGGACAGCACTGCTGGACTTGCTCCAGGGTGTCAGAGCTGCAATCCTGGTCCAGACCCAGTGACCCTTCTTGTCCTAATGCCCAGCCTTGCCCTCTCCTTCCCAGGTTTGAGAAGATGATCAGTGGGATGTACCTGGGGGAAATCGTTCGAAACATCCTGATGGATTTCACCAAGCGGGGTCTGCTCTTCCGAGGACGGATCTCAGAGAGACTGAAGACCAGAGGGATCTTTGAGACCAAGTTCTTGTCCCAGATAGAAAGGTGAGGTGCAAGAGGTGGGGCGGGCACCAGCTCTGGCCTTACAGCTGCAGATCAGAGCAGAGATGTAGCTTGGGGAAAGCGTCCCCAGGGCTTGTGGGAGAAGTGCCAAGCGCTTAGTCTGGGGCCAGGATGACATGGGGTGGTGCAATGCAGATAACGCAGCAAAATCCACGTGGTTCTGACAGCAGCAGTGTTGAGAGACAAAGAAACTGTCTGGGGTTGGCAGCACAGACTCCTCCTTATCCTCTGTCCCGGACAGAGGTGGGTCGCAGGTTCAATAGTTGTCATGCTCCAAGTCAATGGCTTTGTCCTGAAATAACCTCACAGATTAGGATATCACATCAGAGCCACATCCAGGTCTGGAAGCTGAGTTTAGAGTGGAGCTGTAGAGTCCCTCCAGTCAGTGCCACAAGTCCCTGTGCTCTGCAGGATGTAGATAAGAAAGGGGAAGCCACACATGCAAGTTGCTCCATCGCCTAATGCTGCCTGGTCCTTGTGTCCTCCCCAGTGACTGCCTGGCCCTGCTCCAGGTCCGCTCCATCCTCCAGCATCTCGGCCTGGAGAGCACGTGCGATGACAGCATCATCGTGAAGGAGGTGTGCGCGGTGGTGGCCCGGCGGGCGGCTCAGCTCTGCGGAGCTGGCATGGCAGCTGTGGTGGACAAGATCCGGGAGAACCGTGGGCTGGACTTCCTCAAGGTCACGGTCGGTGTGGATGGGACACTCTACAAGCTGCACCCTCAGTGAGTTCTCAGTGGTGGGCAGTGGATGGGTGGTTGTCCTCCAGGCAGGTTCATGCTGGTGCTGCTCATCTCAGGCAGATGGGGTGCTAAGTAAGGGCCAGTGTGGAAAGCTTCATGGGGTAGTTGGAGAGGAGAGGAAGTATTTTAGGGTCTCAAGGGCTGCCAGTAGCTCACTGATCTAAACTCTGTTAAGGCACAGCAAGAACCAGTTTCTCCCCTAAAGGCTGGGGTGCCAGGATAACACAGCAGGGACCTTGCACCAGCCAGACCCAGTCCCACAGTACTTGAGGCCAGATTGACCCAGAGGTTCTGACCAGGTTCAGTGAGGAGGCCAGCTCATCAGGCAACATCATGGGCGTGAGGCAGGTCTAAACCAAGAAGTCAGTCAGTGATCTGGATCAAGAAGGCCCATAGCCAAGCAGAAACATGACTATGCCTGAGCTGAAGACTGGTGCTCCTGGACAGTGTAGCTCAGGCAGGGACTAAAGGCATAGGGCTGAGCTTAAATAGGGCTCAGGGGCCCATGGGTGGAGGGAGGGCCCTGAAGATCCCCACAGCTGAGGCTGGTCAGAACTATTAAGGTTTTTTAGTCCTCTCAGGGCTTGGTGGGACTAGACGAAGGGCCAGATTTGGCCCTGAGTGGAAGGCGAACACGAGTGCGTTACGCTAACCGTGAACTTCAGCTGAAGCGTGGAGACTTATGGTTTTCAGTGCCTCCTACCTGGCAGCTCCGTCTCCATCCATCTTTCTCCTCTGTGTCTGTAGCCTTGTTTGAGGCTGTTGAAGGCAGCTGTGCAGGCAGATGTGGTTTGTTCTCTGTGGGCTGGCATCTTCAGCCCAAGGCAGGTTACATCAGCATCTCTTCCTTCCCTGCCTGTGTCCTACAGCTTCTCCACCGTCATGCACGAAACGGTGAAGCAGTTGTCTCCAAAGTGTGAAGTAACCTTCCTCCAGTCAGAAGATGGCAGCGGCAAGGGCGCAGCACTCATCACGGCAGTGGCCTGCCGGATCCGGGAGGCTGGCCAGCGATAGAAGGAAGGAGGTTTGCCGAAGAGCTTGATTTCAGCAAAACAGGACGTTTCCCCACCCAGTCCCTCCCTCCCTCCCTCGACACACACACGGCCTCCCCTTCCAAGCAGAGGCTTAGCTTTACTTGTTCTCTTGAGATACCACCAGTGGGACTGGAGATGCTGTGTGCTTTGTATAAAGAGTTGTCTTAGGAATTTTAGTGCATGCCATAAAACCGCGCATCGAGTAAAGCTAAAAGTGTCTTTTGGCTGTCTACCTACATTTCCAGTTAGAGCTGGACCTGTTCCGCTCGCAGCCTCTGTCAAACACCAGCTCTCCTCCCCGTGTCTCCTAACCACTCTCACATCATCCCTAACAGCAGAAAGGATAATGCTAGAATAACTAAGACACTGCATTGTCACTTTACAGTAACTGGTACCTATTTATGTAGGAGTCGTAGCGTGTCCGTGCTGTAGAAAGCAAACCTCTTTAAGATTGGGCTAAAGACCTCCATTAGTCTTTTACCCTGATCAAGGCTGTATTATTTCCATGAAAGTCATGGTAACTCTTAAAGCACAGGGTGCAGAATTTCAACCGGCGTGCTCCGAGTCTGCACTGAGAGATACCAAGTATCTCTGTTGGTGAGCAATATTAAAGAACCTGCTGGATCCAAGTTAGAGGTGCCCCTTTAACGGCTCCAGCAGAGCATGTGCCTGGAAATAATTGGGGACTCAGGGTCTAATCCCATTTCCCGACCTCTCACCCGCACCCTAAATAGAGTGTAATAAAGCGGCATGTACATACGGTTGTGTTACACCCCTGGACACCACTAGCACCTTCCCTGGGGCGTGTGCGGATACAAGAACTAACACCGAGGTGGGTCGGTCTCTTCCCTGCCAACGTGCACACCCAAATGTTGTGGCCGTGTGGCTCTGCTTGGCGCGGTGAGTTTGGTTTGCTTTTTGTCTGTGAAATAGTTCTGCATCTTCATCCTTTTAGGTGACACCTGGATTTATACACTGTATATTTATGTTTCAAGAGATCTTATGTCTTTTTATGTACATAGTCTCGGGGGGGGTTATATTGCTTAGTTTTGACTTCACCTTTTAATGTCATTTAAGAATGGTACAGAGTACTTATTTTCTTTTTTTTTTCTTTTGTGTTCTTGTTTTAATTTAAAATTTTCTTGGGGTAGACTGGAGAAAGAGACCCAAATTCCTGAGGATGGTTGCACAAGAGGTTCGGGCATTCTGAATTTATCACCAGAACAAAAGGGAAACCAGAAAGCCAGGGATGTGACGCACGGGGAGCAGCGGGGCCCCGCAGTGAAGCTTTCAGGATTAGGCTGGTTTGAACCTAAGGAGAGGTTTTCTTTTGCCCCCCTGCCCTCCCCAGCCTGCTTCGCTTTGGAAGGTCACGTTGCTTCCTATCGCGGCACATGGTGACATACCCCAGGGCTCTGCAGGCACCCGTGCCTGGGCCCGAACCCCTCACGCCACTGTCCCACTCCACCAGACGCCCGGCACGGGCACGTGTGCTCAGGTGCTGGCAGTGCCGGGGGGCTCAACGCCAGGCAAAGGCAATCTCCGCTTGTTCCATGAAGTTAGCAGCGATAAACGGTGTCACCTCATTTCCATTTGGCATCTGCAGGGCTGTCGGCGAGCGTTCCCGGGGACGTGCGTGCCCGTAGCATCACTTTGCGCGCCACGGCGAGAAGCAGCAATTAATTTTTGCCACCAGAAAAGCCCACAGATGAACTAAGTGCTGCAGTTCTCTGCCTGCACGAGCAGAGGCACATGGATGGGGGTGGGTATATTTCTGTAAATATTTAGCAGAAGATAACGAAATTCCAGTGATGCACAAAAAAAAAAAAATAATAATAAATATATAACTTAATAATTCCCAAAACAGACCTTCAATTTGGAGGATAGAGTTTTTGTCTATTTTTATGTATATTTTTATACTGCTTGGGGTAACCTCATTACCAAAAGTATCTCTTCTGTGTTGGGGGTCAAGTTCAGTAGCACAATTTTAAAGCTAAATTACTCTTTGGGCATTTTAAATGCTTATTTTTTTATAAGCCTCAAGACAATTATAACAAATAAAATCTGACTGTGTATAGAAACGATGCAAGAAACCAAGTGTAGTGGAAGTTTTAGAAGATGGTAAATAAATTTTTGAGAGATGATACAGAAATCCTCTAACATGGTACCAAGCAGTTGTGTGTGATTCTTTCCCGAGCCCAGCTTTTTGCCTACTGAAAAATCGAAGCAGCAACGTTTTTACCTGCTGCACCACGCAGAAGGTTGCATTAGTGGCTGTATTTTTAAACTCTTATCCAGCTGTACCCCTTTTGAAATCTGTAGTGTGTTCATCGGTTAGTGAGCTCAATTTTATACAACTGTAGTTTTGGGGCGATAGTGGGAAAGATCAGGACTACGGGGCAGCCCTGCTTTCGTAGCTGGTTCAGGCTCCAGTGGAGTAAATTGTTGGGAGTGGGTGGCTCAAAAGGTGAGGAGGAAACGTGGGTAGTTAAGTACCTGGTTAGCAAGGATGGGGGGCAGCGTAGCCTCGCTCCCCCTGCCTTTCTTTGCGGCAGACGATGGGCTGTGCCTTCACAGCAGCAGGAAGGCTTAGCCCTGAGCTAATTGAATTAACGAGTGCTTTCTCTTCTCATGGAGGAGAGGAAATAAAGGCAGTACAAGTCACCTGGAGCTACAGCTGCTTTTGGTCTGTCCCACAGTGTCTGGTCTGGAGGGTGGCGGTAGCAGCAGCTCTGTGGGGCTGGCAGAGCAAGGGAGCCACGTGCCGAAGCTCGAGGATAGAGATCTAAACTTTCTGTGAGGCCAGGGAGGATTTTTGACTGGGCTCGGTCAGATGGTACCCACCTGGATAGCCACGAGGCTCCTGTAAAGCCTGAAAGCTTTTGCTTCCCCTTTGCTTTGACGCAGAATAAAGCAGGGTCTGAAATGTTCCCGGTTAAAAAGCAATACTTGAATGTTACAAGACACCTGTGTTAACCTGTGACTGCAGATACGGCCTTGGCTGTAAGAAAGGTTTTTATTAAACACTTTGAGAAGTTTGTGCTCCTTTTTGTCTCAAAGGGGACGAGCACCAGAGATGTTTGCCGTAACAGCCTGATTGCAGCGTCAGTGGGACTGTAACCTCATACCAAAATGCTGCCATGGGATGTTATGTGAATGTGTTCAAAATGAAGAAGGGAAGATTAAATCGTAACTATTGATATGAAGGAAAGATGAAATCTGTTATATGTAGGGAGAGACGGACAGACTGATCAACTTGACTTGCCCAGTCTGCCTCTTTTCCTCCATAAGAAGCACTGCTTTGTGGATTTAGGATGGCTTTTGTTTTATGTGGTTGTTCCCATTAGGACGCATTTTCTTTGCACTCCTGGTGTTAAGTGGGCACGTTCTCTGGCCACACCAGCACCAGAACAGGGTCTTCCACTGCGTCAACTGCTACACTGAAGACACTGACCTTTCCTCCCTGGCAATTCTCTCCTTGTTGGTACTTTCGACAGGATTTTATTGTTACTGCTTCCTAAAAAAATAAATAATAAACAAACATATATATATATATATATGCACAAGCAGCAAATTATTGAGCCTTGCAAGAGGAATTTGCCTCTTTGTTTCTTGGAGTGAAAGGCCATGTAGGGAGAAGCACCATGTTCAGTCACCCAAGATTTTCCAGGGACATCTGCAAGCACGGGAGATGCACAGACCTCTGGCCTGGAAGCAGCTCAGAGGTGGTTCGACCCAAGTTAGCTTGGTGCCTCTGTGCTGCACTGTCTCTTATCAGGCAATTCAAATGTGCCCAGGCTATCTGACAGAGATAAGAGGGTGAAAAGGTCCAGTGCATGGGAGGGGGGTGGGGACAGGTGTAAAACAGTGACAAAAAGCCCAAGTCCCCATGCAATGGGTGGCCAGGTACCGGACAGCAATAAAATACACCGAAATGGGGGTAGCCTTGGTCTCCCACCTCAAGAGTGGAAAATACCGTCTTTGGACAGATCATTTTGCTTGCACTAGGAGAAAAGGGGTCACTGAAGGCAAAAGAGGCGATTCCTGGTCACAAAGTAATTTAGAGTAGGAAAGAGTCAAATTATTTACCTTGTGACAGCCCTGACGAGTCTGGAGTCTTTCTGACCTGAAGCAAAGAAAATGCATCTTAATGTGGGTGTTGGTTCTGTGGGGGGCAGGAGGAGTTAAATAAAGCCAAAGACTGTTCAGCTGCTAGCAGAAATGAGTGACTGTAGATCCACCTGATGTTGTTATTTTGTGTTCACAATATTTATTTTTAGTAATTGACTGCAATTATATTATTATATAGGCTTCCTTATTTTTGTACTTTTCATACCGTTTCCCTGAGTGTGGTGGTGTACTTCTCAGCTCCCCTTTGCCATGATTGCTGCTCCTAGTCAGTGACAAATAAAAGAGAGAAAAAAAACCAACCACCCATTTTCTGGGGTAAGTTGTGATGTTTTTGGGTTTCTGTGCTCCTCTCACTCCTTAACAATCCCTTAGGAAGGGTGCCTGTGCCACTGTCCCATCCCAAATCCCCCATCGGGTCCACGGGGAAGGAGGACCAAAGCTAGGAAGGGATCTGTTTCTTTGCACTGACAGTCACCCCATGACAAGGAGGGCACGGGAGGGCACCGGTAGGACCAGGACACCCATAGATCAAGGGAAGGAATCCTTAATGACTGGAAGAAAATATCAAGATGAATTTCATGTAAGCTCTTGCTCCACATCCTCATCATGGGGTGGTGGTTCCCCAGCAGCAAATGCAATGTGCATGGGGGTGTGCAGCCAGGGCTGCGCTGGCACACAGCAATGGCTTGGCCAGGGTGAGCAGGGGCTGGAGGTGGCACTGGGAGCCAGGAGGGTGCAAGGGCAGAGCAGGATCTGGGCCTAAGCAAGAGGTGCTAAGCCCTCAGCACAAAGGAGGAGCCCTGTGGCAGCTCAACCCACCACCAAAGCTTGGATTTCAACTCTGGCATTACATAAACCCCAGGTATTTTAATGCACCCATTCTCTTCTGCCATTAACAAGCAGCCCCTGTTTCTTCCCAATGAATCAATGACAGTTTTAAAGTCTTGGTATTCCTAGTTAAAAAACATAAAACCCACTCACTTAAATATCTAAATACCAAGTTTGATGACTGTAGCAGATGAACACCTTAAAATGCTTCTGTTTTCTGCTTCCAAAATATCACACAATGCAAGATTATACAGAGGTGCATCCAGAGGCTGAATCCAATAGAAAAAGCTATTCATGGCAGAAAAGGATAGGCACTGGTGAGTATTCCACTTGAAATCATTTATTGACAAGTTGCCACATTTTCCCATCTTGCCTAACACATTTTTATCCTTGTTATAAAGTACAAATGGTTTTATACTTTCCTGACAACATTAAAAAAATAGGCTACTAAAGAGGCAAAATTGCCACTGTGAATCCAAAAATCCTGCTGTAAGAATTCAAAATTGCAACAGACAAACATAAACCCCAACACATACACAGAACGAATAGTGTACCTCTTACACTTGACTCATTCGTCAAACCAACTGAAAAGGAATCCCTTGTTCCCAGCTCTTTCCTAGGATCCTGTGACCTTGCTTAACTGATGTAAAGTTTGTGTTAACACGTACAACTCCAAAGGCACTCAAAGGTCACAAGTTCCTGAGATAAAAGGGGATATATTCCCAACGTAACAGTTAAAACAAGCCACAAAAACAATAATTAAAAACTGGTATTTGGTTCATGTGAGTATAGTAAGCGTTCAGTAGAATCTAGCTGAAAGCTGCTGCTTTTATAACAGACTGAAATGATGTTTGGTACATTAGAGTATTTTCAGTACGCAGAAAAAAAATAATAACGAGCATCCTTATTAGCATATTCACGTGCTAAAAAAAGATAAGTATTTTCTGCAATGTTAAAAAAAGTCCAAGAACAAGAAAGAAATATATGTGTATGAGATGCAATAAAGGCTTAAAACCAAGCAGATTTGCAAGTCTGTACAGTTAAATAACTAACAGAAGTTGACAGGCAACATTTACACAGATGTATGTGGCCCTAATGGAAAAGGGCCACAAAAAGTGAGCAGAATATGGATCTGGTATTTACAGATCAGTTATTAAAAAAAAAAAAAAAAAACAAACAACCAAACAAAAACCACACTAATAAAACCCACATGACCTACAACGTGTGTTCAGAATCTGACAGGTAAGTTCATAAGATGTCATTCACACAAATTTCCTAATTCCAGTTTGGCTCAGTTTTTGCCCAGAAAAATAAAAGTGTAACATTTCTCAAACATGGAATGGCTACGGCCTGAAGATGCAGAACAGAAATATAAAAAAAAATAAGAAATGGGATAACTAGTTTTGGCCTTTATAATTTCTGATCTTCTCTTCAGATATGCATAGGAGTATACTAAGGCCATATGTATATTTGCTACAGCGTAAGGCCTTCTTTGTTGTCAAAGCTCTGTGTGTCAGCAGGGCATTTAACTTAAAGCAGGCATACGGAGTTATAGAAGTGCTACTATATTCCACTGAAGAGGTGTCAGGTTTCCGAATTATCCGGCAGTGCCTCACTGTCAGCCTTCTTCTCTGGCGACGTGTACAAGAAGTTACAACAGATGTAGAGCGGGAAGATCAGGAGTCTACTGTCCAAATTCATCACTACCTCCTCCTGTAAAGCAAACGCAGGGGACATTTGCATAGCAAGCAACACCATTAGAGGGAATTACATCAAAAAGCGCACAAGATTGATACTGTCATTCTATACTTTTTAATTACTATGTATTAAAAAGCAGAAGATAAAAAAACCCAAGATAGTAATTCACCTGAAGCAGATGTTTTATAATCCTATGATTTATAATTTTATCAGTTAACAGTGATAAGATTCTCAAAATGCTTATAAGACTTTGACCCAGTGCTGCCAACCCTTCTGCATCAAAGATAACAGAACTGTAAGGAATGCCTGAGCAAGCTTTATCTTCAAGCCTGCTGGAGAGAAAGGGAGACTTTCCTGCCGCTACCAGTCTCAGGAGATTTAAGCAACCAGGCAATCCATAACAGTCTATACTTTAAAGCAAATTCCAGGTTGTTGGTAGGAAGTTTTTGGTTTTACTCTAGGAACTGGTTTTGGGGTAGCAAAATAAAAACTTTATTCTACAATAAAGATGGCATTTACAAGGAAAAGTTTTCCATGTACTCACCATCTATGTATCACTGCTGATTAGGATTTAAGAAATTTGATGATTAAGTGTTTCATATTCCTTACTAAATTCTGCTGTCACAGATGGGTGGAAAAGGGCATGCTCTCTTCAGAAAACTCCACTCCTCTCTGAGGCTTTTATTTATTTTTTTAATAGAGTAATAAATACCACCCTTGAACAACATGCAGACATTCTTTTAACTCTTCAGCAAGAGAGTCTTCAAACAAACTCCAAATTTGCCTCTAAATAAGCAGGAGTCTGATGGACACATTATTCATATGGGTAATCTCACCAGCACTGGAAGTCTGGGAAAGCAAGCAGTTACCCAGCAGAACACTACATTAGCAGATAGCTTCAGCAGCACCATGGGAACTAATTTCACTGTTATCAACATTAATGAAATCCACGCTATCCTACTCTAGTTACACTTCACAAATTAGCTTAATCTCCCACTACCTATAAAAGGAAAGCTTGAAATTCCACATAAGCAACAACTCTTCAAAAGCATTGTTGACTTCTCAGCATTTTTTTCATACTTTGGACTCCACAATTCAAGTTCAACAGCTCCAAATTCCACAAACATACCTGGTCCTTCTCAAGGGTTAGGATCCGATATCCCGTCGTTCTACTGCAAATGATTTTCCCACTGCTATCAAAAGAGGCTAGACGTAACCTAGGGATAACACAACAGTTAAATTCCTTTATCTCCCATAACTTAGCTTTTCCAGCACTAATAGTTTCTCCTAAGGAGACTGAATAACGTTTTCATACATAACTAACTTGGTGGCAACAAAACTTAACGCAAGCACAGGTGGAAAGACTTATTTACAGTAAGACATTTTAGCATACACCACAGGGTCTGCCTTCTTGGTTACCGTTTACCTGAAGGCTATGTTTCTCCGAGGCTGCAGACTGACTGATCCACTGCATGGCTGATTCAGCGTATTCCGTTTGAAAATGATGTAACGATTTGTATAAGTAACAAGAAGGTCAAAGCCAAAGTTGAACCCAGTCCACCGCCAGCAGTACTGAAGAACAGAAGTAAAAAAAAAAACCCCAAACAAACCAGCTTGAGTATTGGCTACAACATGAACTATAAGCGCCATTTCTCCAACAAATCACATTTTGGAATGGGATTCTCAGCTACAGAGATGTATGATGGATTCAAGGATTGTTGCCAACACCTATTTGAAACATAAGACATCTTGGTAGGCAATCACTCGCTTCGGGGCCAGCCCTTGCAGACAGATGATACATGAGACAAGGTTAGTATTAGCTAATATACAGAAATACGTTTAACACCAGTGGATCTAAAATACTTCTGCATTCCGGTCACTGGTACTGTATTTCTGAGTAGCACTTAACTACAGCTCCCATTCGTGCGTAAAGCACTCCTTGGAGTACAACATTCCCACCTCAGTGGGAAAACATTCATGTTTCCTGTTTTTTCACAAGACTTGTGACCTCAAGAGACACATACATACATGGAACACACAGGGCTGTGACTATTACACATTTTATCTAGAAAGCTTCCTTTTCCAGACAAATACATCAGTGATCAGAGCTATATTTTAACTGCAAGTATTTTACGAGTCTCAAATGACAAGTCATGGCTACATTCCCTCCTTTCACACACCAAAAGTTTTTCCAAACACGGGCTTGCAGTGTAAGAGCACAACTAAAACACTTAATTCTTTAGTCATTGTAAAGACAGCAAGTGTTTTCATCCTTCTATGGAGAATGAAATAATTTCTTTAACGTACCATCTCCATCACATCTTTTTGACGCAGTTTGACAATTAAGAACTACATGTTTTGAAAATACCTAACATGTCTAAGACATGCCAGCTATGCACAGACTTAGCCACATGCCATACTTACATCACCATCCTTTGCAAGTTTTCGACCACACCTCATGGTGCTTGCTTCTAGTTCTTCTTTATTTATTTCTTGAGGCCTACCAAAAAAAGTGCATCTTTAAGTACACTTAAATAGCTTTGCATGGTACTTCATCATGGGAAAGATAAACAGACCTGAGTACACTGGTGTGACCGCACAACTGACCCTTCTTTCAGCTGAGGTTAGGCTAGATGACCTCCCAGGATCCTTTCCAACCCGAATTATCCCATGAACATGCAGCTAACTCTACAAAACTGCAATATATACCTCAGTTAGGTAGGACTTTTACAAAAGAACCTTTCCAGATAAAAAAATAATAGCTGTTGCAATGAAATACATTCTCTAATTCTCCTAAAAAACCCTAAATCCTTTTCAAACGCACTAGTCCCGACTTACTAGGCACAAAAATAAATCAGTGCTACTGCTAAGGAACAGCTGCAGGACTCTGCAGAACAGCCGTGCCACGGAGAAGCACCCGCAGAGACATTGTGAAAGATTTCTCAAGAGGCTGGTTATGCAACTTGTCTAAAAAAAGTTTACCCACAGTGATCATGAAGTGCCATGAGCCTCTTGATTCTGTCATCCTATACCACTGTGAACTGGTTTCACTCAACAGCTTCCACTGGCGCTTCAACACGTAGAAAAATCTTGCAGAGCCAGCGTAAGTAAAATCAGTCCCAGTATTAGAGGTATGTTACTCACTTAACTTTAGACATGATTACATCATTAAGCAAATAAGCAACCATTGCCAGAAAGTCTTCAAGTTACACTGAGGATAAATACCTAAAGTGAATATTATAAATCACAATGAAAGCCCTCCCCCCCCCCCCCCCCGGTTAAATTATAGACCCGCAATATCAAACAATATGCTTCAAGCTATATAAGCAAGAAGAAACGCAGCGTCTGTTTTCTACCTACTGTACACACACCACAAGAACTTGTGGCTATAGCTTTTACAAACAAACTCAGTCTGTGGTCTTTCCACCCCCTGTTTCTGTAAAAAACAATCCTGGAAGATTAAGTATTTTATGAATAAGTTAAGCAAATAAGCTAACCATGCTAACCAAATTCATCTAAGAACCTCCCCTGTGCTTTTTTCACATCTTCTAGCTGAACTGGTTATGTAGCTGATCTAAATTCAGTGACAGTGACAGAAGATTTATTTCTGTTTAATTAGTGACAAATTTCACAAACATTAGTACATAATGTTCAGACAGACATTAGTGTTCCCACCTCTCAATTCCTCAAGCAGCCTCAGAAGATGCAAAACTTCCAGCTTTAACCACTTACACTGGCCTACCACATGCTTAGTGAATAGTCAAGTTATTCTATTTCATTCGTAGACACTGCCAAAGAGACTATTAGAGTAGAAACGATTCCAGTCATGGACTTGAAAGATCTATCTTGCATCTGCCACAGAACAAATACTCAATTAAAAAAAAAAGCGATCCACTTTAGCACAAGTAAACCTGGAGCAGCTACAGTTCAAAGTCATAAACTCCAGTATTACACTAAAAAATTCTCAAATTCTGAAGAGTGAACAAAATGTTTAGTCCTTTTAAATGCAAACTACATAAAGTAGAAGAGAAACATTTTCTTCTCCTCTCTAAAGTTATCAAAAAAGCAAACCACATCACACATTTCAAAGCAATATAATTTCCACGTTGCCAGTCCTAGAATAAGCAAGTGCAATTATGCCGTGCACCAGGTGGGATATGAAAATAGAGCCTTACTTCAGCTCCCTGGGAGTCAGACTTCACATTTCATTCAGCTTACTAAGTTCGCATCCTTATCTTTAAGGGAGAAAATGTGTTAAGATACTGATACAGGCAGTAAGTGTGAGAGGAAGGGCAGCAGATCTGGATAAAAGGATGAACTTATAAAACCTTAATTTTTTTCTTTCAACTACAGGTTGGTCGAATGCCCAAAATATTTGCTTTAATATAAAGGAACACTTGCATGTCTTCCCTTCTGAGACACGAGTTACGAACCACAGGCATCTCACTGCAGGGCGACACTACAGCTTGCCAGTAGAAGGCTGATCTCAGGACTTCACATAACATTCGTCTTCTCAGAGACTGCATGCTATGGACTAGCGACATTACAACTGCACAGAACTATAGGCAAGCACTCCACGCACAGATGCGTATCCCCTCACCATCTCCCTCCTACACAACTCCAGAGAACAGCATGTTCAAAGACAATTAGTCCATTATTGATTATTAAACAAACGGTAACCTGGATGCCACCTTGAAACATTAAGTTTGCAAACTACTGAAGTCAGAAGCTAAGACATGTTGAGAAGAAACACTACACCTCACCCACTTTTACCATTGCCATTAATGAAAGACCTCAGCAACGAATGCCAGAATAATAGATTTGGGCAAACAGAAGTCTATCATTAAGTAAAACTTTCTCTGCATGAGATTTTCAGTTTTAGCTGCCTCAAAAAAAAAAATTTTAAAAAATATCCCATACTGCAAAAGAGACAACTAGACAAGCAAGAAAACCGTGGAAAAATACTCTGCCCATTCCAAGAGTCACTGAAACCATCAGCACTGTAGTTGAACATGAAAGTTGCCCATTTTAAAAGTTGGTATGATCCCCATCGTCTTCACTGCAGTTTTGTATGAGAGCTTATTTTTCCAGAAGCTTGTATATCTGATGGCTGACAATTAAAATACTCTCACTGCATTACAGTGAGCTACCAAAATACATCAAAAATAAGCAAATACACATTCTTATCTTGTTTCACAATTTTGATGATCATGTTAATGCTCATTTTTGTATTAACTGTGGTTCTCATACAAGCTATAAGGTAGCTCCACAATGTATGATCTACTGTTAGGTACCTCAGTGACAGCATTACAAGAAAAGTCTTCCCAAGAAAACAATAGTATCAGAAACAAGCTATGACCACTTGACATTAATCTTCAGGAGCTGAAATGATGAGATTCACAGTTACATGCTTTACCTCTATCATGTTCTAAAGCACTACTATTGACAAAAAGAAACACTTCTTTAAGACCAATGTCATAGTTTTGGGGATTTTTTACACTTTTACATGTAATATCAAAAGGAAGTAATTAAGTAATATTTCCCTATATAATACGCAATTAAGGCACAGAAGCCACTGCCACAGGATGTTGGGGCTAAAGCATAAGCTGTTTCAAAACAGAACTGTACATATTTAAGAACAGGTCCATTGGTGGTTGGTCGTTCAATGACGATCCAGCCAAAACTTCCATCTGGAAAATCCTTAACTACCCACTGCCAGAGAAGTACACCAAGAGAACACCCACTCTTCACTTTAAAGGAAGATGGGACATTTGGAACCCTGCTGCTGAATGCTGACACAGACTGCATAGCCTTTGGTTCAAATCAGGATGGTGACTCTTATTAATTGCAATCTGAAAAGCGTAAGTGAAGCCTACCACTGCAATTGAACATGCTCATCTTCAGAACAGCGAATGCTCAGCTAACGGAACTGATAGAAGAAAATAAAGTTATTGGTTTATTGGTTTTTAGAAGGTAACAAGTGTTCTGCGGCTTCCTGACCTGACATTTATTCTCCACAAAGCACACCAAGAATTATGAGAGAACATAAAGGCAGGAACAACTTCCCCAGTTGTATTTTGCCATAGTTTCAGTGTTTAGAAAGAGATTAAGGAACCTGGCTCAATGAAACGTGGCGAAAACAAAGCAGAAAGGAAACAGTCTGTGATCACACGAATACATGTAACATACGCTAAATCAACATGCCTTGCTGCCCAAGCCACCACCACCACAAACAACCCTTATTAGGCACAGGCTCAAGAAACTCAACTACACATTACACACGCAGACACCAGTAGGGCGCTACACAAAGCACAGCTACACGCAGATCTTTGCAAGGGCACAGAAACGTGGTAGTTATCATGGAATTTCCTCAATGGCAATGAAATGCCAACACAGCACGTGGTCTAGGAAGGAGAAAAGACAGGATATAAAAATAAGAGGAACAGTGACTTAGCAGTGGAGAAGGATGCCCTGCCTGTGAAAAGATGGAAGTGCTGGCACTGGAGAGAGCTACCAAACATAAACACTGAGTGGGGCAAAGGCTGTGAAAGTAGAAGGGAATAAAGCAAACAGGTCACAGGATGCCAAGCCCTGCTGGGTGCTGGGCCCTTGCTTGCTGCCTGGGAGGCTAGGCTAGGAGAGGCAGGAACAAAGGTTAGTGTGCAGCCATCCCTGCATAAACAAAAAATTACAGTCTGCCTTCTATACCAATAGTTAGTTACATTGCACCACAACCTCTTGCGCACCTAGCCCAGGGAAGAAGGAAGCAGGACAGAAAAGGCTTCTTCTCCATCTGCTGTACTTTTCCTAAAGTGGTCCTTAAAATGGAAGACCAACAAGTTACTCTTTCACAGTTTCAACGCGTATTTCTAGACAAAGCACCAGTGCTAAGCATTAACCAACATAAAGGAACATATAGAACACCCCTCCCCAGTGTTCACCTCTGGTCGCATTGTACAAGGTTTTCTAGAGTTCTACTGTTTAAATGACAGGAGATCAGCCAGTCCAAGGGAACAGACAACTCCACTGAGAGCAACAGAGTTTAAAAACCACTGAAGTATGCTTTACCCCAACTCTTCTTAATGTAAATTCCAAAACTTAATCATGTCAGAATTTATGAGAGGAAGGTTTCTAATTGCAGAAAGAAATAAAGGAAAGCCTGTAATATACCTACCCAATATCATTGTCTTGTTCTGCTCTGAGCATGGCAAACCACTGCTGTTTGTAAACAGAGGACAGCCATTCTAAAATTAAAAAAAAAAAAAAAAAAGCTTGGTGTTGTTTTGGAGTGGGGAAGGGGGGGTGTTCATAAACATTCAAAATATGAAAAATAAAATTACATTGAAATAATAAAGTTACACTAATTAATTGGATGGCCTATGCAAACCCACCACCTGATAGCATACTTGTGTTATTCATCTCCAGGCCTCAACTACAGAAGAAGTGGTACAGATAAAAATCAACAACCAACACTGAGTAGCTCAGGACTATATTCATCTTATCAAGCATTCACGATTGTCAGAAGTGATGCAACTCAACACATTTTCTTGGTGCGCAAAGTTCTGTTAGCCAAGGAGCTTGTTAACAAGCTCTTGAGAGAAGATGCTGTTTTCTGAATCCCCAATAGAATTCTACACAACTTAATCAGGAAGAAAACAGAATCAAAGGAAAAAGGAAACAGTGACTTATCACAGATATGGCAAAAACAAACAGAAATTGTCCCCTACCAGGAATAAACGTAAATCACGTCTTTCTCGGAGAACACCATAAAGATTTTATCGGCTGTATTAATTTAACCGTTGCAACCAAGAGATAACACAGAACAAAAACTAATACCTTGCAAGTCAGGTACACAAAAGGGATTTCAGGCACCCAAACGCACAGTAAGCTGTTCTTAGTCAAGATAACGAACACGGGCAAGTACACAAGGTCACATACGAGAACAAACTCTATGGAGGAATGAACTGGGATGGAAGGAACAGTGAGAACCAGTTACCACAAAACCAAACCAGGTAGTTGATGAAGATGATAGAAGGGAGAAGAAGTGAGGTCATCGTGCTGAGATCGTCTTAGACATCCCAGATGTAAAACTTAAAATCAGTCCTTGCCCTACTAACTCTAGAGTTAAGATTCAGACTGTGATAGGACCAGAATGGGAATTAACCAAAGCACAACAGAAAGCATAAAAATTATTTAAGGAAAATTACACAGGTAAGGAACAAAGAATGGATATGCTAGAAGGAAAAAAAAAAAAAGAGAAAAGAAATCAGGAGATGCAAAGCAGAAAAATGAACACTTTGCTTACAGACAGACACGTTATGTATTTCTGTCTCTTACATCTTTTCTATGCAAACAAGAACTGACTCTCTGTTGTGAAGTCCTAATATTGTATTTCAGTGTTCTCCTGCAGGTCCTATGCACATACAGGGTATTAAAAAAAATTAAATTACACCATTTCTTTCAATTTTCAACATTATTTTCTTCTTTACCTCCCTAAGAACTATTTCCACCTAGAACAATCTAAAAGGCTTACACTACAATACAAACTACCCAGCAATTTCCATGTTTGTAGACTCTCTCTAATATGACGCAATCACCTCAAATACTGGATAACGGCAGCCAATAATACGTTCAAAAGTGCACTAATAATATTTATCTAAGCCTCCTTTTAAATGACGAGCAGAAATTCCTGATCTTAACACAGATCTTTTGGCCACAAACTGATATCAAGGTTACAAGGGCTATGAAGTATTAAACTCTTAATAGCACTTCATTACACACACAGAGGTCTTCAACATTATGCTCTTATTCCTCCCTGCTCTTCCAGTTCTCTTGGAATTCAAGTTTTTTATATTTATTTTTTTAATTAACAGTCAGTGGTAGAGCGTAAACATCAAATGCTCTTCCTGCATTAGCGACACACGCAAGATTTGTCATCACACTACCTTTCCCACCGCATGACTACAAAGCAACCAAGCCCGTTTCAGCATTTATCTGTTTAACTATGAAAGGGTAAACATTTTGCTCCCTAATACCTTGTGAACTACGAGAAAGTTACACATTCTGTTTCAATAAGCACAAGCAAATCAGCCTCAAAGTTGCCAATTAATCTTGTAACACTTTAACAAATATTCTTCCTCTGACTTACATAAATAGGCTTCTGGGTTTGAGTATAGACACAAAATTTATCCACTGAACAACACCAAGAAAAAGCTGCCCATCACAGTTCTGGTAAGTGATAACAGCAGCAACATTAAGGGAAGAAAATCAAGTGTAGTACTGGCAAATTTCTGGTTTGCAACATCTTATTCCCACGCTGACAAAGGCAATTCACAAGGAAATAATTCAGTGTTCTCCTGTGTCATCATTAAATTAAGGATCTAAAGGGTCATTCACCCAAAGCTATCTTTTTTTTATTACACAAAGAAGATGCCTTTGCACTTTGATTATGATCTGTACCAATATCAATCTTAAATAACATGGATTATATTTGCTTTATATATCACTTAAGCATATAAAACATCACATATCAAAGATCAGATCTGTTCTTCCGGGATTCTTATGCATGGTATAAAATTTTATCACTGGCTCAAGGTCAAAACCAGCCCCATCTACTGGACATAACCGAGCAGACCATTCACCCAAACTGCACCTCGACTCCACACAGCACTCTCTAATGCACTGCCTCCACCTGCTGTTCAAAGAACACTTTTAAATAGACATGTTGAGCACAGGATAACTGAGTATCTTTGTATTTTACTTTGTCAGAAGTAATGCAGAAGACAGTCTCTTCTCCATCTATGAATTTAAACCAGAACTGGGAGTAGGGAAAGCCAGTACATTTAAGCAGTAGTAATTGTCCACTGTCACTCAAGAGGTTGAAAGATTTCTAGTGAGGAAAGGACCCTAGCCCCCTCCAGGAACACCCTATCATATAGAGTCATAATTCAGTTCCTGACAGCTGCATTCTTCAAACATTCAAAGCATGAGAAGGAGGTGCTCAAGGTTATTCATCAAAGAGCAACTAAACCATTATTTCTGTCAGAGACAGGATACAGCAGTACAAGAAAGACAAAATGAGTAGTGATGCTCACTACATCATCTTAATGGCACGAAAAGTGTTTTAAAAGCATCTAACAATTTAGCAGGCTTTAAAAGAAATACCCTAACAGGTCTGTTTTGGCATTATATCATCATTGTGTTGACACCTATAGCAGCATGAAGGAAAAAGCCAATACGAGATGAAAAAAAAAATTTTTAGTTTTACAGGAAGATAGTAAGTAGTGTAACTCGTTGTATGGCAAGAGTCCAAACCCCCAAGGCTACATGTATGGACAGATGACAAGAACACAGATGTCAAGAAGTTACAAATAAAGGTGATAAACAGCTCAATAAAAGCAGCGTTAATCGACATTTGTCAATTACACCTATAGATAGACACCACAGACACACAGATGAATGCATAGTTATACTGTAGACAGATATTTAAAAAAAAAAAAATCAAAGCCATGTACGTGAGAGCTAGGAATAAAGGCTGTCAGAGTTCAATGCTAAGATTGACCACTGAACAGAGTGAAATACAGAGCAAGGATACCAGGAGCCAAATTCAGAGGCAGAGCATGAGAAGTCCAAACACTGTTACAAGGAGCACAACTAACCCTAGGGAGAGAGAAAAAGAAAAATAAAATAAAAAGAAACAGAAAAAGAAGGAGGGGTGGGTGTTCCATGTGATCAAAGATATGAATGATAGTGGAAAAACATTTTCAAGTGAGAGCCCAACTTGATAACTCGTTTCTAGTCTATCAGCAGCCAGGTTTACACAGCTTCCAAGCAAAAAACAAAGACTATCAGCAGCGTGATGAGAATGGGGCTTTTTATTTTTCAGTGATAATGTAACGTTAATAGCTGTAATCTATAAATCATTAAATGGCATTTCACTCTATGGGCTTCAAAAAGCACCAGGACCTAGAATAAGGACCTATTTTTATACAAGTCAAAATGCAAATAAAAGGACAAAAGCAGAATACTTAATTATCTCCTCCAAAAACATTCTAAGTATCTGTTAGTAACAATTGTCTTTGAAGATGGAAGAAAAAGTTAACAGCACCTTGTGCTTTTGGTTTTCAATTTTCAGGTATTATTCCAAATCCTATCAAAAACTACCCAGCTCTTTTTAGAAAGATAATGGCTAGAACACAGTTGAGCCACAGCAAGTTTTGCTCTCTTAAAAGGAAAAGGTTTTTTGCATGTCTGGGGTCATTTAAATACTGATAATGTACTGTGAATTGTGAGTATTTTGATAAACTGACTGATCAACAAAACACTTAACATACCTACATGTAAGCCTTCTGAGATTTTTACGTGTGTAAATTTAGTATTCAACTTCTGCTGAATCTTCAGACACAATTATGATGTCGCAGATAAACACACAAGTGATAAGACTAGTAAGTGCACCTAGATCTTCCCCAATTACTCCATGGCAAGACAGACTTGGAAAGGCAAACAGAACTTCATCAGCTGAGTACTCGCTCACCTGAGGGTATTAGGGAATCTCTCTCAACAATTCTGGCTGATGCCAAGTCACTGATGATATACTGTAATCTCAAGTGCATGAACACCGGCAGGAACACATTCCCCTGTTCTGACTCCAGGAATGCAATGTCACCCTCAAAATCTGCAAGACAGAGCACCTGTATTACAGCTTATGTTTGTAAATATTTTCCAGACCCTATTTATATTTGACATTGAGTTTTAACTTATTGATGAGAGAAAGTTATTATGGACAGGTAAATCACGTTTTACAGGTAAAATTAAGAAATTACTTACATGCAAATCCTTTCAGCAGAAATGTTAGACCAAACTCTTCCTCTTTTGAAATACACTAGTGCCTTCTAGTGAGAAGGCAACAAATGCTTATCCTAACTGAACAAAAGCAAAAGCAACAAAGCAAAATTAGACACCATGCCTGCTCACTTGAAAATGCGGACAAAACAGTGAAAAAGCTATCACTGTTGAGAATCTGATGCCGGGGAATGTTGGCAGAAGTAAGCCTTCCCAGAGAAAATGGGAGAAAGTTTGGAAGTAGAGGAAGACTATCATGTTTTACTTCTAGCCCGCATCTTCCACAATCCAAGGCCATGCCAATTAATCCTACCTTTCCTACGCTTGGCAAACCAGGCATCAGCTTCAGTTAAGAGTTGTTTCAAAGACCCATTCCAAGAAGGCACTAGCTGAAGGAACATCCACTAGGTAAAATAAACAAACTCGTGAGTTAACTGAAGAGTTTTCAAATGAGTAATACATGCACTATTAAAGATTCTGATACTCTATTAAATACTTTCAGTAAATACCAAAAAGGCTAAAATTCTCATCGTGTTACACATCAACTACTACTCAGGAGTTCATAAAGCCCCTTTGACAAGTACCTTTTTGAGAGCAGTATACACATCCATTTCCACTTGCATTACAAATAGATTAGAAGAGCTGATCAGCTGTTTCATGAGGTTAATGCTGGGAAAACAAATTAATCGTAAGAATTCTATAAGACAGGATAGCCAAAACCAAGAAAGCAAGCTAAGTAACAAGCAACCATCAATAGCCTAGAATGTTATTTGTAAAGAGCTATATACTTAGGAGGAAACTGTACTTCATCACTCAATGTTAACTGAAGCCTGTACCTGAGTTCTTTGAAGAGTTCAACACTCTGGTGAGTCATCAGATTATTCAAGAGCCATTCAAGGCACCTAGATTGAAAGCAAGGAATTAGTACCTTATTTTTTTTCTTAGATATGTCAACATTCCTGTAACAGTTGCTCAGGCTCACAAAGCCCAATTATGTACCACATGATTTTGAAATACCACTTTAACCTGAGACATGAATGCATAAACACATGAAAAAGCATTATTTCAAAACCATGAAGTTTACCATAAAAGTTTCCAAGATTGTCTGTAACTCAAATTTGCATTTAGTTTCTCTCAGGGTACAGTGAAAGTTAAATTCAAAGTACTACTAATGCCACAAAAAGCTCTGAAAACGTACATTCACAGCATTAGCATTAACCTCAGCATTCTGCTCCCAAAAGTTAACTATCCCTCCTAATTAAGAAAAAGTTAAGCTTAAGTTCTGAATATTAAAGCAGCTTTGTGATAAAACAGTCAATGATCACAAGTATTATTTCACTGTCATGCTGAAGATGAAACATACTCTCTTTACTAATGTACTTTAGTAATTCATTCATTCATAGCACAGGCCAATTTATCTACTATAGTCTACATCAATTTTAAGATAAATGATTATAGTAGAAACTCAAAAGCTGAACAGGACAAGTAGAGCCCAAGTCAGATAGCTTTAAAAAAAAAAAACCAACTTGGGCATTATTATACTGTTTTTGTAAATTCATACGTAATTAACAATGTACAAAGCAGCTTGGAGAAAGCAATTCTTACTTTTTCTTCACAGAGTCTAACCCATATGTCCCTGCTGAATTATAATAACCACACACAGTTTTTGCATTAATGGTTTCCTTCATTGTTTCACCACATTGCTGGATTAAGCCATCCTGTGGGGAGGAAGAAAAACAACAAACATTCGAAGTTTTATGATTTCCCAACAGCAAGCGCCAAAGATTGTGCGGTTCATACAAATTTTCATGCCTGAACAATTACCAAAGTCACATGTGCTACAGTGACCTATGCTATGCCATCCAGAAAATTTAAACCAACAATCCTCAGAAAAACAGATTTTTCTTAGGAATATATCATGTGAAAGAAAAGCTTAATGAATACCTTCAGGGTAGAACAAATAAGCTGTTAAAACATATTTTAATCTACTTCTAGATATGATTCTCAAAGCAGCACTTAATACTACAACCGAATCTTAGTCATAGCATTTTTAAATAAAACCACTGCATTATGTTTGGGGTTTTTCCCCACTTAGTCTGAAAAGATGATTCACTTCTCTGGGTGAAACAGTATGCACGTGTGACTATATCATGAACTGTTATCTTTATCTGAAAAGAAGCCATAAAAATATTGCATATTTATTACTTACAAGCTGCAGCATGCAGGCTGCTGCTAAAAGTGCAACTACTCGACTGGGTTTTATTAACACATCATCTCTATACAGCGAGCCAAAAGCCACCTGTAGAGCTAAAAAGAGTACAAGTGTCAAAGAAAGAGATGACATTGAGCATGGATAACTAAAAGAATCCTTAAATATAACCAAACCACTCGAGCACACACATTCTCTACAATCTTATTTGCTCTGGATAAAAAGTGAGTATTTACCAGACCAAGCACACACATAAACACAAAACATGGCATTAACCATTAAAATACAGTCCCTTTCAATATTTAAACAAAACATTAATCTTAAATCACCCGACAAGTCATGTCACAGAGCAATGTGGAGAGCAGTAAAACTAGAGAAAAAGAAGCTAAACCTCATGATCCTTCTCTGCAATCAATCACTAGCATTATGCTGAGATATTACTATGATGTTACAAGTTTCTCTAATTCTACTGAAAAAACACTATTTATTCCTTTTGTGGTGCTTGGAACCACAGCAAAAAATTCTGTCAACTCACATCAGTCCCCTGTGAGCATTCCACTCGGTAGCTTTTCAAGAGCAAACAGATGAAGATGTGATTCACGCTCTAACACTTGGGGCTCCACAGGAGTTGCATATATTGATCGGAAGAGCCCCATTGCCGAAACAAGAGGATAAGCAGTTGCTTTTCATCTGCGCTTCCCAATTCAGAGGTACAACAAAGAATTCAGGTCTACTGGTGACCCAAGTTAAGCTCAAAACTTAATGAGCACAGAACTCATTCTCTCAAGTTTCCTATTTACTAGTTTGAAAATTATTTAAGAAAAAATTTTTTGCTATTTTTTGTCAGGTTCAACTTAACCTCTACCTTCAGAGATTATGTAAAATAAAAGGTTCCCACTTACCTTCTATATCAATATTTTGGTCAGGAATCTCCAACTCTATGACGTTCATGCTAGATTCTTTCCAAGATCCACTGAACATACTGGAAAAGTAGCCTGACTGTATGAGGGAAGATGAGAGAAAAAGATCTCAAGTAAGAGATTTCATTCAAATTAAAACTGTCAAAAGCAGCACATGGAACGAAAAATCATTAATATTTACCTTTATGCAGAACAAAATGCATTAAGGGAACTTTTCACAAGCTAAAACATTCTGACATACTTGAGAAAGGGCTAATTCTAGTTGCTCTATTTCTGAAAGTGAAAACATGTATAGAAAATTCGGACTACGTGTCTGTAATCAGAGTAAGTAAAGAGCTTTAAAGGGCCAGAAAAGTCACATAAGCTCTTTTCCTACAAACCACACCACCAATGGGGATATAATTAGTCCAAGAACTAAGTCCTTAATGCTACCGGCAGACAATAAATCCTGTAGGCATTAGGGAATGCCAATTTGGGTATTGGAAGAAAAAAAAAAAAAAAGAAAAAAAAAAGAAAAAAGCATGCAAGACACAAACTAACATACAAGGTTGTAGTCTCATATCAAGGACACATACACATACACCATTTATGTAAATATACCTTTTATAATAAAGTGTAAGGCATATAAAACTAGAATTTGATAGGTTTCCATCCAAATGAAGTGAAATATACTGCTCTACTAGGATTCATGATTTTCCTTCTCAGCAGCAGATGTGCCCATTATGAGATGCTATCACTCACTGAAGTTTACCTGAGAGATCAAAAAAATAAAGTCTATTGTACAGTACCATATTCCCTGACCTCTTAACTCAGCATTTCAACTCAGGGCAGCAAATAACATAAAATCCAATTTTTATTTTATTTGGTTATGTAAGTATTTCTATAACTTTGGCATATCCCCTAACTATGATGACATATAACCCGCTACTCTCAAAACCAGAAACTTATTAATCTTACCAATCCTCATGACGCTACCTTAGCTTTGCCATGTAGATCAACTCCTCAATTTCACGAGAATTTATCATTTTAGTAAACAGCATCAGAAAAAAGAAATCCTCTGTTTCTCAGATCTGCCACTCGCAGGCAGAGCAGCACCTTACTGTCATTTATCAAACTAAATGTAGTAACTCAAGAGACAAGGGAAACAGAAACATTCAGACTGAGACAGAAACATTCAGTCTGCTCAACAAGGCAGAGGAGTCATCCTAATTTCATTGAGAGAGTTATTTTTAACCTCCAAAAGTATTTTACCTATAGTAACACCATTCCAATGACAGATTCACATTGAAATAGAAGCCTGACTTACGAGAATGGTTAACTTAACCACAAAATTGCATCTCACAAGAACATCACTTGTACAACAAGGCCTCTACAGAACAATTTTCAAATATCTGTCAAAAAGCATCCACAGAAGCAATTTAATACTCAGTTTTAGTCATCAACCCACACTAAGTTTTAAGGACTAGTTTAATGAACTTGAGACATAGCAACAACAGAATCACAATGACAATTAAAAACATAATCGCCATCAAGAGTCTAAGGACAAACCTGCAATGTGGCCACTCTGTTTATGCTGCACAACATAAGCCTGACTGCCCAACCCACTTATATCCTCCCTTTATTATATAGAGTCTAAGCGAGTGGACAAGTAATGCTGCGACTGCCAGGTGTCGTCCCTGGTCAAACACACCCACTGTTCTATCCAGAGATGGCTGGTCAATCTTTGGCTATACACAAGTGACTTTCCTGCCCTCATTTATGCTTATTAAAAGGTTCTAATGCATGTAAAATTAAAGTCTCTTTCCTACAAGAAAACAATGAAATTTCCCTCGCTGTGGCCAATCCAAGTAATTGCTGTACCTGCACCGGAATCATGGCATTAACACAACAACAACAAAAAAAAAAAAAATCAAGAATTCACTTCTACCATCATTTGTTACACCAGAGAAACTGCATTCAACCTGCTGAGCATCTCACAATGACATCATCTTGTAACAGGTAAAATTACTTTGTGTGTGACTGCAGCTAACAAAGAAGTGCACACGTTTTCAGGTATAGTACCTGATGTCACTTTCTCTTCTCGCCTCAAATAAATTGCTTCCAAGGTTAGACTCCCAATTTAAAGTTAACGGCACAACTGAATTGGACATTTCAAGACAAAGCCATGGTGTCTCCCCACTTCTGTCACAGGAAAAGTAATAAAGAGAACAGACAGTAAAGATAACAGTACCTCTTCGTTCCCAAACCACAAAAAGTAACACAAAGAACTTCACCTTAATACAAGCCCAAAATAAAACACTTGTAGAAACAGCATCTTTTCTGTAGGTATGCACTAAGATTTATTCCTTTTCAGACCTTCTGTGCATACCTTCCGCATCCAGCAGCAAAAAAGCCTTCATCCAAGGATGAGGGCTGCATAACAAATACAGAGACCCAGCTGCAGCAATTTCACTTCAGGTGCCTAAACTTGAGTCCCAAAGAACAGTAAAAGCCATGGGCTACCATGCGCTTTACAAATCCATTCTGGAAGCGCTTTCTTTGCTCTGCAATAATATTAACATTGCAAGAGATACTCAGCCATTTATATCGCAAACAAGAACATATTCTCAGGACATCAAAAGACAATTTTCATGACCATTTTCACAAAGGATGCGCTAAGGTTACGACAAGTAGATTAAAAAAATTAAATAGCAAGAGACAGAACTGAAGAAACTTTTCAAACATGAAGGTACAGCTACACTTCCTAACATTACTATCAAAAGCACAACATAAGTTGTTTAACTGCTTTCATCCACACAAAAAGTGAGAAGTCTGAAGTATAAGAAAAGGGGGGGTAAAAACGTTGAAAAAAAAAAAAGAAAGGGGAAAAAAATCACATTTAATATTTACCAGACATTGTTTTATTAAAAATACAGTTTCTATTGCGAGTAAGAAAGAAGCCACTTACCTGACATAAATATATCTTATGCAAGTTCCATTCTTCTCCCAAAGCACAAATTTTGATATCACTGTTCTCCCCATTCAAAAACAGAGTCTGATAAATATACTTAGAAGTGCTTTTCAATTTTTTCCTATATAAAGGCAAGCAGAGACACACTCCTTCAAATTACCCTGTTACAGAAGCAACACTAAGTATAAAGTACTCGACAGGGTTTATTTCCTCCCACTAACAGACTGACCGCCCCCGCCGCCGCTGCCCCTGTGCCTTCCCCAGTCACTTCCCTTCTCTTGTTTCACAGCTGAGACCTTTCCAAAGCAAACAAAAAACTACGCCCTGCCCCAGGCCCACCACCCACCTCACACCAAAACCCTCCTCCCTCCATCGCCCTCCCTCACCTCCTTCCTGCACGACAGGCCCCCAAGCTTGGTCCCTGAGGCCTCTCAGTGCCTTCTCCTTGCCTCACCGCCCCACAGCCACCAGCCCCGCAGCCTCTTCCCGCCATCCACCCCCTGACAGGCCCACGGCCATGACTGAGGCCCACAGCCCCCTCAGAGCCGCCGACCACCAGCCCTCCCTCAGCTGGGCTGCAGCCCGGACCTGCGGGGGGTGTTGAGGAGCCGCTCCTCCCGCTCGGCCTCGCCGTCGCTGTCGCTGTCACCGGGCCCCTCGGCCCCGCCACGCTTCCTCTTGCCGCCCCGGCCGCCGCCGCTGCCGTCCCCCCCGGTGGCCCCATCGCCGCGCGGGAGGCCCATCCGCCTCCTCAACACCCGGCTGCTCAGCGAGCCCATCGCCGCTCCGCCGTCGCCGCCGCCGCCGCCGCCTCCTCATGGGGCCGCCCGGAGCGGAGCGGAGAGACGAGCGGCGGGTAGACGGCGACGCCTCACCAACTGCCGGCGGCGGCCATTGCCACTGCACCTCTGCGCCTGCGCGGCGGCCGCCATTAGACTGCGCGTGCGCCGCCAGCGGGCCGGAGGAGCGCTTCAGAGTGCCGTCTGAGGGCGGGACTGTAGGAAAAAGCGATAATTTCACATGATGCAGTGTTCCAGCGTTATCATAGGTCTTTACTTGACGTTGGATGTCTGAGAGGAACCATCCGGCTTATCGAGCTGCAAGTAGGAGCAGCAACAGCGATGGAACTGGCGGGGTGCAGGCCTGCGCTCCCGCATTGGGGTCAGAGCGTGGATCTGCCTGAGGGGAGGAAGGCTCCACAGAGGGATCTGGCCAGGCCGGATCGATGGGCCGAGGCCAATGCAATGAGGTTCAACAAGGCCAAGTGCTGAACCCAGTGGTCTGGAGCAGCTGGGGAGCTGCCTGGCAGAAAAGGACCTGGGGGTGTTGGTCGGCAGCCAGCTGAGTATGAGCCAGCAGTGTGCCCAGGTGGCCAAGAAGGCCAACAGCATCCTGGCCTCTACCAGCAACAGTTGTGGCCAGCAGGACTGGGGCAGTGGCCGTCCCCCTGGACTCAGCACTGGTGAGGCCCCACCTCGAGGGCTGTGTCCAGTTTTGGTCCCTTCGCTCCAAGAAGGACCTTGAGGTGCTGGAGCGTGTCCAGAGAAGGGCAGCGGAGCTGGTGAGGGGTCTGGAGCACAAGTCTGGTGAGGAGCGGCTGAGGGAGCTGGGGGTGTTCAGCCTGGAGAAAAGGGGGCTGAGGGGAGACCTTCTCACTCTCTGCAGCTCCCTGAAAGGAGGGGGCAGCCAGGGGGGGTCAGGCTCTTCTCCCAAGGAACAGGTGATGGAACAAGAGGAAAGAGACTCAAGTTACACCAGGGGAGGTTTAGGATGGATATTAGGAAAAATTTTTACACTGAAAGGGTTATTAAGCATTGGAAGAGGCTGCCCAGGGCAGTGGTGGAGTCGCCATCCCTGGAGATATTTAAAAGCCAGGCAGAGGCAGTGCTGAGGGACGTGGTTTAGTGGTGATTTTGGCAGTGTTAAGTTAATGGTTGGACTTGATCTTAAAGGTCCCTTCTAACCTAGATGGTTCTATGATCTGCCTCCCATGTCATCCCCAAAATGAGGGTTCTTCACCCAGTGTGCAAAAAACCAGTCAACACACCGAGGCAAGATACTTTTTGTTTTGATTCTGCAGAATCAGGTGCCAGGCATCTAACACCCAGCATAGCACACATTTCTGACAGTCCAGTATTTACAGCAATAAGGCACAGCTGAATAGTGAGCTACAGTTCCTTTATCATCCCTCATCATACATATGCATTCAAGTGAATGTTTTAAACGTTTTGGGAGATCCCCTAATTAGCTCATTATTTACAAGAGACTGTGTGGTTTTTTATTATAATCTCCTAAGGCTCCTCTCGGACACACTCTTACCTCAACTTCATTCCAAAGGACGATAGGTCTTGCCATCCTACATTCAGATCAGAGACCAGGAGCTCAGTCCCTCAAGGGGCCTTGTTCACCTACAGTAAGCTCTGGAGATGGTAATCCTTCAACAATTCAATTTTTTTGATCTATGATTTGGTTACATCTAGTCCAGGTGGATGTGCAAGGACACAATTAAGTTTAATTGTTTCTGCATCTGGTCCAGATGCATAGGGCCCAATTAAGTTCTAATTTCAGGAGTTCGGCTAAAGTTCAATCAAAGTTCTATTACAATTTTATACAAAACGCTTATGTAACTTTTTGACCATATTCTTGTGGTCAATACATCTGCAGGTGTCACGTGACACCTGCACATCAGTGTGCAGGCCTGCACCCCCAAAACCTGTCGTCCCACCCCCACTGGCAGTTACCCCTCAGACACAGTGTGGGGTTTTATAAACCACGTCCTAGAGCATCCCAGATGTACAGCATCCCCCTGCGCTGGGCCCACTGGTTTTGCCTCTTTCTAAGGAGCAGGAGGCCTAGACCTCCCTGCAGCTTCTCCTCACTCCCCTGGTGTACGGAGGTCCATGCGTAGGAGAAAATGCACCTCTGGCACACAGAAGTTATTGAAAAAAATTGAAAAAAACAAGGAGACAGTTATTTCACCATTACCTCTCCCAGAATACACAATCATAGCAGAAGGTATGGAAAGGAATTGTTTATTCATTTTTAAAAAGTCAGCAACATAACACAAGGCATTTAAACACAAAACCAAGCCTGAGTGCATCTGTTAGCCTGCTGTAGTGGGTAGGACAGGTTTTCTTTCACTGAGCAGGTGGCTTCGGTAGAACTGGAAAAAGCTCTGCTTCCTCTTCCACCAAAAGTAAGGAATGTATCTCCAATTACAGCACAGAGAGCAAGAAAGAAAATCATTTTATTTGAGGCTACAGAAGTATCTCCTATTCAAGCCAACAGCAGCCTAATTTAGAAGGAAGTGAGTGACAGCACTGGGTGTAGGCCATATCAGTATTTGTTCCTTTAAATTCTACCCTCAGTCTGATGCCTTCAAAACAGGATTACATAAAGCTTAAAATAAATAAATTGCTGAACCAAACTAGAACCACATTTTTGTAGTGAAAACAATGCTCAGCTTAACAGGCAGGTGTGTAGGGTCTGGGGGAAAAGTCTTCTAGAGGTTGGTGTGGAAGTCCAAGCCAGACATAGGCACAAAACTGGGACCCTCTGACGGCAGCATCACACAAGGCTCCAACCAGACAGCGCTGGTGAGATCCGTTGAGCTCCCCCAGTACAAGGCATCCCAGTCCAAGGCATCAGGTAGTGCTGAGGAGATGCAGTTTTGGGGACAGGTCATTCTTTAAAAGGCACAATTCTAACTTTGTCCAGAGGAAGGGTTTGTAATACAACCCCAGTGATATATACTCCCGTGAGTCAAAGACGACAGACCAAGAATACAGGGCTGACCAGTAACCAGGGCAGCAAGAGTTTTTGCTGATGTCACCAGTGACATCTTCCCTACCTACAGATCTATAGACAACATATACATAAAGTGCAGCAATGCTGTTAATGCTCCACACTAACAGAAGGCAAGTTAAGATCAACATGCTTGTATTTTAGAAGATAGATTTCTTTGTGTTTTAATTATCTTGCAAAAACGGAATCAAGCCTGCATTCTCACATGTATTGAGGAGGTTAATTTTTCCCTGTGCAGCCTCCTACATGCTGCATCCCAGTTCGCTTCAGTTGTTAAGTTTTGCTGGTGAATGCAATGGCAAAGGTTCAGCTTGTCAGGAAACAATTTAGCTTTTATATATTTGATTACACCATTCTGTTTAAGATGGGCTTTGCTAGCCCAATTAGTAAACAAATAGGTGTTCCAAGCATAAAAGCCTATCAGAAAGGGTCAACCGGTATGGCCAATTATCTAACCAGAGCACTAACTAACCTAAGTCAACGCTCCTAGCAATTAATAAGATATTTGGGAAAATTGAAAAGAAATTAATCCTTGTGATCGAATTGCTTCCCATCACCCAAGCAGTACAGCAGGTATCCTTTAATCCTCCCCACCACACAGTCTGAGCAGAACTTTCCTATAGTCTCCTGAGCAGTCTCCCTAGAAAGAAAAAAGGAATGCAATTAGTTTTACAGCTCCACACAAGCGTGGATTCTTGCCAGTACATACAATTTGTTGTAGGGTTTGTATCCTGACAATTTAAGAGCTAAGAACATTCAGGAACATTTTCAGTACATGAACGTAAAGTCTCCTTAATTCCAGCTCCTCTAAAATACCCACTAGGTGTCAAGTGAGCACCTGTCTCCTGTAAACTGCTTTGCAAATCCAGCTCTTTTTTCCTAACACTGAAAAGCTTACCTTAATGAAGGAGTAGAGAGATTTCCCATACATGGTCAGGAATTCCCTTCTGATATCCAGCATATCTATTTCAGAGCGGGACACCATCACTCGGATCAGCGTGTTGTCATCTGTTCCCAGGCCCTAAAGAAATAAACCATCCGTGTACAACTAGAGAGCACAAACATAAAGGTTTAAACACTTGGTCTTCTGTGGGATCTGTTCCTAATCAGAGCATTTTTGCATTAGTGGAGTGATCCACTAACAGCTCACTGCCAGGTAAGGATACTGCCCTGAGGTTCTTGAGGGAAAAGAGGTCCATATAAAAGCTCAGACTTTTATTTCTTTTCCAGTTTTATCTTTATCAAACGATTGCTGTTATGCTACTGACTTCAGTATGGAAAGGCAAGGGGGAAAAAAATAGCAATCTTAACACCAAAGTCTCTTTACCTTCATGGATTTATATAATCTTTCAGCAAAATATGCAGGCTTATTTCGCACACACTTTACTGTAAGGGAGACAAGAACAAAAGAATTAAGGTCAATAAAAACTGATGGAGAAGGTCTTCCAAACCTTCACAGCGCTTTCTCAGTGAAGGTTTTTATTCTGTAAAGATGCAATTCAGGGCCAACAAACAGCAAGTACAACAGAGACATCCATAGTCAGTGACCTGCTGTAACTCGATGTCTCCATGCCCAGTGCACAGTAATATTTTCTTTAAGGCTTTAATGCTTCCTGACAGCAAATGTCTTCTACCACAGCATCACTTGGGAAAGCAAACAATATCGTAAAGCACAGAGCTTTCTCACCCAATTGTATCTGCAAAGGGTAAATGACTGTGGCTTGTAAAAAAGAAAGAGAGTATCTGCCTCCTGAAGGTACGTAAACAGCCAGCCAGGGCAAGATACATCTCCCCGTTATTTAATTACATTGTAGTCAAAGTTTAAAAGCAGGGAACTCACCCACAGCTAACAAAGCATCTTCGAGGTCTCCTGACATTTCAGATTTAATGCTGTCTGTTATGTCCTTATTAGCAATCCCTCTGTACGCATCAAAAACTAGGAGGAAGAGTCAGTGATGAAATGAGCAAGTGAGAAGCTTCAGGGCATACAGTGTGTAAACCACCAAGGATCACTTCGCAAGATCAAACTCCTCATACACCGCATGAACATTCTACCATTATTGTGACATTGTAAGCTAAATCAGGCTGTCCCACAGAAATAATTCATTTTAATTATCAACTGTCTTGCTAATTGGCCTACCACTGCTGCTAGCATTTTCAAGAACTAGTTAATAATCGCAGTTTAAATGCTTAGTTCTGCCCCAGTGGGAGTCACACTTCATTATCTCCAATTTACAGACTGAAGTGAGTTGTACTGATGTTTTTGTGAAGTCCCTTTTTGTCTCAGGAATAAAACAGTCTTAAAGAATTGAATGGGACTGGGCTCTAGGATACTTGATGTCTCAGGAAGAGTTCACAATCAGTTAATGAACAAATGCAAAGCTCCTATGAAAGTATCGTCCTCAAACAAGGAAAAAAATTCAGGACACCGCGGAGGGTCCTACCTCTTAGTAGGTGGTATCTGTTCCGTGTACAGAGGATGGCCATAAATTGTACCTCATCTGTTCCCCATCTCTTCTCCCCAGCTTCATATAGGCACTTGAAGACATTATGAACAGACAAAGTAAGGCTAACTGAGAAGACCAGGTATATACGACATGAGATTTTTACTTACTTGGTGCTTGAGGACTTCTGGCCTGTGGCTTGTCTAGATCATAGATATTTTCCAATAAATACTAACCAAGCACAGCAACTCTCAACTGCAATGTCATCTCCCCTGCCAAACACCTAGCCTGTCTAGAGACCTCTCACCACAGAGTTGCAGAGGAGGCTAGAACCATTATCGCCATTTCACTGGCTGAGTCAGAACAGCGAAGCGGCTTCTCTAAGGGTCAAAACTGAGAACTGAGCCCAGGTCTCCACCCAGGGTGCTGCTGTCTAGCATAGCTTCAGGCGTACTGTTCTGCCTTAAAAAAAATGAGGTATGGAAAAAGGAGGGATTCACCACACATCACATGTACAAGAACACACAATTCTTGCAAGGAAGGAAATTGCTATGCACCTGAGCATCTTGTTGAGCAAGGGCATCATCCACATACGTTCCCTCATCTCTGTTTCCCTGTGGAGATACAAGGGCGAAAAGCTCATTTCACCAGAGCAACTAATGGAAGCAAGTCCTGCAAATTCCCCATTCAAAACAAGTTACTGGAGATGCATAATAGGATCCTTAAAATTGAATAGTAGCTTACAAATACAGAAAAATATGGCTCAGACGTTATTTGTACTTCCTTTTGGAGTGAGCAGCAATCCACTTTAACTGGGCCATTTTAAAAAGAGCACATAGCATTAATGCATACCCAGAGCCAGACTCCTCTCCCTGCAGAAGCTGGGTGTGAAATGCAGGTGAGGTGAAATGCAAGATAAGTGAAATCAAAACCAGCCTGAAACACCTCATCACTGAAGTGAGAGGCGTGTCCATCTACAACAGAGAGATTCACCCCCGTTTCCCTTAGCCTTACTGTTGCGAGGGACACGAGGACTCTTCGAAACAGGGAAGATGTGTCAGAGACAATGTCCTCCTCAAGGGTACAGCCATATTCTAGCAAGAGGACACACACATATGACATCTGTTAGTAACAGGTCCATCACCTGGACACTGTCCACAACAATTGTCACCTGTAAGATAAGTAAGTGTCTAACTGTGCTCAGGGCTCTAAACATCATCACGGCAGTCCAGCCATCGTATTTTGTGCTACAGGCTAAAGTTAAGAAGCGCAGATAGTATAAAGCTGGCAATAGATCCACACATGGACAGACACCCAACTGATAGACACAACCACCCATCCAGTTTTATTTACACTGATTCAGTTTCTGGCTGAATTTCTAATGTTGAGGCTGTTGGCAGTCCTGCTGGTGACACTCTAAGAGATTCTCTCTGGACAAATGGCAATGGCTGTATTAGCTGATTTGTCACATTTAAAGGCTAATAAGGCCCTCTCCTTCCTCTTCATGTGTCCATGCATACACATAAGTGACTTTTCAGTTAGTAGGATACCGGTTTGCAGTGTGCACTACATACGACATTTGTAGTTCTCGTTAATGCGCCGAATCTCTTCGTTTGTGCGAGAAGCCAGAATTTCAATCAGACAACCTTCATCTGTTCCTGCACCCTAGGGAATTGCAAAGATAAGATCTAAGATTATAATGACAACTGTTTTGATGCGCATCTAGGATTTTTTTTTAATTATAAATAAGTTAATAATAAGAAATTAATAATAAATGTGTAACTATGCCATATCACACTAAATTGACCAGAACTTAAGCAACATAAAAGGAAGATTTCTGAACCTTCACAGCCCTTCTGAGTTCATGCACGTCGTACATGGTGGTAGGAGTCATCATACCAATGATCACCCTTTCAAAATTCCCACTCAGCTCAGACTTCAAGTCATCAATCAAATCCTAGAAGACAGAAAGAGGATAAAGGAATTAGGAGAAGATGCAGCCTTTGAGAACAGAAAGAACTCATTCACCACTTTTCTTCATGCTCCAACCCTCCTTGGATGAACAGTTGCTCTGAAGTGAACAAGACCAAAATAAACTTGGCCAGGGAAAGCTTGTGCTAACCTTACTGTCGTGGAGACATTTCACCCAAGTGATATAACCCAAATATTATCTGCATCTCCCAGATGATGCCACAGTCACTAATCTCTGAAGACCACCTACCCTGCCAATACTGCTTTTGTAGATGATCAGAACTTGCTGACGTTGGGAAACGTTTAGTTTGGTCAAGATCTCAATGATGGCATCTTCATCTGTGCCTGGAAGAAACCAATGGAAACCAGTCAGGTTGCTTGCACAAGAACCAGAAGCATGCTCTGGTCTTGTCCAGAGTGTGCCATTAGCCATCTTCTATTCCTTACACAACCTGGTTCTCAACATCTTCTGTTTCTTAAACAATCTGGTTCTTAACAGCACTGGGGACTATATCAATGTACAGAAGTGCCTCGACCCAGGCAGTGGTGTGGCAGTACCACCCTGCAGGAGAGACACGAGCCTGACTAAGCATGTTTTTGTGGCCAAGACTTGGACTTCAAGTTGGGTTCAAGTCTCAGCCTGATCAAGTCATTCGATTTCTTTCAGTGCCCTCACAGGGCAGTGGGGCAATGCGAATGGCTAGACTTGCCCTCTAACAAACCACCAGAAAAAACATTCCCAATACTCACAGGGGAAAAAAAAAAGTGGAGGGAAACAAACTTACCAAGTCCCTTCATAGCCTTCCTTAGTGCATGTGCTTCTTGCTCAGCACTGAAACTCGAGACCCCCTTGATTGTTGCCTAAACCCACAGAAGAGGAGTTAGGAAAGGCAGATTCAAAGTGATACGTGCATACAGTAGGGTTGAATTAAAAAAAAAATAAAAAATTCAAAAGAAACAAACACAGTGACAGCAAGTAAAATCACCAAACATGAGTGATTTTATATCAGGCTTCCATCTTACCCTAAAGAAAAACAGATTGTTCTAGAGGGACTTCCTAGCCACGTAAGAAATAAGCCACAGGGACACAACTAAAAGAAGAAAACATCTTCATGTATGGAGTATCTGGTTTCCAGTTAAATAATGGCAGGCATCCTGACGTCTCTGTTCAGTCCAGCTGGGGCTTCTTCCCTGTAGTCTTCCATGTAAATCATAGAAGAAGCTGTTCCCAAAGCCCTGTTCCTGACTTCTCTAAGAGTAGCCAAGGACCATAATTTGGTAAAATAATGCATCAGAAAGGACAGTGGTTTTGCTCAAAACAGTGATTCACAAGCAGGTTTCTCCTGCGTCCTGCCCAGTGCCACTTCTGTGGGACTACACTGTCTCTTTGTTCCCATGTTCCTGTGAAAATCATCAGCAAATCACCGCTTAACGTTCTTGTAGGTTAGGCTTTCTGAAACAGGCACAGGGATAACTACCATATAGAGGGCTACCTTGCAGCTTGAATCTAGAAAGAACAATATGCCTAGGAAGTTCACCTGGAGAAATTTGTGCTCTTTGAACTAATATCTGATTGGATTTTCCATTAACTCACAATATGGAAAAGCCCATATGTGTGGGACGTTCTTCTCTAGTACGAGGAAGCAGAGAGAATTGACAAACTCTCCCCCCATAAAGGGACAGATAATGACAGTGTTCTTCCTGCTGTGTCCTTATCTGAGCTACGCTCCCCACCTTTATCTGATCAAACACCCGGCACAGCATGGTACAGGAAACACAGACACTCACCATCGCTCTTGTATTTGGTCAGTCTGTTATTCTCTGAGTCCTCAGGCAGTCAGACAACTGTAATAAAAAACAGAAGGAGTGTTAAGTTTTCTAGCAAATAATTAATAGATTATACCTACCCTTGCCAATTAATAGGGCTGGTTTAACAATCTAATTTTTCCAGTCCTGCTTTGTTCAGAACAAACAAAGGCTGGCTCACAACAGCACAGGGCCAGGGCGCTCGCCCTGCCGGGAAGAGGGGTGTGGTGCACAAGCAGATGACTAACACTAGCAATTTAAGAAATTTCTTTTCTATTGCCAGTGTGACAGCCCGGCTGAGGCTACAAGGAGAAGCAGACTGTGTTGCCCTGGGGGCAAAGAAAATAAACTTCATCCCCATGCTTTTCAAAGTACATAGCTTTGACCTTGCCAGGGGAGAGCCTGAGGGTGGATTAGGGTGAGGGTGCCTGCACAGTCCTAGCAGATCCTCCCTGGGAGGCAGAGACAACATCAAGGTGGAGATGAGCTTCCAAAGGATAACCTCGCTTGAGGACTGGGACAGGAGAATTATTTTCCCTCTTACTTAAAATCTGCTGTATTCAACATCTCCTCAGCTTGGTGCAATGGATAATTCCTTATAGGACTGCAGATTTAACTGACAAAGCCAGCAAAAAAAGTTATATATATAGCTTATTTGCCATCTACCCAGGGGTTACTTTTTCTGCTCATAATTTTGTTTTCACACATAGGGCCTATACATGAACACACCCAAAGTATTTTCCCATATCATAGAACCATAGAATTGCCGAGGCTGGAAGGGACCCTTCAGATCATCTAGTCCAGCCATCAACCTACCTCTGACAACAACCATCACTAAACCATGTCCCTCAGCACCACCTCTGCCCGGCTTTTAAATATCTCCAGGGATGGCGACTCCACCACTGCCCTGGGCAGCCTCTTCCAATGCTTAATAACCCTTTCAGTGTAAAAATTTTTCCTAATATCCACCCTAAACCTCCCCCGGCACAACTCGAGGCCGTTTCCTCTTGTTCCATCACCTGTTCTTGGGAGAAGAGCCCGACCCCCCCTGGCTGCCCCCTCCTTTCAGGGAGCTGGAGAGAGCGAGAAGGTCTCCCCTCAGCCCCCTTTTCTCCAGGCTGAACACCCCCAGCTCCCTCAGCCGCTCCTCACCAGACTTGTGCTCCAGACCCCTCACCAGCTCCGCTGCCCTTCTCTGGACACGCTCCAGCACCTCAAGGTCCTTCTTGGAGCGAGGGGCCCAAAACTGGACACAGCCCTCGAGGTGGGGCCTCACCAGTGCCGAGTCCAGGGGGATGGTCACTTCCCCAGTCCTGCTGGCCACACTGTTGCTGGTAGAGGCCAGGATGCTGTTGGCCTTCTTGGCCACCTGGGCACTCTGCTGGCTCATACTCAGCCGGCTGCCGACCAACACCCCCAGGTCCTTTTCTGCCAGGCAGCTCCCCAGCCGCTCTGCCCCGAGCTTGTAACGCTGCATGGGGTTGGTGTGACCCAAGTGCTGGACCCGGCACTTGGCCTTGTTGAACCTCAACCATTGGCCTCGGCCCATCGATCCAGCCTGGCCAGATGCCTCTGCAGAGCCTTCTGACCCTCAAGCACATTGACACTCCCACCTTGGAGACGACACCCAGCTTGGTGTCATCTGCAAACTTATTGGTGTCATCTGCAAACTTACTGCACTCAGTCCCCTTGTCCAGATAATTGATAAAGGTATTAAAGAAAATTGGCCCCAATACTGAGCCCTGGGGAACACCGCCCATGACTGAACGCCAACTGGATTTAACTCCACTCTCTGGTCCTGGCCCTCCAGCCAGTTTTTAACCAGTGAAGAGTACTCCCACACAAGCAATGGGCAGCCAGTTTCTCCAGGAGGATGTCAAGTTCTAGCACAAGGTTCGCTTCCCTGCAACTCAAGTTCAGCACAGCATGGGCTGAGCTTCTCCCATTAAAGCGCTTAAGTAGAAGCAGTGATGCCAGCGGCTGACAACATCGCGCTCTAGTCCTGCTCATGGTGCTTAACAGCTGCTATCAATGAGCCCAGACAGTTGTGTAAGAACAGGAGTGTCTTTGCTCATTCTTCACATGACTCTTACAAATCTGGAATACCATTGGAGGGTACTGTTCAGGCAAATTAACTCTTAGTATGACATTTGCCATGGATGTTACGCACAGGCACTCCTCAGTGCTCTCCAGGTCATCTGCATGTTATTACACGCTGTGCAATCAGGCAACATATGGAAAATTATTAGTATTGGGTTTGCTTTCTTTCATATGATTATAGATTTCAGCAGTCAAAATATGGCCTAGACCTCAGAAAAGTCATCTTTGCTCTTCTCTAATCTCTTACAGAAATATAAAGACAACTTTTTAATTTGCTTTAGCCAGACACTAAATAATGACTTCAAACTTCACAGATGTTTGTCTGATGCAGTTTTACCATTCTGTTGGTTTGCACACAGACACAGGAGTATTGGACAGGCTGGTTTAGTAAGGCAATTAAAGGGCAAAAGAAAAGTCAATAAACAAGGGAAAGAGGGTAGGAGGCAGAAAAATTCTGTGTGCGAATGAGCTGTCAGAATGAAACCAAAACATGAGGAAAGAATGTATGTACTGGATTCAGGGCAAATGCTCCTGCAATATCAAATTACAACAGAAATGTCACATTAAATATTGACTGTAAGATTCCAATTTCTTCATCCAGTTTAGCCATCACTGGGATTATAAAGAGCAGAGCACTGCAAAAGGCGGCAGTGCTAACCCAAATGTGCAAACTGCAAATGCTGTTTTGTTCTCGGTACATGTTTGTGTGTGGTGCCACAAGAAATGAGCCGCTGAATTACAGGTGGAAGCACTCGGCAGTTCAGCCAGGTTCTGCAGCAATGGCTCCTGCCCCTGTAATCCTCTTGCTCCATTTCACAGGTGAAGGTGCCTCCAGGAACTGCTCTGGCTGGGGCATTAGGTGAATAAAACTCTCTTCGCCACCTCCTCTGCTAGTACAGAAAGGGATTGCTCAGTCAGATCTGCCAGCACTCTGTAGCTTAACCCAATTCCTGGCCTGCAGCTCAGACAGGGAAAAACAGCTTCAGGATAGGAGCAACACTTAACTTTGTGTTTTGAAGAATTAAAATATGCATGCAAAGAATCAGATAGCAAGTGCTAAGGCGCCCTGGCTAATCCCTGTCCTGTTATTTACTCTTCATCCCTTTATTCAAAGGCCTGAGCTAGCTGATACAGTAAACCTGGCTTAGAACAAGCTCAAAACACTGTGTCCAGATGACCAAGTGAAGGTGTATGAGGCATCCCTCCCGTTATTCAGATTTTTCCACGGCTAACCTTTTCCTGGCAGGCTTTATCAGCTAATCAGGCAGTTATAAACCCATATCAATGTCAGTTAAAAGCTGAACCCAGAATAAACTTCATTTACCAGAAAACAGCTTAAACTATCGCGTGTGCTGGCCAATTCAAATCTAGTTTTGCTCTGAATCAAGTTTTCCTGACTGTTCACAGCACACACGGCTCCCAGCAAGCAAAGCTCCCAGCAGCTCAACAGGATATAAACACAGGATTTTTTTCCACAAGTTTGAACTCATAGACGTGTTGCCAGTCCTACACCTAGGATCTGGAGTGGAAAACCAATGATTTGAGACTCATCCCCTTGCAAGGCAAACCCTGGACTTGTTTGACTAGTTCTTTCATTTGGTGCGCGTTTACTCAAACACAGCCCCACACCCCGCCCCAGATCAGCTTTACGTGGCTCTGCCACCGCTGGCTGTTTCCAGTGTGCTGGATCCAGCCTGCTCCCTCCACAGCTGGCTGTGCTTCAGGGAGCTCTGGGGCTCATGGCAGGGTGACTGACCCTGATCTCAGCCCAATTTGCAGCTCAGGACGGGATCTCCCTTCCGCTGGCGAGCCCCAAGCCAGATGAAATATCCCAGCACCTCCCACATGACGACCTTTCCCTGGCCACTGCCCTCAAAAGGAATAAAAATATAATACCGAGATAGCAGAGCCTTATACTCCTCACTTCAGCCTGTGCACCCACCCAAAGCCACTTCACAAGCCCCCTGCCATGCCCTCCACACTCCAGCATCCAGCCCGGAGGACGTGCCAGCTTGGCCACGGTGCACAGAAGAAATAGGAAGCAAAACCTGCACTCCCCGTGCCTGGGAAGAGTCAGCCATTTTCTTCCTCCTCCCCACAACCTGCCTCCCTGTCCTTCCTCACCCCAGGCCTGTGCCCTCCAGGGCTGCCCCAATGCCTTGGCACTCTGGTCCCAACAGGCCGCCCAGGCAAGGGCCGTCCCGCTCCCACGCAGCTGCTGCAGTCTGGCACGGAGGGCTGGTGCCTGGCATGTTCCCAGGCACCTCCAGCCGTGCAACCCCTTCCCCACGCCAGAGAGGACCCCTGGTTAGTTTGGCACTCACCTGCTGTCCCAAGCGGGTGCCTTGGCAGGGACGGGGAGAGCTTTGCTTGCCTTGCCCCGGGTGGCAAAGTCCCCGCCCTGGAGCGGGGTGGGACTCACTGGCGCAAAGCAGCTTTTCTCCAGCGCCTGATGGGAAGGCAATCCAGCCCTGCTCCCCTCCTCTGCCCTTCCCTAAACAGCTGCTTGTAATCCAGGGCAGGGAGAGATTCCCCAAGGAGCCTCACGTACATCCAAGGTAAACGCACGTTTGGGGTTACACAGAGATCCTTGCAAGTGAAGGTGGCCTGGCAGGCTGGGATGGCTTCCACGCTCCCCAGCGTTGCCTGTAAAAAATCTCAGGGAACAGAGAGTCCAACTGCAGCCCAAGCGCACCGTCAGCGTCTGGTGTCTCACTTGATGCTGTCACGTACAAGGGCACACCCGAGGGGGGAGCGAGGGGAACGACGGCGTGGGGCGCACAGGCCGCAAGAGCCTTGAGCAAGAGGTCCTGTTCCTCCCGCCACGCTGTTTGTGGGGATTTCTTACCTGCATCATGTCTCCTTTGCTCCCTACAGGTCTTAAGCGTCATTCCCCCTTGTCTAAGAACCTTGCATCACAAACAGCCATGATTTCTGTTAGAATGATTATTTTCATAACCATGATTATTTTTGCCCCAATAAATGGCACTGCCCTCGTCAAAACACTTCTGGCAAAGGGACTTCAGTTTAACTGCCAGGGTCAGCCTTGGATAAGATCTGAGGCTGACAGAGGAAAATCTACCTTGCAATAATACATATCTTGTCTTTCTTGTGTTTATCCTCAGGGACTTTGGTCTATTTTGATGACAAAAGTACAATTATAACAGGCAAATCAACCCTCTCAGGTTCTTTTTTCCAGCTCATACGACAATTCTATCTCAGCCCTGTGCCTCTGCACATGCTCTTTTGCTGGAAGAGAGCTAAATTTAGCAGCTCGGATGAATGCAGCCTGTGCTCCAGTGAGCATGTCTGTGCCGCTGGCTTATTATAGCTCCCACTGCAGCTCAGTCTCCCAAAAACAACCCCACAGAGGCCAGCCCTCTGTACCCACTCCCTGCTGATGTGGGGGCACATTGAACAGAGGGGAACAGAAAAAACAGGGTTCAAGCCACAAGCACTCTCCTTTTCCATTGCACAGTCTCTTTCCTTGTAAAATCTGGCACCTTACCCCGACTAGGATTCAGTGTGGACTAGTTTATATTATCAACAGTCACTAAGGAGAAACTCTTCTCTTTCCTACATCTGCTAAAGTTTCCATTCTCATCCCTTCCCCTCACGTCAGCTGCCTCCTGCTCTGGGCCCATTCCCACTCATTTTGATCCACCAGCAGGAGAACTGCTGTGTTTCTCCATCTTATGTTGCCTCTGATTTTTTTTGGCCTGTGTATTTTAAAAAACTTCCTTATTCAGTTTGCTTTTCTTCAAGCCTGAGGTCTGGACGGCTCTGACACCGAAGCTAATGGTATACGCAATGGTAATTATTCTAGACTGTAAGTTATTCATCTTCTTTGGAAGTTATTTATCCTTTAAATATTGCACCAATTCTGTCATTCACAATTTGCAAAATTTAACCTTTTCTTTCCCCCTGGGAGAGGAGGAATACTTGAAGATGCAAAGTGTTTGTGGGGGTGTTTTTGGCCATCCAGAATTAGTCCACTTGGAAGCCAGATCCTGACCCAACACACAGCCGAGTTCCCTATAATCTCGGTTGGTTATGGATGCTGGCTCGGTAGCCATCCAGTTCAATCACGATTATTTGGACCACAAAGGAAAACAAACAAACAAACGAAACAAAACAAAAAAAAAAAAGAAAACCAAAAAAACAAAGTACAAAATGCTTTCGACCATACTGAGAGTTAGCTGAGTTGCTCTGGAAGGTGGATGGAAGGACAGGGGGTGTAGGGCAATAGTTGTCTACACCCTGTTGTACCTTGCTACAGTAGCTACTCCCTTCATGGAGGCTGGGGGTTTTTGTTCTGGGAGAAATTTCTTATATAAGGGTCAGGACACAAAGCTTTGTCTCTCCAGGAGCCCATTGTGTAGGGTCTGCTGAGCTTTTGGCATGTTGTCTTCATCTCTTGAAGGATGGAAGGGCTATGGTTATCCTTAAATATCTCCAGCCTGAAGCACTGTCTAGCATAGCTTTGCTGTCCTCACATCAAAAGAGGGACAATAATGGACAAGGCCACAGTTCCTATCACTGTTGTAAGTGACAAAGTACATTGCTTTTCTTTTCACTGATATTTCCTGTTTGTCCCATCAGTTATTTTAGACTGCCCGTTATAAAGCTCTCCAAATCCCCAGATTTTACTCGATTGCATACCTGCTCTGTATTCCCACTTCATCCTGCTGTTCTCCCATCTCTACAAAATACATAATAAAAATTAAAGGTCATGGAAAGACAGGGCAGTGTGCATTAAGTAAGTAAAGAGAGCTCAAGCAGCCAACCTGTTAAGCAGGAGGTATTTATTCTAGGTCCCACAATGAGAACAGAGCTGAACCTCTCCGGAAATGGCAGCATTTCTGTTTTTTCCTTAAGGACCTGTCCTTTTAAATTTGCAACTCAAAGAGTAGAGAAACCTGGTGCTGGAAGGAGAGATTTTCAGTGTGTCATTTGATTAGCAGGTACCTGCCTTTAACTTTAGAGAAACAGCCTCACCTCATTCTGGCCAGGCTGGATCGATGGGCCGAGGCCAATGGTTGAGGTTCAACAAGGGCAAGTGCCGGGTCCAGCACTTGGGTCACACCAACCCCATGCAGCGTTACAAGCTCGGGGCAGAGCGGCTGGGGAGCTGCCTGGCAGAAAAGGACCTGGGGGTGTTGGTCGGCAGCCGGCTGAGTATGAGCCAGCAGCGTGCCCAGGTGGCCAAGAAGGCCAACAGCATCCTGGCCTCTACCAGCAACAGTGTGGCCAGCAGGACTGGGGAAGTGACCATCCCCCTGGACTCGGCACTGGTGAGGCCCCACCTCGAGGGCTGTGTCCAGTTTTGGTCCCTTCGCTCCAAGAAGGACCTTGAGGTGCTGGAGCGTGTCCAGAGAAGGGCAGCGGAGCTGGTGAGGGGTCTGGAGCACAAGTCTGGTGAGGAGCGGCTGAGGGAGCTGGGGGTGTTCAGCCTGGAGAAAAGGGGGCTGAGGGGAGACCTTCTCGCTCTCTGCAGCTCCCTGAAAGGAGGGGGCAGCCAGGGAGGGTCAGGCTCTTCTCCCAAGAACAGGTGATGGAACAAGAGGGAACGGCCTTGAGTTGCGCCAGGGGAGGTTTAGGGTGGATATTAGGAAAAATTTTTACACTGAAAGGGTTATTAAGCATTGGAAGAGGCTGCCCAGGGCAGTGGTGGAGTCGCCATCCCTGGAGATATTTAAAAGCCGGGCAGAGGCGGTGCTGAGGGACGTGGTTTAGTGATGGTTGTTGTCAGAGGTAGGTTGATGGCTGGACTAGATGATCTGAAGGGTCCCTTCCAGCCTCGGCAATTCTATGGTTCTATGATTCACTGAGGCCCAAATTCTAGCACTAACAAAGTCATTAGCCAGTCTCCCACAGATTTAAGTGGGGACCTGAATTTGGGGCTTTGGGGATTATGCAGGTATTTTCCAGAAGTTCATAAGGGAATGCTCATTTTTATACCTGAGCACCAGCAGTTTGCCATCAGACCCATGTTGCAATGCTGTAGCTCAGTTAGACTACTGTCTCCGTAGCAGTGGGTAGCTGAGGTTAGGGTGGAGGCTGAAAACCAGCACTTCCTTTTCTAAAGCACTGATTTTCACGTGCTGGTAAGAGGGTAAAGAATTCTCACATTCTACGTGTTAATGTCAGATCAATCACAAGGTCAACTGTGGATACTAGAACTTGCTGCAGAGATGGGGGGGTACTTTTGGCACTTAGAGCAAGGATGTCTTCTTACCTCCAGTTCAACACTGTTTAAGATGAGATGTCCATTTCCACAAAGCAGAAGTAGCCTTGGTATAGAAACAGTGATGTTTTGGGGAAGACCCCAGGAAGAGCCATCCTGAAGCTTTTGTTCTGCCATTTGAGCAAAGCCCTTTTAACACCGGGAGAGGAAGGAAGGTGATGAACACACTCCCAGAAAGAGGTAAGCAGTGTCTGTTTGAGGTGGGAAGACTGAAATATTCCAATTCATGTAAGAAATGAAAGGGTTCTTAGCTCTTCATTTTTTACCACAAGCATTAGAAACACTGTTTTCACACAGTCGGTATTACCACGGGAATGTGCAGCCCTCCACATCTTAGCAATTCAGACAGGACTTTACAAAGCCCTGAGCATAGCGTACCAGCTCTGCTCTGCAAGTCAAGGGCTCTCTGGAGAGACCCGGGTTGATTGCATAAACATACATGTCCCATGAGGCCAAGAGGGAACAGGGGAGCAGAACTGATTTGAGAAAATCCCTCTAACCTAAAGTGCCTTTAAAACAAGAGACCACTTAGACATGGTGGTCTACCCGCCTTAGAAAATAAGCTATAAGGGGAGAGAGCAATGAGCAGCTGGGTCAAAAAAACATGAGTCAAACTCACTATTTCAAGTGTGCTTCAATTACAAGATTTTTAAGACAGGGATGCTCGCATGTTCTGCAGAAGGCACACGAGGAGATCCTGGATGCTATTACAATTTATAACAACAACTATAACAGTGTCTCAGGCGCTACTGCGCTCCGTGCTTTCCACACTGCTGTCCCACGGCGTATGCTGTGTTGACATTGTCTCAGAAATACCACAGTCTGACAGAGAAACTGAAGGCTGCACTTGGCCATGAGCCCATGAGTTTTCCTTCATTAACTAAAGCTATAAACCATAGGGGGCAAACAGTCTGGGCCATTGGTTGGTTGACAGCTTTGTTGGCCGCCTGTGCTAATGAATGCCATCCACGGCGGGGGGGGATGGGGACAAGGCCTGGAGTCAGCAAGTGCCTCTATGGGGTTGTGAAGATGGTTAGACACTTGTGGGGTGACACTTTTACGTTCAAAAGAGCCCCTTGCAGTCATACAAGTTGTCATTTGCTCTGATCTGCGTTGCTTGCATTGTCTCACCTTCCACTGTTCAAACTGAACTGGGAAAACAGGTCTGCTTCAACACCCCCAGCACGTGTTAAAGGGTACAGGCTGAGGCAGAAGATGCACAGGAGTCTTCACATGATCCAGGGTTGCCTGACCTTGATAAGCTGTCCCCTTTACCTGCTAGGAAGCCATCACCTAGCGTGGATGCAGCGCAACCAGAATTATACTGCTTGTTGTGGGACAGCCTATTGACATTAGGGACAAGACATGGGCTAGACCACTGTAACCACATTCACATTACAGTCTGTACAAATATAACAACTTTGTCTTAAACAAACCCCCACTATCAAGACTAATTGATATAACTTAAGCCCCAGGCCTTAGGGTATTTGCCAGCTCCATGGAGAGACATTCCGTGAGGGAAACTCCTAATGCCCCTGTGGGAGCTATATGTTATTTGTGGTACAACCTAAACCTCCTTCCTACAAGCTGCAGGCTACGAACCGCTATGCCACGGCTTCCAGCAGCCTTAAATGCATTATCAAACCTAATTTTCATGTAATGGGCTTAATGAATGTTTACTTCAATTAGCATACATATAGTTCTGAAGAGGAAATTAGTAGCTTTCATTTTTTTCTTCTTAATTAATATCTGCCTCTATGTAGCTTTATCTTACTTAGTCGCTCTGTAATTTGGCTGGAACACAGCTCTAGGGGATGAAAGCAGAGCTATGACTGCCCAGCTACGGGGGACTTCGAAGGCATACGTGCGTTCATGCCTTCATGGAAATATGACCGAAATTCACTGGCTGAGGTAGTACTTAGAGCAGGAAAAACACATTAAGCATCTTAACATGGGGAGGGACTCTTTATCAGGGAGGGGAGCCGTAGGACATGGGGGAAGGGTTTTACACTGAAAGAGGGGAGATTGAGATGAGATATTGGGAAGAAATCCTTGGCTGTGAGGGGGGTGAGCCCCTGGCCCAGGTTGCCCAGAGAAGCTGTGGCTGCCCCATCCCTGGAGGGGTTCAAGGCCAGGTTGGACGGGGCTTGGAGCAACCTGGGCTGGTGGGAGGTGTCCCTGCCCAGGGCAGGGGGTGGCACTGGGTGGACTTTAAGGTCCCTTCCAATATAAACCATTTTATGATTCTGTGAACTTGATATATTTAGTGCTAAAAAGCAAGAAGAGCAGGGCTAGGACCTAGACAAGCTAGGAGCAAAGGATGTCAACAAATAGCATTGCAAACAGGACCCAGCCCTACCGTACCTACAGAGTCAGGGGCAGTAACTGGCTTGTTTAGCCCCCCAGCAATCAGGAGGCAAACAAGTCCACAGCCCACCCAGGAAACCAAGTCAGAAATACTATGAAACTGCACTACTTACAGCACAAGACCAGAGCTCAATCAGCAAAGGCAAAAGACAGAACCACATCCAGGAACACCCTACAACTGCCTCAAAGAAGGAGCAAGCCCCCTAGGCCCGTGCTTAAAGGGAGGTTACGGTCAATAAGCAAAGGGTGCTGGGTGCAGGCCCAGGTGAGAGTGCTTGGCACACTCAGGACCTTACACTTGAAACACAGCTGATAAATCCCTTCTGAGTAAGAACCCAATCTGCAAATTTCTCTTAATGCAAAGATGCCCTCTTTAAACAATAGCATCTATCTGTAGTGTAAAGTAACGCTCCTTGAGAAACATGGCTCGTTTTGACTTGGTGCTCAATCCTGTTGATGTGCATGGTGTCGATTCACCAAACATTCCTGAGCCTCCAGACCTCAATCAGCTCAATTATTTCCATGTGTGTCTACTCTCTATACAGGCTACAGGTGCCATTACCATTGATGGAATGTGTTGGTTCCTAGTGGCAGGAGGCACAGCCAGAGAGTGTGCCTCACACGGGCAAACAGGAGCTCATGAGAGGTAAAAACTTTTAGTTTTTAAACAGGTGAAATATAGATATGAGTTTGGGGGTTGTCTTTTTGTTTCTCTGCTGAGCTCTGAACCTTGCCAAGTTGATAGCTAGGTGATAGCATGCTTCAGAATTGACCTTTTCTTGGTGGTGGTAAAGAAAAGTAATGGCTTTTGTGGTCATATTAGTAGTGTTTGTGGGCCACTGCTATGCACTTTAAAAGAAATTCTTGGATTCCGGAAAACACAGGCAGAAATAAAGACAGATACAATATTAGCTCAGCACTTTTTAGCTGTCGAGAAGCTTGCCAGAAACTTTTGCAGCAAGTGTGTGCGGTTAAGGGAACATCCTTATCAAGATAAAAATAACTTGGTGAGAAGACTTAACTGTTACGCACTGAATACAGGAAAATATGACTGTTACCTTGTTGCCCCAGATAGTTATGTACCACCGAGCACAGAAAGTTGGGGAGGCTCTTTACTACCTTGTTGCCACTTCTGGAAACGTCCAGAAGAGGACAGTGTGTTCTCGCTTTTAGGTTACTTGCGTGAAACCTTTGCAAACGTGTTTATTTATGTTTTTATTTAGAAAATGCTGAGCTGTCTGGAAAGTTTGATCAAGCGGGATGCAGCTGTATTACCGTGCTTCTTCCTGGGGACTTGAATACGTTTTCTCAGCAGTATATGGGAGCCAGGGATCAGGGAGACAATATGCAAGCAAACAGCTCTGCTGACCACATCATCAGAACTCGAATATTTTAAAACCAGTGTCAGGGGATTTTAACAGCTAAAATTTGGTGTTAAGGATTGATGCTACTAGTCAGACTGAGGTTTCTCTCTGCAGTGGGACAAATCTGTGAACGCTCTGGAGCTGCTTGAGGCTACCGCAGGAGAAGCACTAGACCATGTCTCTGCTGGCAGTCACTGATTAGCTCTTTCACTTAAAGCTTTCAGGCTGAGTTCTCTCTGATCCCTGTGAAGGTCACTGGGATTGCAGCCGTGGAGCCAAGACTCGTGCCTTCTGGAATAAAGAATATCATCATCATCATCTGCAACCAAGGTTCCGCTCACCAAAATGGTCACTGGCAGTTTGTGTGCCTGTGGCCAGAACATCAGGGCTCCATAGTTGTACATGGGTCTGATGCTCATCTGCATTATACCTCGGCACTCCCAGGTACATTTAAAAAAAAAAAAAAAGTACTTCTCAGTGCCTAGTTAGGATGTTCAGCAGTGCATCTGCAAGCTCTTTGCACGGCAGTAGGCTTTATCTTCTTCAGTTGGAAATGAGTCATTTCCCTGTACTGCATGCAGTTGCCCAATTTCCTTGGAAATTGTTCAGTTCTGCAGAGTCCCCAGAAATCACTGATCATAGGACTCTCTTCTTGCGCTGGGTGTTTTACCTCAGCCTTAGTAGGTGCCTGGGGATAGAAGCAATGTAGACTTTGCCTAGTTCATATTTAATATGAAGGGCAAGTGAACCTTCTGTATTAACCACTGGCAACTCATCACACAGCCAAGCAAGGTTTAATGAAGATTAAAGCCTTTTAAAGGAAAAAGGATTGTTTTCACACTTGTGTTAGCTGACGGGCTGAAACGATGGCCGTTCCAGCCGTGTGGACTTAGGGTGTCTTGTACAAGACACTTGGGAATGAGGTGCAGGTAGGAGGCACTCTGCAGCACCCTACAGACTGTGGGTGAATGATGGTGGTCAAGGAGGACTTTGAGGTCTGCAGGGTGGGCTTGTAGACCCTCACCTACAAGAACTCCTGAGAACAGGGATGATGGAAGAGGTGTAGTGCTAACCGTAATGAAGAGGCACAGTGCATCAGCAGACAAGTAACTGTACTGTGTTGCATTTTTAGATCTATGTATCCAACATGCTAAATATTATCACCAGCAATTTTACTTGCCTATTCTGAGGTCCATATGTATCTTAAAAGTCTTCAAACATTAGGGTGAAAATAACAATTAGGTCTGTTTACAACACGCTGATCCAGTCTTGTTGGTGTTGCTGGAAGCTCATGCCCAAAAACCAGCCCATTCAAGCAAGGTAGTGATGCAGGAAAAAGGAAAAGGGCTGTGCAAAGAGTAAATATTTTTGCCATCTCGCAGTAAGCAGGGCCTGCCCAGCATATCCGCTTGGGACAGGAGCTTGTCAGCAGGATGGCTGCAGTTGTTACCATAATACAGAAAATAATAGTCATTGGGAGAACGCGAGCGTGCTCTGGTTTCCTCTCCTGCCCCAGCCAGAGGGCAGGAAGGAGCGCGGGGCTGTCATGGAGGCGTTCCTCTGGTAGCCACATGCTCCTCATGGTTCTGTACTCTGGGACACAGGCTGGGAAAACCAGTTTTTGCCATTTTAACATTTCCCTCTGCTGCTCGAAATGCCAGCTCTGGCCTTCCCCATTAATGCATGTGGAAAGGAGAAGAACCATCTGCTGCGGGCGCCATAGGCTGGAAAAATCTCCTGATTTCTGAGGGGGGAAAAAAGGCTGGAAAGAACCCAAAGTGCATTTAAAGTGAGACTTGAGCTGAACTAAACTTCTGTGAAGCCTGAACCAAGGGCTTTGGGTTCTTTGGATGAGCTGTGTTGCTGCTTATGGGCATCTCGCTGCCAGCTGTGAGGTGCTGGTGTGGGAGGAGAAAGTTGCAATTTAATAGTAAATCTAAGGTGCAGGCTTTACAATACCAACTGCTGGGTTTAAGGCACTCAAGTTTTGAGGGCTGGGGCTCTCTCAAGTTTATTTTTAGTTTTATTTGAGGCTCTTGAACCAGGCGCTGGCAGGGCATAGTGAAGACAAGCCTCGTACTTCAGGCCGAGCCCAAGATGTCACACTAGCGGGCTTGTGACATGAAAACAGGTCAAGTTTAAGCACACTGTTTCAAAAATAAATGTAAATAGGTATGGTGAGGGGCCAGCGCAGGCCGCTGCTCCTCGTTGACAGGATTTCAGCGGCCATCCCTCCCGCTGAGGTGAAGAAACGGCGACGGGGCACCCTCCGCTCTCCCTCGACCCCACCGGGAGCCCACCCCGGCCGCCCGGGCTGAGGGGAGCCCTCCGCTCCGGAGCCCCTCTCCAGGCCGGCCCCGACCGGCGCCGCCTCCTCTCCCGCTCCTCTGCGGGCGGCATGCCGGGAGTAGTAGTTCCCGCCGCGGCGATGCGGCGGCCGCCGCTCGGCGACTGAGAACTACCGCTCCCAGAGTGCCCCGCGGCGGGGCCGGCTGCCGCCATTCCACCTACTCCTCTCCCCCCTCCCTCCCCTCCCCCAGACGCCGAAGGGCCTTCGCCGCCTCCGCCGCGCTGTGGGGCGCGGGGTGCGGGGTGCCGGCCCCGCTCCCGCCTGGCTCTGCCGGTGGAGGTGGTGGTGGGGCCATCCCGGGGCGGCGGGGCCTGTCCGAGCCCTCCGGGCTGGCGGGGGCGGTGCTCCCGCCGGCAGCCGGGACTTCCTGTGACAACCCATTTCCTGGTCGGATGGGGCTGGCGGGGGGCGGCGGCGGCGGGGTCGGTCCCTGACGGGCTCGGTGGCCGTCGGGAGCTCCGCCAGGCAGCGATGCGGGCTCCGGGCCCTGCCGGCAGGCGACCCCCGCCGTGACCCGCCGCGGGCAGCCTGGTGGGCCTACGGCAGGCCGGCCCTGGGGTGCATGGAGGCACCCCCCGCCCGCAGAGAGGTACCGGGCGGGGGGCCCTGTCAGTCGGGGCTCCCCGAGGGGGCTGCCGCGGCCGTGCAGTGGGGATAATCGTCTTTCCCCTTCCGTTATCCTCCCCTCTCCCTGTGGTTTTGCAGGTGTGAATCCCCCGGAGGACACCGCGCCTGGCTCGGCTTGGCCCCGCAAGGCGAGCGGCCCCGGGTGTCCCTCGCCGGGCCCGGCCGGGCTGCAGGAGGGACAAGGAAGAGGGGCTGGGACCTTAAAAATAGCATCGCCCCCATTAACCAGGCAGCTCCTGCTGCCTCCTGAGAAATGAAGAAGTTTTTCGACTCGCGTCGGGAGCAGGGTGGCTCTGGCCCCGGATCGGGCAGCAGCGGCGGCTGCGGCGGTAGCGGCGGCCCGGGCAGCGGGTACATCGGGCGGGTGTTCAGCATCGGCCGGCACCAGGTGACGGTGGACGAGGTGCTGGCAGAAGGTAAGAGCCCGGGGCCTCTTGCAGAGCCCTGTGCCTTTGCTTCTTTATCCCTCCCTCTCTCAGAAAGCTGGAGAGGGAGGCTTTGGCCTTTCCCGTGCATTCTGCCTCCCCCTCTGTCCCTGGCTCCCCCGATAATTTCATTGTCCTTGACAGACTTGCCATCCAGTGGCATCTGCAAGCTGATGTTTCTGGTCTTCCCATGTGTAAGCCCAGTGTGGGTTTGGCTTGGTTTTGTTTTGTTTTTTGTAAATTCTTTAGAAATTGTGGGTATTTCAGAAGTTAATTGTTTCTCACTTTCCCTAAACTGGGAGGTGGTTTTTTTTTTTAAAAAAAACCAACCAAAATACAAACTCAAAACCAAAATTGTCAAATATTTTGGTACAGAGCAAGGTGCTGTAAAGAAAGCAAGCAGTGGTCTTCACTCTAACTTTCTTCAGCCAGTTGTCTCCTTTCTTAAGCAGAGAGCAATAAAACACTGGCAGGCTGAGCAGAGCTAGCTGTGATCTGGGATGAGGGATTTCTGTTTGTGTGAGCTTTCTGCAGGGGAAGCAGTAATCCCAATTGCAGTTTTTTCCAAAACAAAACAATTAACTAAAAATGAACAGTAGGGATTATAAAACTCTTTATGTGTACTTGCAGTCCTGCTAGCTGGTGGTGGTATTTTCTAAAATTGTAACCAGCACTGCTGCTTTAACTATAATTTTTCATTTCGTTTGTTTGGGCTCTAAGAAACCTTATGAGCAGCTCTGGCTGGTAACCTTAGCCTTGACCTTCAGGGACACGTTGGCCTCCTTAGACCTGCTCCTCGTCCATCTCCTGTGCAGTATCCGCTACAATTTCAGTCAAAACAGTGTTTTGTTTTGATCTTGTAATTGTGCGGGAGAGGGTAGCTGCTTTATGAGAGCTGAGTGGGAGGGCCTGTGTTGGCTTTTACAGAAGGAACACTAAAATGGAAAAGGGACTCTGTGTATACTGTGTGTGTTCAGATTTGTAAAAAGTCACCACAGCGCACAAGCAAACTGATCTCTGACCATCTTTCAGACATGGTTTCTGATATGTTCTGCTGCTTGCTGAGCTGAGAGGAGCACTGAAAACAGTCCTTCAGCTAGTAACTATTAGTGATGTGATTTTTTTCTTTTTTCATTACTTGAAATTTGCAATATAGGTTTGCCTTGGCTGACATTTCCAAGGCTCTTTTGGCCCTAGGAGCTTAGGAACTATATAAGCTAAACCTGAGAAGCTGTCACAGTTTTTTTTTTAATACAGGTTGACCTCATCCTGGTAATGTGGGGAAAACTGAGGCTTTTTTTGCTGATGAATAATCTGTTGGCAGGTTCTGCCCCGGTGCTGACAGCACCAGGAAGCCAGCCTGTGTGTCATTGGGCTCTTTGCTGCTTGGCAGGCCTAAGCTACAGCCACCAAAGGTGCGAGGTGGTAGCACAGATTGTGTGGGAGAAGCACCTCCCCTCTGTACCTTGCTGTCCTGGAGGAACTGTGGCTTGTGAGGGCTTTTCCTCGTGACTCCTGGTTTCTTGGCTGGCCACTTGGATGGAGCATGGCCTAGTGTTGGCTACAACTTTTAGATCTGCACGGAGAGGCCAAGTGAGTTGCAGCAGGCCTGTAAAATAGGTGCTGTGTTCTCTTCCTGCCCATGCTATAAGGCAAACGAAGTTCTTTTGGTGAAATGTGCTATGCAGGTGTTTTCCTCACAGTTAGACTCCTGGTGTGGGCAGTCCAAAATCCTTCTGCGTGTTGAGGGAAGTCTCCAAGGGGACAAGAGCAAGGTGGCTTGTAGGTTTGCAGTTTGTTGCCTTTTGATGGGAACAGAGGGGTGAAAACGCCATTTCCTTTATAGGAAATGTAGGTCATCTGGGGAGTCAATGTGGGTCAGAAGTGCTGCAGCTTTGCGTACTTCTGGCCTTTTGGTGTAGCTGGGTGCGCTCCCCAAGTGCTGGTAAACAGCATTTTTTCACTGACTCAGCTGGAGACCTGGGGAGCTGTCTGGCAGCATGGTCCCTGCACTAATGACGTCTGAATTCTCGACTGGAAAACTTTTTCTGTACCTGCAGTGAATTTTGGTGTTTCAGCAGTGTTGAAAAGGCAACTTGTGAAGTCTTGGCTATTTCTGCTAAAAGGAAAAGTCCCCTGGGAAGAGCTTTGTAGGAGGAGGTGGAGTGTCTTGTCTGGGAAAGAAACATCTCTCATCCCCGTTGCTTTATAAGGGAGAGGAGAGGCCTGTGTTTTAGTGCACCACGTGAAGCCTAGAAAATACATGAGATGTAAAAGTGGCTTAAAAGAAAGACTCTCTGAAATGATGATGGATGGTGTGAGGGAAACTTGAGTTGCAAGCCTGAGGAACTGGTTGAACCAGAACTTTTGGAATTAAAGTGTTGGGATTTACCTCTATCTGTCAAAGCTGTGACTGGTCACCCTCAGTTCTGCTGAGCAATCCTACTGAAGATGCCTCCTCCCTGGGCCAGGATGGGAGTCCTTAATGCAGGCACTGTGAAGCGTGCCAGATGGCAGATGTCTCCCCATGCTCGCAGTCTCTTGCATAGGTTGCCCAAAATATCCACTGCAGTTAGGTACATCCCCCACCCCCTTAAAAATAGTTGTGCCTGGATTCTCGCTTTCCTGAGTGGGGAAGGAAGTAGATGGGAATAATATAGAAGGAACTTGAATGGTTGTTTGTCCGTGGTGTTACAACACTGGTGAATCAGTATTTTTATTTTTTTTTTTTCAAACAGTATATTGCAATAGGTGATTCTTAGTTGAGTCTTTGTAGTCATCTTGCTCTAATCCATAGAATGGCATGAATAATCTCTTGAAAAATTCCCCTCAAAGTTTGCACAAGGATTAACTGCTGTGAGAGGTCAGCACTGCTGGCCTTGAAATTCTGCAAGGCCAAGGTTGAAGTGGGGGCATCAGTGTAGTGCTCCAGTATGGGCTGACGGGGCTGTTCTGTTACTGACTTTAAGGTGACTGGTGTTTTGGGGAGCTGAGGTGAATGCCCAGGAGGCGTTTGAGCGTGTGGGTGAGTCAGGCTACTATCTTACTGGTGTGTTTATGAAAAGAAACCAAAGCAGTGTGATAAAATTGCACGCTGCTTTTTGTTTCTGCCTGTGTGTGGGGGTGGGGAACCCCAACAACCCACCCAAAAACCGCAGGCTAGAGCTATAAGGAGGATGGTGTGTCTGTGATGAGGACTGGAGCAGCGGAAACGTTTAGAACAATGCTGCCAGAAATCAGAAATTTGCTAAGGAGTTTGTGGGATGTGCGTGTGTGGCAGAGGACCCTAAGCCACGTGGACGCCTCTGAGCTACCACAAACAAGGTGGGGATTGCCCCAGGGTCCAGTTTTCAGGGGGCTGTGTTTTGTGTTATTCTGCATACCTGCAATATTGTAAGAGAGTCCTGAACTGATCCAAGGCATGTAAGTGTTGACGGGGTGTGTGTTTCAGCTAGGATTTTGTTTGTCTTGGTCTACTTCTAGCAAAAGCTGCAGGCTGCGTTTCTTCAGGTCTGTGAAAAGTCACTCTTCCAATTAGTAGTATTTTTCTAAAGGTGCTACTTGTGGTCTTTTCCCCTTAAAATATATGTTAGGGGATTCCTGTTTAGTAATTGTCAGATATTTCGCTGAGATTTTTTTCAGATAAATGCCTGTGTGTGTCCTGCTAGCTAATGTGTATTTCAGAGCATTTAATGGTAGTCATTATAAGCCAATGCAAAATCAGCTTAAATTTGCAAGCTATACTTTTTACTCCTTTTTGAAAAAACAGACATTTGTGAGGAGGTTTCATCGTGGCTTTCTTTAGCAGGGCTGCAGGCCAATGTGTGTGTGAAGGGCTTGGTAAGGCTGTGAATGCACAACCTGTGCCCAGTGGGGGAAGGTGGCCCCCTGAGCTGCCAAAATGTGTGGCTGGGCTAATTGCAGAGGACTTCTGCTGACCCCTGCCTGGATTACCCCCAGCTCTCCCTTTCCCTGGAGCGTGCAGCACTGTAACATGAAGTCACTGTCATCCTTTGAAATTACGTGAGCTTCTTCTGAAATAACTTCACTTTGAAACAAGCCCCATCCAAGGTAAATTTTGCAGTTTTACATGACTCTCAACCCAATTCCAGTGTGGTTTGGTTCAAGACATCACTTTGAACTGTACTTTGTCAGTTATTGCCTTTTAGCCTCTGCCAAGTGACAGCTGCTAATCAACTGACCAGTGACATTTGGATTAGGAATTAAACTGTTTCTCCTCTTGAAATTGCACATGTGATTTTTATTTTTGTTTTTTCCAATTGCTTTTCCTGTGTACCTTATGAGGCAGAGCATGTACTCTGCGCTGCTAGGTAGGATATCGGTAGGGTTTCAGTAGTCTGGTGTTTTTGAGTGTACAAGCCAGGCAAGCTGGTGAAGAATCTCAAGTGAGTTATTTGGTAAATTCGAGGTATCCCAAGTGCTTTGATGCTTTTAGCAGCACAGATTGTGCTGGGGCAGAGTGTGTGCCATGTCCCTAAATGTAATCAGGAAGAAGAAGAAGGTGTTAGTGAATTTAACTGTGTAAGAAGTTGTATAGGCCAGAGACTCACATCGTCTAGCCTTACTTGTAAACTTTATGCAACGTGTCAGAGAATGGGTCTGGGATTGTACATGGAGGTGGCTAGTTTCTTATGTAACAGCTATATTAGCTAAAAGCATATTTAATGGCAGTTTTAGCCCAGTGCAGTCATGGGAGGGGATGAGTTTTCTGCAGTTGTCCACCCAGAAAGAGCCTTCCGTGTTAAAACAAAATAATTTCTAATTCAAGCAGTCCTGCAACAGCCTTATGAAGTTGTCAGTTGCTTAGTTTTGGGATTCTGGCTGGGGAAAATATAGGGCTTAACTATCCCACTCGTGTCTTGCATAAGTGTTGTAGTAGTTACATGAACAGGTTACTAACCTCTGTTTGCAACACCAGCAATGACATTGTGGATCTAAGGAGAATGTGTGCTGCCGTAATGTTTTCATTGTGTTGTGGGCCTTCTCCCCTTTGTACAGGAACTTGTCAGCAGAGAAGAGAGCAGGTGGTAAGTTATAAATGTGCTGAAGACAAGCTGGAATCCACTTTGGGTTTAGCACTTGCTGCCTTCCAAGCTCACCCACCTGCATTAATCATGGCTAATAAGGAGTCAGAACTGACTAGGTGCTGCACCCTTGCATTGAGACTGGAAGCTCTGAAGGGGACTTTTTCCAGGGAAAATAGTAATTTGGACAGACTGAGGCCGTACATTGGAACAGCAGCTTGTCAGCTGTGGGACTCACTGCTGCGCTCCTGGAAAGTCACAATCAATTTGCCTTCATTTGTACTAAGTAAGTGTTTACTCGTGTTTCACATGTGGAAGGAGACAGGAAGTCTCTGAGGAGAAACATGCCATAAGCAAACTCTGTTTATGGAGGAGTTCTCTTTTGATAATGAGAGGTAACTGAATAAATAAGTTTCCCAGGAAAGGATGCCTTCTTTCTTGGATGTGGGGAAGCACAGGATGTTCTTATGGTGGTATCGTTTTGGAAGCACACCTTCTTAAATCAGATACTGGCTGCTGTACTTTTTTTGAGTGTAGGAACAATACTGACGATGATTTACAACCACAAGGAAAAGATTTGGAAAGGCTTAAGTTAAACACAGTTGCAAGGTAATTCTCCCTCATTTGTGGCTTTTTATCATTACAGAAACTTTCCTTTTCTTCTTTGTGGGATGTCCAGGAATTGCACGAAAGGAAATGAAGGTTATTGTTAGCTGCCTACAGTATGGTACAGTAGAATGAAAGCGCTTAGCTGCTGCACCTCCTCTAACATGAGGAGCTCTCGCTACCCTGTTGCCAGAGTATCTGAGCCCTGGCACAGTCTATAAAAATGTCCTTCCATTCCTTTCAGGGCTGCTGGGAAATAATACACTGAGATATGAAGGTGAAGAAATGCAGAGTATGTGTGGCCAAGTCAGGAATTGGTCTCTGGCCTTGAGATTGAGTGCTTTAATTGCAGTCCATTTTTTCTCTCAAATGCTGCCTCTCTGTGTTTTAAATGGGCATGCTCTTGGCACACAAGTGATCTGGGCATAAATTTATGCTCGCTCTATGGCAGAAACCATGCTGACATCAGGACCCCGGGCCATGTGTCACAGGATTGGATTAAAGAGTTTTTTGGAACAAGATGCTCATAGCATCTGGTTTGCTTCATGATTTTGCAGAAACAAATTACGTACTGGTGATGAGTGATCTCATAGATTAAAAATAAAAAAAACCATCAGCAGCTGAGTTCCCCAAGCAGAGAATTTGCGTGTACGTACATCCACCTGACAGTTGAGCTGGAAGCCCATGCTGTGATGAGGACAGGTAGATCTGATGTCCATTCATTCACTTTTGGGAACATGCTGGTTTTACTTCCTATTTGGTGTTCATAGGGCTGTAATAGGGAGGTGACCCCAAAATGTGCCTGTGTGAACTTAAAAAAGCAATCTGATGTGCATGAGGGTGTGATAGTAAAATATGTGGTCTTCTGAAGCTATGTAAATGCACAGCTGTTATTCAGCTGAAGTCTTAGCTTGTATCTCCTTTACTTCTGTAAGCTAAATGATGCTTGTGAGGTTGTCATGTGCTTTTGCTGCTCAGCTCTAATGACATCAGTAAAATAAACTTGGAGCTTGTCTCTTAAAAGAAGTGCAGAATGCTCCACGAGAAGCGTGATGTGGCCTGGTTCATGTGGGCTCTCCCTGAACATCGGTTTCTGTTCAAAGCACTATAGCAAGCAAGATTAACCCTTGGTTTGGTGTGGTATACCTGTTTTTGTGACTTTACTGCTATCCTGGATTGTGCGTGGAAGCCATTCAGATGTTGAGGAAGTGTCAGTGATGTAAAACTCAGACTTTCAAAGTGTTCTAAAATACTTAAAATGAACAAAGATAACCAGTGCTGATGTGCGAGGAGCACAGAAGTGCTTTATATGCCTTGTCTGCACGACCTACCTGTGAAGACAGTTATCCTTTAGTTACCTGTCATGAATCTCCAAAGGATTAATTGCTTCTGACTTGGGAAGTGCTTCAGAAATAAAGACCTTTTCTCAGGCATTTAGCTGCTGCTTCGGAGGAGTGAGCTGGATCGATGGGAAATCCCTGCCTTATGACTGCGGTACGTTCACGTGAAGATACTGGTCCTTGCGCTCTGGTCTAATAACTGTCTTCATGACCTTTGGTTACGAAGTGTCTAATACCAGAGGATATGCAAATGAGTAGTGGCATGAAAGATACAGTGAAATTTTTAAAGAAAATATCCTTTTAAATTAGGAGACGGATCTGTGAAAGCACGTGTCTGTGTGCATATACTCGTGTGCTGACACACCTGCATTTCTTTTTTTACCCAGATATTGTAGCACCTCTTGTTAAGGTAGGCACGCGTGTGGTGTGTAGGGTAGATGAACAATGAGGAATAGCCAGCTCTCTGGGATTCGGCACAAGTAGGCAGGAGACATTGGCTGGAGGGAGGCAGTGCTGTGTCTCTTGGGGGAGAAAGTTGGGGTAAAGGCAGAAGATAAGCAAGGATGGCTCAATGGCTGGGATGGAAAGGTTCTCTCTTTGAAGGATCCCTGTTGCTTCGAGTAGAGTTCTGCAAATGTCCTGTTAGGCAGCTCACACACTTGAGAGGTACCTGCTAAACTCACACGATGTCTCTGTGCCTCAGTTTCCCCCTTGCAGTGCAGGTAGTGTCAGCAGGATGCTCGTGACTGTGTTGGGGAGCGGGTGATGTGGACGCTAGCTGATGTGCACTGAATATTCCCTGGGAATTTCAGCAAGCATGGCTTGCAGAGTTGAGTGTGTTCTGACTTAAGCTCTTTGGTTGCTGCATATTCATTAAAGCCCTTAAACAAAATCAGTGAGTGTAAGATGACAGAAGAAGCCAGGCCCAGTTGTCAACTGGTGAGATCCTGCTCTTCTTATGTTCTGGGTTTTTTTATTGATTATGTTTGTAAAGAAATAAGCAATGTGTTGCAGAGCACTGATGTGTGGATTGTGGAGTAACAAAGGGTGAAGGAGGGACAATATGGCAGAGAAAAAGGGAAGGGGCAGTGCAGACTTGGGTCAGACTTGGTCCTGGGCTGCCTTGAGTGCATTATTTCTGGCCAGAACAACGTGCTGAAAGGCGGAGCCTTTCTTTTGGCCTTTAGCTGTTGCTTTTGAGCCAGAAGATACACTTATAGATGTGTGAATATGAGTTTACCCTTCTGTTTCTATACCTGATGAGCAGTTGTAGTTTGAACTGTTGTGCCGTTTCTGCTCTTCAGCGAACATAAAGACTCCTGTGTACTAGGTGTCACAGAGCGTGTGGTTCTGTGCGTGGTTGTTCCCCTTCCGCTCTCTGCAAAGCAGACAAACAGAGAGTGGAGGAAAGGCTTATCAAATTATTTTACAAATGAGAAACTGAAGCCCGTGAAGATGTAGCGATTTGATAAAGGCTATGTAGGAAAGCAGTGATGAAGCCTCATATTAAATGCAAATGTAACTCCTTGTCTGGTGTTTTAACCACAGTGCCATTAATATTCATGTCACCATAGCATTGAGGAACTTTTATCATGGACTAGGGCCTTGTGTCACATAATGCAAACACAGAACAAAGACTGTCCATGCTCCTGGGAGATGCCTGGCTGCCCTTGCCTGTGCCTGCTGAGGCTCAACATTTGCGTTTAGTACCAAAAGGTGCTTGTCTGCTGCCACCTTAGGAGACACGTTCAGAAAGACACATTGCTAGGTGCAAGCTGCTGTAATCTTACAGCTGATCATGACATGATAATTAACACGCAGTATCTTCTAATGATCTGATGTTATTCAGAGACCACAGGAAACACACAAACTCAACCTTGCTCACAAAGCGTTCAACAGAACATGTGACAGGATTAAACATGTATTGGATTTTCTTGAAATTAAAATGATGCTATTTTTGGAGTGGGACAGATGGTGGTTTTCTACTTTTTCCTTTTGTTTTAAACTTAACAACATAAGAAGCACTTATGTTGTACCTTTGAAGGTTTTTCTGCTACTGAGCAGGCTAGAAATGCATATATTGGTATGTTATATGTAAGTTGGGATTCTCAAGCAGTTATGTAAGTTCATTTGAGCTAATGAATTTAATCCCTAAAAATTATGGGGCTTGTGAGTAACAGTCACAAGAGTGCAGGTTCTGGACCCCTGCAACCCTTTCCTGTTTCTGGGCATCCGACAGATGAACAGACAGACATATGCCTATTCATATCTCTCTCCTTCCTCACCTGTGTATATGGGGAAAACCACAAAACCCTGCTTCATGTAGGGCTGATATTTTATTTTATTTTTTAATCTGAATAGATTTTTCCCTGTGCTGAAGGATGGGCACTGTGTGGTCCTGACTGTACCTAGGGGTTTGAGTTCCCTGAGAGCTGCCTGGGGTTCCCTGAGAGCTGAGGGATAGGAGATACCTCTCTCCATGCTTAGCCTGTACAGAGGAGTTGAAAAGTTCATTGCCATCTTCAGGCTTTGATTAGCATATCCTCTTCTAGGGGAATATGATGTAAACGCTAAGTTGTGTTTTCCTGTTACTCAGTGAGATGGCACTTCTGTGGCTCAAGAGTATACCTGTAGTTATATGGGAGACCTGAAAAGGTTGAAATCGTCCTTCCTGGGTTTAAGCAGAAGAAACTTGTTTGACACAAACCTCCATACGCTGTTGTGAAGCTCTTACAGTATCATGTTAGCTATAAGCTCAAGCTTTTCCTACAATGTATGTTTTAGAGTTTCTCTTGTGTTTTTCACGCTGCTTTGCTCAGTAAGGATGTCTGGGTGCTACCATAGTAATCAAAATTCCTAAATGTCTAACTTGTCTGTTGCCATGAGCTCTCTTTGGATCCTTGCATAATTGCCTCACAAGTGGAGTTTGTGGTTACCATAGCACTTAAGGGCTTCAGTAAGCATTCTGGCTGGCCCTCGCAAGCAAGTCCAGTTAAAAACCAGTCCCAGCCCTGGCCAGCTTAGTTTTGCTTCCTCCCCACCTCCAGCTACCAGCTGCTCTCAGCTCAACTAGTTCTGTTTTTTCTCTCCTCTCCTGTCGATGTGATTCACTGCTTCCTTGCTTTTCCAGTGAAGCTTTTCAGCTGCGTGCAGTTGCTGCAGCTTCTTGCTGGCTTTGCAGTTCCAGTCGTGTTCACTCAAAACCAGTCATGCTCTGCAGCATGTTTATGCCATTGCTAATTTCACTTGGAGATGAACAAGGTCTCAGATGCTATTAGCAGCTGCTTGGAATAATAGCAGCTCAAATGTGCTTTTTAGAGGGCTGGCTGATAAGGAAACAAGTGTGGGTTTTTATTGGTTTTTTTTTTTGTTTGATTTTTTTTTTTAAAGCTGCAAGTTATTCATGACCCATTAATTTTTTTTTTTTTTTTGTGGTGTTACAGTGGGAGTTCAAGGACTAAAATTGTCACAATAGAGAGGGACTGATCTACTTTGTCAAGTAATCTACTTGGAGGCCGTGTATCTTATCTTGCTGCATAGTGATAAAACACTGCTCCATCAGCTTTGGGTTTCCAAGTCTGCCTGTCAGGGAGGAACCGAGTGGATGCACAAGACCGTAAAGCAGAGCACATACCTAACACATCTACCCACGCGAACATCTGAACGTGCTTCCTGCTGTGAAGGCCGGTACAGTTCTTTAGCCTTTAGTGAGTTGCTATTTGTTAAGAAATTGCTGTCACAAACACTGTGAGACTTTAATACTCCCAAATCGAGATGTCCAGGCTGTATTCTGTGTTCTTAGAGGATGGGCAGTGGGACAAGCTATTGCTGTCCCTGGACTAGAGCTTTTGAAAAGGGGATGTGGAGTTAATACACAGGATGGAGCTTGCACACTGATTATTTTAGGCTTCTAATATGCTGTTCCATGGCAGAGATTAATTTCCTTTCCTCTTCCCCTCCCCCCAGATAAATAAAACCCAGAGAAGTGAGAAAGAGACAGCTAAGTTTTTTCCATGTTGTCAATGCAGTGAAAATGCTTGTGACTATGCAAATATTTTGTGTCTGTTTGCAACTGTGAGCATCATAGCTAATAAACTAATGTTCATCCGAAAAACCCACAACAATCCCTAGCCAACCAGTCTTGCTGTCCTAAAATTAGGAGAGGTAAAGACAGTGCTTCTGTTCTGTGTTGAGTGACGTTTCTGGTTGTATTATTTTGCACAATTTAGGTACTCGTGGCCGTGACTGCCACACTACTAACACTGACATCCTCCTATTTAAAAAGTGCCTAGAAGAGGGTGGAGCCTGTAAATCTAAATCTGTCTTGTCATGGCCTAGATATTGCAGCAATGACATTAAGCGAGGGCCCTGTAATTATGTTGGTAATATTGGATAATCACATTAGGATTCTCAGCTATGGTAAATCCGTGTAGGGCTAACTATGTCCCGGCTTTGCTTTTGCTGAGAATCTGACCCACGAGCTCTATAGGAGCTTGAGCATTTGTTTTACCTGGGAGAGGTCCTTTACTCTAGTAGATGTGCTAGATGCTCTACTAAAGTTTGTGTGGTGGTATTTTGAGACTAGAGCTTAAGCAGTGCTACAGCTGCTGCTGTTTTTCAGTTGGTAGTGAGAGGAGTTTCTAAAAAGCAGGGCTTCACGTGCGCACCTTGGGCTTTTTTGCAATATTGGATGCAGATCTCTGCCTTGGTGGTGTGGGTTGTCTAGTCAACACGCATGACTGGAGATACCTTTGTGGCTGGTTTTTTTTTGTTGTTGTTGTTTGGCTTTTCAAAACTTTTTCTTTCCCCTGTCCCACTAAGTCAGTCACGCAGCAGTTGCATTTTGTATCTGACACACAGCTGATGTAGATGCTGGGCTTTCTGTGCCCAGCAAACTTGCTCAGCACAAAGCTGCCGAACAGATTGTTGCTGGCCAGCAACGGAGGCTCCTCTTCTTCTAAGCCCATAGAACACGCGAACTGTATTGCTCATATGTGCAAATTTACTTTGTGGAGGCCAAATTCTTTCCAGCTCAAATGTGAGCTACATGGAGAATTTCTTGCTGCTTGAAACGATTATTGTTGGTGAAAGAGTGCAGAGCCTCATGCCTAAACCTTGAGACCTCTGGAGCTCTAGGACTGCGTGTGTAATTCTCTCTGCCATAGGCTGGCTGTGTGAAACAGAGGATTGAATGTGAGTTTATGACCTGGTGTTGGTGTGAATATGGAGCAGGTGAGCTCAGAATCCACCTTGATTTCCCAACACTGCTTTCCTCTAGCAGTAGGACAACTCTGTGAAGCCCCAGCCTTTGGTAGGAGGAAGCAAGTTGTGTACGGTCCTTGTGTGCTCTGCAGGGTGGGTTGGTGATTTTACAGAGCTGCTGCCCAGCAAAGTTTGAGTATTCTTCAAGAGTTTGTCCTGTGCCAGGAGGATGCTATCCTTGCATAACTTGACACACAACTGGTGTCCATGTTCCTTGTATGTTTTCTTTAGTTAAACTAACCCTAGAAATATTTATAAAATGAGAAACTGCATTTCTTGTAAGTTCAGTTTAACGCAGAGGTCTCTTGACTTTTTACAGTTGTACCACTGTTACGATCTTTTTTTGAGTATGGTCACTATTAAATTCCTGACCTTGTTGCAAATGTACCTGCTTAGCCAATTTTCCATCTGCTTAGTATCTCATCTGGGGAGATGCAGGTTTCAGCTGATTCTCCTGATATTTGTGTCTGTTTCAGGTTTCCTCTCTTGAAATACTGGGTGTCCTTTAGGCTTTATGTCGGTGCTGTCTACTTTCCCTGCAGTTTTGAAGCTGTCATTCACTCCTACAGCCACTTAAAGTGGTCAGAACGTGGATGAAATTTGAGTGATTGTGACCATTGCTACTTAACACAAATTAAGCTCTTTCAGCTGGAGTTAGTGGTCTGCTTTTTTTTTTTTTATTGTCTTTGCCCTCAAGATCACTCTTAAATGTTCAGACTATTTAATTGGCGATTGATGTTTCAAGATCTGATTTGATAATTTTCCCAGAGCAATTCTATCGCCACTCCAGTATGAAGCCTTTTAAAGTGATGTTTAGGGGCAGTGGAAGCAGCTCAAAAGCTTAGTAAACCAAGCGGAATCTACACTGATGTTTGTTCTGGTTTAATGGTGTTTAACTCCCTGTACAAGTGACTGCAGTGAGGTAAGACACCAAGAGCTGTATCTTTCCTCTTGGAAATAAGCATGAGGAGACTCCTCCTGTGCATGAAAGGAAGCATGCAACTTTGTTTTCTGCTGTCTCATGGTTGGACTCGATGATCTCAAAGGTCCTTTCCAACCATGAAGATTCTATGATTTGCTTCATTGCTATTAGGCCTGTGTGGACTATAAGGAGTTCTATCTTTGTTTTAGAGACCTTGAGCTGAAGAACTACTGCAGTACTGTGCAGAGACTCTACTTCTCTGCAGAGACCAGTGGTTTGTATTTCTGATATGTAGAGTTCATCTCAATAGCTTGCTCCAAATACTGCTCTAGGAGGTGCTGGGGCAGGCCTTTGAGATTGAAGTAGTCCCTTGAACTTGGCACTGTTACGCTTTAGCATAAGTCAAGTGACTCAAAAAGAATAAAACAAAAGCCAACTAAGTAAAGCTTGTTATTTCCTTTGAGGTAGAAAATCTCGGCTGAAAGTAGACCTGTTTAGTTTAGCATTATTATCTACTTTTCTCAGCTGGAGAGTCTGTTGGCAGGGGATAAGGGGTTTTGTTTTGTTCTTGTTCAGAACTGGACTCTGGTTTATAACACACAAGTACACACAAAACCACGTGCACTGCTTGGAGTTAGAGGAACTTGAGTGTAGTAAGACCAGGACATCCATATTCGGGCCTTCTTGGTTCCACAGAGACTACTGCTGCTTCTGTTGCCTGTGCAGCGTGTCCTGCGTTTCAGCCCTCTGTTCCCATTGCCACCTTCAGAAAGTCATTCAAGTCGCACCCCTAGCGGTGGGCTTCTGTGGCTGAGCCTGTTCTGTTTCCGCTGGTGGCTGAGCACACCCTGACACTGCTTTGTGCTTGAGCTTGCAAGCTGTTGACGCAGTTTAGCCTAGGTAAAGAAAATCCTAATTTTGTAGCCTGGATCATGGGAAACAAACACCAGTTATGTCTACATACTCCTGAGACATGATGCAAGCCTGTGCCTAGGACAGGCTATGTGTTCTCTGTGCATGCAGCTCTTGAGGGTGAATAATCTTTGCTTACATAGATATAAAGCAACATGTAAATACCCTAATGTAATAATGGAATTGGGTGGGAGAGTGAGTCATAGGCATTAATTAAATCCCAAACCCCAAGTGTCATGATGAATGACACTCCAACATGTAGTACTAAAACAACAAAATACAAACACAACGGAGAACATTAATACAACCACCACTGCTTCGAGGCCAGGTTGAATGGGGCTTTGAGCAATGTCAGCTAGACAAGCAGGTGTCCCTGCCCAGGGTAGGGGAGTTGGAAGTAGGTGAGCATTAAGGTCCTTTCCAACTCTAACCATTCTGTGAAGTTTTTTAACTTTTCTGTGCTGGGTAATCTGGAAAAGACAGTCTGGGTAGGATAGCATACCCCCAGCTGTGCCAGGAGGTTATGGAGAAAAGACTGGTAGTAGCTTGCCGATGTCTGTGGTGTGTAGGGTAAGAATGTGGGGTTGAAATCAAGTCAATGGAGAGTTTGGTGAGACTTCCTGATGGTGAGAGTAATAACAGCCCAGGAATAAACTGCTCAGGAGCATGTGTAGAAGGTGTGAGTAGTTAAGGAACAGGTTAGACAGACGTGACAGGAGTGACTACGGGCATTGTCAGTCCTGCCTATAAGCGAGAGGCTGAGTCAGGTGAAATCTCGTGCCAGACAGTGACATAGGGCCGTGCTTTTTCAGTGAGACAGTCCCATGTTGCTTACCAGCATTCTGTTGCAGTTTGGAGAGGGTGAGATGAGGCTGGAGAAAGCCTCCCTCTGTCTGTTAATCTTGTCATCCTTGGCCTACCTGCATTTGACTCCTTGGGGAAAGAGTAAAATCCTCTTCATTCATGCAGATTTTGTATGTTAGTCAAAAGCTATAAAGCAACTGAAGGGAGAGAGAAGTCTGAAGGTCCAAAGCGCTCACCTTTTTGGATATTGCTTAGGTGGAGATGACCATGAAAAGGGAAGAAAATACTGGAGGCCATGCTAGTGATCCTGCAGTTATCTGTTTAACTGCAGCGAGTCTGGTGTCTTCGCCTGGGGAAAACTGAAGTGCCCCTTTACCTGCGGGCTTTATAGTAGCAGGCTGCCTTCTAAAAAAGCAGAGGGTGTAGCAAATGCTCTTTGACTGTATCTGTGATTAATCGTTCACCAGACCGAAGCACGCTTATGAGTAACAGATCTAATACTCACTTCTAAGACTGGATTCTTGGCAACAGTCAGGGTCCTTTGTGATACCTGGTAGTATTGGGAAACCTCTAAAAAAATGTTTCTTTGTGTTAGTAATATGTTGTGCCAAAAATGCAATGAGAGGGCTTTCTGGGTGAACCTTCAGTTCCATCCTGTTAGGATGACTTGCTACTACCTCTTACTGTGAGATGCTGTGGTTTGAGGGGTATTTTCTGGACTTTCCCTCGTTGGACAACTGAAGGTGCCCTTCCAGCACAGATTTGCGTTGTGGAGACAGCCTGCGGAGCTCTTGTCTGCAAAGCAGAGCTCAGGGACGTGAGCTGCGTATGCAGGGCCTTTGCTTCATGCTGCTGCTGAGAGTAGTATGTTGTCACACTGACCCTATGTTTTGGTCAGGTTCCTAATTTTTTGCCTTTTTTACTAATTGCATGTTTTCCTACCCTAGTAGCATCCTCTTTAAGACCACGGCTTAAAGAACAGGGTATTTGTTTGCTTGTGTTTCTGGCAATCTCCGTTTCAAGTGGAGGTTGGAAGTGGAAGTGGGAGCAGAGATAATGTTCCAGGTTGAACTCAGTAAATCATAGATTGTGCCAGTGTAGTCTTTACTTTCTTTGATATAGCTGTGATCTTGGATGGTACAGCCCTAACGCAAAGTCTGCCTCATTACTGTGGCCTCTTAATTAAACCTTGAACCACTTTAAAAACAAATTTTGAGGGAGCTATTTTATTTTTCTTTAAAGGTGTTAATGCTGACATCTGTGTCTAAGGGTGTTGTAGGTGCTTCATAAATCAGAAAAAACAACGTGTAATGATCCTGATCATTCCAATTCCTTATTATGTATCAAAGCAGAACACTTCACAATACAAGTCCCAGTTTGTGGGCATGTTTGGTAATAAAAAGGGGTAATATTGGAACCGAAAACTCATTTTGGGGTGAAATATGCCGCCCTGGAAACAAAGAGCTCAGAAGTAATGAAAAGTTTCATCAAAAGGGGAAAAAATGGCATTTGAAATCATACGTGTTTTAGCAGGTGTGCTGCAGTAATACCCTCCTCTGGGCAATGGAAGAGTGGAATAAAAGATAGCAGAAAGAATGTATTAGCGCAGATAAATACCAGCAAAAATAGCACTATAATCCTAATGCCCATCATAGTTGACTAGTGGAACTATAATTAAAATAAAAAGCCCATATAAAAATTAACCAGCAAATATTTGTCTGCGTGGAGGGTAACACCAGATCGTCACAGTGAGATGTGACCAGTAAGGGACAGTTGCCCTTTGCTTTCCTTCCCGTTACTGCTGTGTTCTTGGGACCGAGTCTGGTGCTTTTCATAGGAGCTGCTGGGTGAGGCTCCTCTTGTCAGTGAGACTCGTGTTGTGATGCACAGTAACACTTTCTGGCAGTAACGGGAAGTTTTTCTGAAGGTCTCAGCAGCCACAGTGGGGTCTGAGGAGAGGATCCCATGGTGTTTTTCCCCTGTCCTACAGATGAGTCACTTGTCCATCTTCATCCTTGGTTCATAGGTGGGAAGAACCCAGACTGGGTTATTCTTCCACCTTTGTTGAAAACTGGCACTACGTGCAGTAGGAGAGAGGCACTGGCACATCCGAGTGCTTTTCCCTGGCGTTCTTGCAGAGCTTGATGCTAATGTTGGTTGAACTTGGACATTGTCTAAAATAATTACAGATTATTGTATTGCTTAGCTTTGCCCCAAGTGTTTTCGTTGGCCCTTTTTCTTTGTGGTGAAGGGTAACTGTCTCCAAACAACTAGGGAAAAACTTTTATTTTTTTGGTAAATGACTGCATGTTATGTCAGCTAGAGAGAGGTGTCAGAGGTGCGGGATGACTTTCTCAGCACGGCAGCAGAGAGAAACTGTTTGTGGTGTTGTCCAGGGATGGGTAATGTGCAGTGTTTGTGTGTCAGCTGGTTGTGGCTACGACTGTGGGGAAAAATAAGTACTGGGAACTAGGTTTTAGTAGAGCTTTAGGAATGGTGAACTGGAAACACCCTGTGCACGGCCGCCGATATGACTTTCCTGTAACTAGATCACAGCATCCTGACTTGGGGAGGGGAGGGAAACGAAAAAATTCAGTGAGCCTGCCCCTTGTACTTAGGAAAGTAAATGGTAAGGAAGTTCTTCTGGCTTGTGAGATAAGGCAAAATACGACATAATTCTTGATGGATAAGAATTGATAAGTATTTGGACTGTGCAAATGAGGAGTGGCTTTGTGCCTGTTTCAGCAAAGCAGTGAATTTTAAGTGCCTGCTAGCCCAACCGGAGGTTAAAATGCCTTGCTGGCTGTGCCGGGAGGCTAGGGATATTCCTAGGGCAGTTGTTGGGCACACCTGATTAGCGCTTGGCTGTCCCCTCAGCTTCAGTACTAAAGCACGGCGGGCTGTCTTGGACACAGAGCTTGGAGGTGGATCAGATAGAGCTAAAACACATGGAAAAAATTTTTTTCAGTTGGAAAACCACATGCGTTGTTTGTCCAGCTCAAGAAAGAATTTCACCCCTGAAGAATAAAGTTTTTAGTGGCATCCAGAACGTTTATCAGGAGCTATGGTGATTCCAGATATTGTTAATTTGTTTGTAGAAGGGTGATGGAGAAAATCCAAAATGAAGCAGTGGTGTTTTTTTGTTTTTAAAGTGGAAATTGATCATTTGATGGTTGGCTCTTTCAAGCCCAATGACTTGACTAACTTAACTGAAAAGAGGAGCAATTCCTCCTCCTCAAACCTAGCTGCCTTTGGGTTATCCCAACATAGCCTTGGAAAAAAAAATGAGGGATATGATCTAAGGCAAAACTTGAAAACGTTTGCGGAGGGAAGACGCATCTATGTGGTGGGGATGTTTTTTGTAGCTGTTATTACAGAGCTCAAACATGCAGCTGGGAGATCATCATGGTACATGTCTCGTTTGCTGCTGTGCAACTTAATGTCTCTGGGAAGTACTGTCAGCATGGATTTTAAAAGGAGGTGTTCTACCTAATTGTGTTTGGTTCAAGCCATTTCTATTTTCTTAGCGTACCTGCTGTTTCTTGCAGGGGGGGGGGCGGATTGGCATAGCAGGGTAACACAGAAAATGCAGTGTGTTTTGGGAACACTAATGACTTATGAAAAGGCCTTTGGTTCTGCAGATCCTCTGAAATCTAACCTGCTTTACTTTGTGTACAGGGCAGAGTCCAGCCAGGCCTCCTCTGGACTATGATTAACTTGGGTGAAGTGGTCTGTTGAGTTGGTGCTTCAAATGCTGTCTGGCTACGGCTGAAGTCACTTCAGTTTGGCTCAGCGCGAACGAAACAGGCTTGTTGTGGGGACCTGTTTGACAGGCACAAAACCTGCCTGCAGTAATACCTTGTTCTCTGCTCTGCCGTTGAGTTATCTGGTAGGGGGTTGTGAAGATCTAGAGCAGAACTTAAATGCAACTCAAGCAGCTGAGTAAGTGGCTGTATGTGAAGATACAGTGATCATGTTGGTAAGAAGGGGGTTCTTGGGAAAAGCTATTTCTGATGGTCCCCTCCCAGTGGTGCCATCCCAGAAGGACAAGGTGGGCCTAGGCTGTGCTGAAGGGCAGTTGTGTCCATTGAGGGTAAGTTGTACAGTGTTCAGCGCACAGTTCATCTGCTGCAGCAGCACTTAATGAGCTTGGCTAATTTATATGTTCACCAGTGAAAGGCAGCTCTGGCAGCACAAAAGGATGGTGGAAGGAGCAACCAATTTCTCTGTAAACTTCCTCGCTGTAATAGCATTAGTTAGGGCAACTTGCTTGGAAGCAGCATCTTGTGCTTGTTCGCAGATCGGCATTGCTGGCTGCCTGTGACTTACTGGTTGCAAGAGGATTCCAGGCTTGCAGTACACGTGAATCACTTAAATGCAGCAGCGTGCTATCGTCTTACCTTGCGAGGAGCTAAGGGAGGGGATCATGTGCAGCTTTGTGCGGCTGGTTTTACCTACTTTAGAAGTGCTTGCCTGGCTGTGAAGGGTTCTGCATCCTGCTGAAATTACAGAAGGGCTGAAAATATAACTAGCAGTGCTGGAAACATGGCCAGTCTGGAAACGCAGACACAAACCTGCATGGAGAATTGCTCTGGCATCTGTATTGACTGGAGATAATCGGAACTTCCTTTTTTTTTTTTTTTTTCTTCCCAGCTTATCCTAAAAGAACAACAGTCAGGGCAGAAGCGTGTAGGAAGATAACCATGTTCCCATGCTGTTGCAGATGCAGGCCTCAGTGCAGACGCCAGTGTTTCCCAAGAGACCTATGGCTGTTGCTGGCTCTAAGTTGATGGTGATCACAATACTGACTGCACGCTACCTGTTCAACAACATAAGATATCTTAAGGATGAGCATATAAATATATGGAATGAGAGCAGTATTTTAGCTTCTGCTGCCTTGTATAGGGAAGGAGTTGAATTTCCTTCAGAAGTTTAAATCACAGGCACTTGTTTATGAATCCACGGGAGAATTGTCCTCTGAGCTGATTCTCAGGCTTAGTTCTTGCTTCTCTCCCTTCTGGTGCTTGCACAGTCACTGGGTTTATTTGCTCTATCGCAAATGCAATATGTGCGAACCTCATGAAGTTCAGCCAGGCCAAGTGCAAGGTCCTGCACCTGGGTCACGGCAATCCCAGGCACAAATACAGGCTGGGTGGAGAATGGATTGAGAGCAGCCCTGAGGAGAAGGACTTGGGGGTGCTGGTGGAAGAGAAGCTCAACATGAGCAGGCAATGTACACTTGCAGCCCAGAAGGCCAACCACATCCTGGGCTGCATCAAAAGAAGTGTGGCCAGCAGGTCAAGGGAGGTGATTCTGCTCCTCTCCTCTGCTCTGGTGAGACCCTGCCTGGAGTACTGCGTCCAGCTCTGGAGTCCTCAGCACAAGAAGGACATGGACCTGTTGGAACAGGTTCAGTGGAGGGCCATGAAGACAATCAGAGGGCTGGAGCCCCTCTGGTGTGAGGACAGGCTGAGAGAGTTGACGTTGTTCAGTCTGGAGAAGAGAAGGCTCCGAGGAGACCTTATAGCGGCCTTCCAGTCCCTAAAGGGGGCCTACAGGAAGGATGGGGAGGGACTCTGGACCAGGGAGTGTAATGATAAGACATGGGGTAGTGGCCTCAAACTGAAAGAGGGTAGATTTAGGTTGGATATCAGGAAGAAATTCTTTACTGTGAGGGTGGTGAGGCACTGGAACGGGTTGCCCAGGGAAGTTGTGGCTGCTCCATCCCTGGAAGTGTTCAAGGCCAGGCTGGATGACGCTTTGAGCAGCCTGGTCTAGTGGGAGGTGTCCCTGCCCACGGCAGGGGGGTTGGAACTAGATGATCTTTAAAGTCCCGTCCAACCTGAACCATTCTGTGTGATTTGTGATTTGAAGCCCGGATTGGTCTCTTGCCTTTAGCTTTCCATATGTACACTGGAAAAAAGGCTCTACCAGCAAAGGCGTGAGGATGTTCCTGGTGCCTGGATTACTTTGCCTCTGAGCTCTGCCTTGTGTGTGACCCAGCCTCCCCAGCCACGTATGGCTTAGCTATCTCACTGCACTGGAGGCAGCGCAGGCTCTTGGGCTGACCGTGGCTGCCTTGGAGTTACACAAATCCTGGCATCTCTGTCTGTTGTATTGGGGCTGGCATAGTACATTAGAGTGGGCAATTTCTGGTTGTTGGAAAGGTTGTCTTGCTTGCTGTTCACTGAAAATAGAAGTAAATGGTCCTGTAATGTGCATCTGGCAGTGCTTCATAAAATTGCTTGTCAATTTGTCTTTGATCTATTTCCTTTCAACTTTGTTCAGATTTAGCAAAGTTGGGGGCTGGGCTGGAATAAGGAGGAAGAAACTGGTTGTGGTCTGAGGCTCTGGAAGCTGAAAGTAGTCCTTGAGGCTGACAGGGTGGTAATGTTACAGAATCACAGAGTGGCAGGGGTTGGAAGGGACCTCTGGTGATCATCTAGTCCAACCCCCTGCCAGAGCAGGGTCACAGAGCTCAGGTTAGACAGAATTCATCCAGGTGGGTTGTGAGTATCTCCAGAGACGGAGACTCCGCCACCTCTCTGGGCAGCCTGTTCCAGTGCTCTGGCACCCTCAAAGGAAAGTTTTTCCTCATGTTGAGATGGAATTTCCTGTGTTTTAGCTTCTGCCTGTTGCCCCTTGTGCTGTGCCCAGGCACCACTGAGAAGAGTCTGGCCCCATCCTCTTGCCACCTGCCCTTTAGATATTGATCAGCATTGATGAGATCCCCTCTTGGTCTTCTCCAGGCTAAAGAGCCTCAGGTCTCTCAGCCTTTCCTCATCAGAGAGGTGTTCCAGTCCCCTGATCATCTTTGTAGTCTCCACTGGACCCTCTCCAGCAGTTCCCTGTCCTTCTTGAACTGGGGAGCCCAGAACTGGACCCAGTACTCCAGCTGTGGCCTCCCCAGGGCAGAGCAGAGGAGGAGGATGACCTCCCTCCACCTGCTGGCCACGCTCTTCTTGATGCACCCCAGGAGACCATGTTGTAGCTATGTAGTGTGCAAGGAGCAAGGGTTAACCAGTGTGGAGCAGCTGTTTCCAAGATAGTTAAAAGCTAAAGGAAGTGTATTAATTTCAGCATGATGCTGTGGAAAACCATCAGAGTTCAAATCAGTGCTAGTGACTTGTCTAACCAAAACCGCTTCTTCAGTGCGGCAGTGCCCAGGCAGACGGCGAGAGCTGGGCAGCGCCTGTCCCTACTGCTGCCACCGGTAGGAGAAGACACCCATCGCCTTCTGCAAACAGGTCCCTCTTCTACCGAGTAATGCTGCATGGTAGGTGAAAGAAAACTAAATCTGTTAGAAAATCTTTGTTAGGCAGTGTTGGCTGCGGCCCAGGTGCTTGATAGCTCCATCCCTTCCTGGGCTGTGCTGAACAGCATCGCTGTTCCGGGCTGTCTGATGCTGCCAAGTGAAAATTTCAGCCATCTATTGAGTCCTCCCGCCCCTCGTCTCTCTCATACCTTGCTGAAAAGTGTGAACTGCATTTTCTGTCTGCTGCTTACCAGCAAAGTTGCTGCTTTTGAGGTAGCTGTAGGAGCACAGCTCCTTCTGGAACTGCTCTTTTAGCAGGAATCTGAAGTATTGGCCACAGTTGCCAATTTCAAGTGCTTCAAAATGCTTCAAGTGTATTATTAGCTAGTAACCTACTTATGGACCCCTAGCCCTAACCTGTGGTGTTACTGTTAACTTTTTTTGCAGTTAACCCCTAACTTTAAAATGATGATGTGGCATTACTGTTAACCCGTTTCGCAATGCAGCAGCTTCAGGCGAGCGCCGCTTTCCTTAGCAGGATGGATGGCTGGTGAGCAGCCAATAATAAATGTGTGAGGGACTTCAGAGGTGAAGGATAGACCAAAGCTTCAAAATCATCTCTTGTGCACAAGAAACTTGAAAGGAAGTCTCTCTAGGTCTACATACAGACCACTGAAGTCACCCCTGCCATTTCCAGACATTCAGAAATACAGTGGTTGTTGCATGAGACACCGATAAGCAGATACACCGATGGCTCTGACCTTGACCTGGAGAGACCTTGGCCTGGAAGGGGCAGGGTTCCTGTTGTAGCTCTGATTTGCTCTGGCGCATGGATGTGATCAGGCCCCGTTCCTGTAAATATGTGCACGATGCAGGAAAGCCGCTGGCCTGATTTCTCTGCCCTGTTTGTGCACCTGCTGCTTCCTTTGGAAGCCAGTTTGTGTAGGTTCTCAGTATTGTTAAAATTGGCCTGGATGTCCTGCCAGTGGGCTTGGATCTTGTATTTCTCGAGCTGTTTGTGTAAGAGGAGTATTGCAAGAAGATGCTATTCTTTGTGCTCCTTCTCTCTCCCGTTCCGCTTCCCTCATCCTCCTGCTGTTTTACTGAGCATTTTGCAGTCCCATTCGCTGCCTGCAGAGCTGAGAGTGCTGAAGCCAATTAGCAGTGGAAGTTGTAATAGATGCAGAGAAATTCAAATTAGGGTGGCATTTTTCACACCTTTTCTGATGTAAATGTGGAATGACAACCTGAGGGAAGTTAGACGCTCTTGATTACGTTGTGCCTTTCTGGACTAAATCTTGGGTACAGTCAAAACCTGGGCTCAGCAAACTGTAGTTTGGAAGAATATTGTGGTCTGTTTTAACTGAGGCAATCAGACCAGGTGATGTATTAGTTGTTTAGACACTAGAGCTTTGCACGCGCTCTCAAATGGATGTGGATCATAAAATTTTGCTTCTCTGATGGCAAAGTCGCTTGCTGGAGATTGCTGTGTAGAAATTGCTGTATGTGCCCTGATTAAATCAATACTTGTTGTCTCTGCAGAGCAGCATGCTGCTTTTACTAGTAGCAAAATTGTCATGCTTTAATCTGCAGTCAGTGGGAGTTTAATAATAAAGTAACCAAATTGGTAGGTGTGTTTGCAGGCAAAATAAGTTAAATGATTTTGCACAGCTTCCATGTGTGGTGTCATCTGCGGAAGTTTGCAGGAGTTAAAGGTAAGAGAGAGGAGGACACGAGGACGTAATTTTCCTGTGACTTGTGTAAGTACTGTGGCAACTCCTCAAATGTTGCAGGCTCCCTCGTCCTTGGATGTGGCTCTAGCTGATATATTAATCTCTCGTTGCTCCATTTGGAAGATGGTCCGGGCCATATTTCCATCAGGTCCCGTATGTTGATGTTGTAGTCCTGTATCAGACAGCATTAACTGACTTAATTTTTTTGTTATTGTTAGATTCTAGATTTCTCTGTCCTTTGAGCTCTCAGTTTAGCTATGTTCTCCATTGCATAGACTGTAAATTTCTTTGCCAGTTGGCCCTGGTTGCTTGTAAGCAAAATAGCATGATGTACATATTCTAGCAAGGGTGCTCAAGGAGTGACTTTGTTAATTAGCACAGGATCCAAACGAGAGGAAAGGTACTGTGCCCAAAACTTTTCTAACGAGACATGAGCAGTTGGCCTGAAGAGGTGCCAGTCCCACTTCAGCTGAAGCACGGACTTAGAAGAAGGTCCTTGAATTTAGTGGATCTGCTTTTTTAAAAAAAGTTTTAATTGGTCTATTTTTTGCTGCGCAGCTCGTGTTTCTTTGTGCTGAGCGCAGGGCTGCGAACGGAGCTGCGATCTGCTGCCGGCTGCGGGGGGGGAGCTGCGGGAAGGGAACTCGGCCCCCGGAGCGGGGAGGAGGCTTCTGCTGGACGACTTCTGATGTTCTGATTTGGGGGGTGGGAAAAAAAGTCTTGCGATTCCCAAAAAGTTTTGATGATGACTGGGACTCGGTAGTGGGGGGGGGGGGGGGGGGAATTTTTTTTTGTTTGTTTAAGGTTTTCTCTAAATTTTGATCTATGGAAATATTGTGCAGAAACTAAAAAAAAAAGTCGAACCCTGATCTCTCCAATGATTTTAAAAGGCATAATGTGGCAAGAAGGTAGGGACTGGAGAAGAGGTGCTGGTCATGGGTCCCTTATTTCTTACTGACTGCATTGTGGGTTATAAGAGGCGGGGGGGGGGAAATCAGTAGAGTGCTGTCTGCTTTTTTTGACACAGACATCCTCTGGGCTAAAGATATCACAGCGGGATGTGCAGCTTTGTTCCCCAGAAATGAGACAAATGTGGCTAGGGTAGAACAATAAGGCTGCTGCTGTGGGTTTAGGAGTTCTTTAAAATAACTTGTAATTTGAGATCCTCAATTTGAAGCAGTTTAAGGGAGAGAGTCTGGGTTATTTTTGTGTCTGAATTTGAGCGCTGTGAAGAAATGAGGCCCTCCAGAACGACGAGGGTTTTAAAACCCTTTCTGGAAGGAGTGAGCAGCAGCTGAATGGCTTGCTGTGTCCCGGGGCCATGTCCCAATTTTTCTGAATTTGAATATCCATTTTGCAGCCTGGTTATAGTTTTAAAGACCTTTAATTGAAGTCTTGATGCTTTATTTTCTTTGTTCTTTTTTTTTTTTTTTCCCTTCTTCTTTCTGTTGCATCTTTTGCAACTTCTCTCAGTTGTTCTCTGCTGCCCATTAGTTCTGCTCCTAAAAGTCAATGGGGCTTCCTTGGAAAACCCTATTGCTCTAGTTCCTATGGCAAACTATGATGGGAGGAACTGAGGGTTTTGCATGCTAAGAGAGGTTTTTGTTTAACAGCTCTGGTGCTGACAGACATGTTATTTGCATGTGTAACTCTTCCGTGGTTGTTTTGGAAGATGGGCCATAAAAGCGGTTCGATAACAATTGGGGAGGGTTATACTTTGACCACAGAAGCATTGTCTGGTCATTTGCTCTTTTTCAGTCTTTTCTTAGTAAAAATAAATCCCCGTTTTAGTAAAAGCTGCAGTGGGCCTTTTGGCTGTGGTGTTTGATTTGTTAACAGCTTGTAAGCACCCGTTGTTGCAAGACAGGGGTTGTTAAATGCAACCTATTTTAACACTAAATTTTACGCAAATGTGACTGTCTTGCTTGTCACATTTTGCATGATGAAACTCATTTAGGTGCCAAATAACCAGTAGTAATAATCATGTGCAAACATGTCAAATCTAACTATATATGCATTGTTGATCTGGTGGCTTCTAGCAGCTTGTAAAGAATGAGATTCACCAAAGGGCTCAAACTTAAAATGAGAGTTACTTGGGATGTGACTAGCTTTTTATGGTGTGTAACTACAGCTTTTGGCATCGTGGGACTTCTGAAGGCTACGGCAGCACCAAAGCATACCTTGCTATTGAGCTGATTCTTTAGAAATCCTTAAGCATAAAAGAAATACATGCTGTAATGTAAGGTAACAGAGCAAACGAAGTGCTGCTAGGTTGTGGCATTGGCAACGTCGGTGTGCTTCCCTTTTTACCATTGTGCAGCACTTCTTGGCTACTTGGAGCCCTGTGACTCTTTGTTCTGATTCATTCTGATCTCTGGGAGCCAGGTGTGAAACTTTGATGCCTGTATATCTCCAACCTCAATCAGCTTCCTATTGTATGTCCTATATGTAGTCCAGGACTACAAATGTAAAACCCATATATTTTGATGCACTGCTAACAGAGATAAAAGGCTTTCATCCTAAACAAGTCAAGTGTGTCCTGGAAGTTCTGACTTTACTAATAGCAATGACCACAAAGTGAATTATGGTGGTTTTAGGATTTTTTTTCTTGTTCTTCTGCCCTTTTTTAAAAGTACTACCATCAAACCATGTGTGGGAGATGGGTTTCTTCTGCTGCACAAATCAGCTTTGTGATGCAACTTAGATGCTTCAAAAGTTGGGAAGCTTTTTAGGTTTAGGCCTTTGGTAATTCAGTGGATGATCTGTAGCTCTTATTTCTGTCCAAGCCAACGTTGCTGTTTATACTTCAGAGTTCTTCTTCATAATGGAAATTTGTGGAACAATGAAGGACTGTCTGGCAGGGCAAGTAGCTGGTGTAATTGCTTGTTTTTGTGGAGATGTTAAACGTTAACTTTTCTTTCATTAAGTGAAGATTTGCCCTCTTGGATTCCTTTTAGTTCCCAGAAATAACTGTCCAGGCAGAGTTGGAAGCTCTGGAGCTAAGCACACACGAGGGGTGCTCCCACCGCGGCTCTGTTGGAGGGCACCAAGCAGCTCCCCTCTTGTGACTGTGCCCTGAAGGCGTATGGGAGCAGGGACCAAGAGATTTCTTTGTTAATGAATAGAATGATTTTGTGTCTTCACAGGCGGATTTGCGATAGTGTTTCTTGTGAGGACTAGCAATGGGATGAAGTGTGCCCTTAAGCGTATGTACGTCAATAACGAGTATGACTTGCAAGTCTGCAAAAGAGAAATCCAAATCATGGTAAGTCACCACTTTCTACTGGGGCCCCAGGCTGGGAGTGGAATGATGTGAGAGCCTGGTCACCTTCTGGCTATGATCTGTGTAGCATGATGTTGCAAACCGTGGGTTTTCTTAGCAAAACTGTCTGTGTTTTGGAAAGACCTAACTCCTGGAGTTATGTAAATATATGAAAATTTCCTATTGAATTATTTAAAATTTAAATACTTCCTATGGACCAGAAAAACATGGGAGCTGAAAAAGCAGAGAGAATCTCAGGAAAATGAGGGGAGGAATAAATTCCTATGTCAACCCCACAACTTAATAGGAAAAGGAAGAGCTGAAGAGGTCATCATCGTTGGGTGTTAGACTTCATGGTGTAGCAATCTTTAGTTCAGGGCTAAAGTCTCCAGCCTTTTATACTTCATCAGAAAATGCTGATGATTCTGATGTAACTGTCGCTGAACTCAAATCAGTGCTTGAATGCAAGGCCTCCATCCTGAGATGAGTTTGTATCGCAGCAGCTTCTAATCTCTTGCACTGGGGTGAAGGCGCTCTCTGTGTGGGTGAGGCTGATAGATTAAAACCAGTATTTGTGGGACAGTTACTTCCTGGGCTTTTGAAACAGGGAAGTGTTTATAATTAGCACTGGGATGTTTTTCTAGATTATTGGATACACGGAGTTATATGATAGCTATTTTTAATAGCTGTTTTAAATGTAGCATCTCTACACAAAAAATTGAGATGATCCAAATAGATTTGCTTAGTCTTGCTTGGAGCCTGGTAAACATGGAAAGTGCCGCTTCTGAAGTTGTATTCAAAGATATTGGTGAATATTTAGAGTAACTGTGAGGTAGGGAAGGAAATAAAAAATCCTTGTTCTGCTATTTACAATGTGAGGTGTAGGTTTGGGGTAGATGATCCTTGTATGAGAAGCTCTTACCTGTAGCAATTCTGTGTGTGTTTTTTGAAGTAGCTTTTAATTAGGTTAATACCTTTAAAGTTAACTTCTGGAGTTCGTGCGATAGTGCAGTGAAGCTTTTGGGCATGCTTTATCTTCACTGTAGCTAATGGTACATGGGAAAAGTTGAGATCAGATATTACATCAAAGGTTTTAGCTGTGCTCACGAAGCTTGTTTACTTGGATTTTACTTGCTGGTGCTTTCCATTGTCTCCATGTCCTTGGTGTTCTTTGAAATGTGTGGCTGCCCTGGAAAGTGAGGGGGAGAAGTATCCTTCTTACTCACCAGGTCTGCTGGCTTATGAATCTTCTCATAAGCACCAAACTTTGTGCTGAAGAACCAGTATGTCACTACAGGGATGTATTTTGTTCTTTTCTACCTTTTGTGCAATAAAGAAGTATTTTACACTTCACTGCAGTTTTTGCAACCCTGCAACGTTACGGCAGGATGTGGCCAGCAGGATCTTGATTTCTTTTACTGGTGAAGCTGAACATTGAACTGGACTGGCTGTCACACCTGGGAGCGTGTGTGAAGCTGGCAGTCCCAAAGAAATGACTTTTCCTTGCAGGTTTAGTATGTGTCACGGATAAGTCATAGATAGGAGAATTTGTGCTTTCATCCATCAAGTTACTTAAAATAAGATACTTCTAAAAGCAAGGTTAAAATTTATTATATTACTTTAGTGGGTGTTTTTGAGCATGCAAAGATTTAAGATACTGTTTGCCAGCAGAAGAGTGGAAGGAGAGGATACAAGCAAGGACAACATGTACTGTGCATGGCCACCACAACGCATCTGCCCGGTTCTCCCCTCTGCGTAAAAGCGGAGCAGCTCCAGATGACTTGGCCTGGGGCATCTAAGGGAACATGCAAAAACCTGGACCAATCCCTGAACAAGTTAGTTCATCAGGTTGGCTGTTTCTCTGCTGTGTGTCTCAAACCCTTCTGGAAGGAAAACGGGTAGAGACAGATCTCAGGTTTGTTCAAGTTTTGTGTGACGATTAATCCAAAGTGACAGAAGCTTGGGCCTAAATAAGAGAAGAGCTAGGAAAGCTGCTCAGTGTAGAGGAACCATATTAAAATGTTGTTCACTCTGCATGGCTGGTTCATGCTTTGAATTTATGTATCTTACAGCGGGATCTATCTGGCCACAAGAACATTGTTGGATACATTGACTCCAGTATAAACTCAGTAAGTAGCGGTGACGTCTGGGAAGTGCTGATACTGATGGACTTCTGTCGAGGTGAGTGTGGGCTCCATGTGTTGTTCCTTGGTAGATTTGTCCCTTTTTGGAACTCACAGGAAACTTGCACAACATCTTCCTTTAAAAAACCCAAACCTGTTCCTAGGCCTGGCCCTTCCTTGGCCACTGAGGAACTGTTTGAACAAAGCAAAGCCAAAACTAGGTGTGGAAAAGTGGATATGTGAGGCTACGTTGACCCTGTTAATGGGACAGGTACCGTTTTTGCCCCTGCCCTCAGTGGTCCTAGATCCTGTCTGTTGTGAAGGAGAGCCCTTAAATATATATTGCTGTTTTCCATAGGCTGGTCTGCACAAGAAGTGGCTCTTCTAAAGCTGTCAGGCTGTGGAATGAAATTCTTCTTCACTCTGTCATATTGCAGGCTTTTTCCACTTTAGTCTGACTTAGGATTGTTCTGGAAGAAGCTTGAAATGGATAATACGAAGCCAAAAAGTATTCCTTTTACCTCTGACCTTTTTGTTGGCTGTCTCTACCCAGATAGGCTCTTCCAGTCTTTTCCAGCTGTCCCAAAGCTTTGATCTCTTGTGGCTAGGATGTGGTGTTTGGAAAATGATGCATGTGCTGTGCTCAAATGCCTCTTGCAGGAATAGCATTAAGCAAAAATAGTGTTTTGGCCAGGTGACTTTAGAAGTCTGTGGCTGTTTCAGATGGTGGCAGCTGATGGAAATAGATATTCTTGGGACTGTTGGGCTTTTAACTGAAGTCAGTTGCATTGTAGCAAGAAAAACTAGATGCTAAACATGCATGGTACAGCTTTCTGTTCTGCTGTGCCCTCTTTGCTGCTTTGTTTTGATGCAGGAATCTTGTCTGACTTGCATTGGGTTTGTTTGCTGGTAAAAGGAAGCACCTTGTGTGTGGTTTTGCTGAAGGAATCATTACGTAAGCTCTCTGTACGCTTAAAACCTAAATACCACAAGGAGTGTTGTAAGAAATAGGCCTGGCAGCGCTAGTAAATCCATACTCCATGTTGCAGACCCCGCTGTGGAGGGAAGTGCAAACCGTAGCAATTCAGAAAGCACTCTGTCCAGCTGTATGAGCCTCCCCTCTGTCCCAAATTTCGGGCTGATGAAGTAAAAACCATCTTTCTAAGGTGTTTCCTTCCATCTGAACGGAGGAGAGCTGCAAGGTGGTATTTCTCATGTGGCTTGCTTTTGCCAGATGCTCTGCTTGGCACACGCCTGCCTCCGTCTCCAGTGTTCAGAGCGAAGCAGAGGAATTGCTGTCATACGCTGGATTTTCTCTTGTTACTTTCCTTTTGTGTCAAAACAGTTTCTAAACCAAATCAGTGTGTCTTTGTGTGCAGAACTGCGCTGGCTTTCAGTGTGAAATGTTCACAGCTGTACTCTTTATTAAGCTGAGCTTTTCCATTGTAGCATGAAAATAAAGTTTTCTGACACTTGTGCTGTGAAATGATAAAGTTTTGCTTTGCCAAAGGAGATTTTTCTCTGTGTATATAGGGTGTTTTGAGGGGGGAAGAACCTCTGTGAGGATTGTTTTGGAAAGGCCTTGACAGCAACAAAACCTCAAAGTTGAGGCAAATTCAAGACTCATTCATGAAAACTTGATTTTCTTTGTCTGGAGTTTCCCTTGTTACAGATGGATTTTTAATTCTTTTGCCTGCCTGACTTTAGCCATGCCACTTAGTAGTATATGGGGTTTTTGAGTGTCTCCCATTCTCCCTCCTCTTGCTTACATGTGGCAAATTATTTTGTGGACTGTGGGTGCCCCAAATTCAGCCTTTTGTTCTGTAGTCTGACAAAAAAAGTCTTATTTTGAAGAAGAAAGAAGAAGATGTGGCCCAGTCAGAATTACGTTTGAGTGCTAACACAGCCAGGTGAGTGTGCGCCTTGGAAGCTAACTTGCCGCTCTTGAGACGTTGTTCAAAGACAAGATGAGATGTCATATTGCAAGCACGCCTGCCAGCAGATATGCAAAACCCCCTGGGATTTAGGCAAGGAAATGAGAATGAAACGAGATGAATAAGCAGATTGCAAAAAGCCTCTGGGGAAGGCTTAGTGCGAACTTTGAGTTTGAACTAGTGAACTTCTTGTGCGCTGACTGTACAGGCAGAGTTTGGTGGGGAGCAGACTAAGGCAAGTCCTGTCTGGTAGGACTGGGGCTTAGCCCAGGCCAGACCTCACCTTGCGTACCTGCTCTGATTCTTGGTGTCTGTTTCTCCTCAGGAGGTCAAGTGGTGAACCTCATGAACCAGCGCCTGCAGACGGGGTTCACAGAGAATGAGGTCCTGCAGATCTTCTGTGACACCTGCGAAGCTGTAGCCAGGTTGCATCAGTGTAAAACGCCAATAATCCACAGGGATTTGAAGGTGAGTTGTGGACTGCAGTAATGCAGCAGGGAGCGTGTCTCCTCCTTAATGTCTCTGTTTGCCGCCTGTGCCACGGCAGACAGGCTTTGCATACCGGTTCTGTGTTTCTGTTGTTAGTAATGAGGAAAAGTGGGCATAAATACCTCTCTCTATTGGAAGATAAAAAAAGAAATGAGCCTCTCTTTGCTGCTTACCATATGTTTACCATCTACAGATCTACTTAAGAAAAACAAATTTTTGTGAATAATTCTGTTTTGCGCAGGAGATGTGCCAGAACATATCTGATGAATTATTCACAGTGACTTTCTACCACCTGAAACACTATTGATGTTATAAGGTATTTCACAAAAAGCATGCTGTAAATTTGTTTCCTGGACCCACATTAAAAGGATCCCTCCCGAGATGTTGGCCTTGGGGCAGGAGTCCTTAGAAGCTTTTGAAACTGGCCTCTAACTCTCTGTTGACCATGAAAGTGCATTGTAAAACTCTGTGTGCTTAGCTGGGAACAGAGCTAGGCCGGCAGGGAGAGCTTTTGAAAAATCCCATGCCTGTAATCAAACAAAAAGACGTTCCCTTTCCTCTCAACTAGCTCATAAAATGCCTGAATAATATTCAGCCAAGAAGGAGGTTCCTGTGTACATTTGAAATTCAGATGCGCTTTGTGGGCCAGGTTCTGTTTTCAGAGCCCTCAGCAAATGTTTGGTTTGTGCTGCTGGCCATTGGTTTGTAGGAGCAAAAGACGCCACGTGTGCCAACAAGAGCCAGGTAACGCAGAGGTGCAGGTAACGCACCTCAGGGCCTGGTGTGCTTTAACATGTTTCAAATGATTGTGACCTCAGTTTGAATATATGAGACAAGTCTGACAGATATCTGTTTTTCTAGAGTGAAACGGGTGGGGTCTTATAAATTTGAGACCTGGATTTAAAGTTGTGAAGGTCTGTGGCAATCATGCAGGCAAGGAAAACTGGGCTGAGAGGATGAGCCTTAGGAACAGGAACCTCTACAGTTGATATTAACCCCTGCTGTTACCTTTTTGAAGAATCCCTGGGGTTTTTTAATAAAGAACAAACTCATTGTGTGGCATGTGAATAAATTCTGGGACATCTGGGATGGATTAGCGAGCTGATCTTGAGTGTTACTCTCTACACTGAGTTGCAATTGAAATGGGATGTTATGATCTGATGTCTAGCCCACGCTGCGTGCTTAGATCCGTAAAGTTTGCATGGTCTGGCTCTTGGCTCTGCCCAAGGTCAGAGCTCTTCTCTGCTTTGAGACATGTTTCCCAGTTCAACATTGTATTATTCCCGTTGTGATGACCTCTGGAGCTCTGGTCACAATTGAGGATCTAAGTACTAACACAGAATTAATGATTTAGATATGTTTTGACTTTGAGTTCAAATTTAATAATGCCAAGGAGGAGCTGCAATTCCAGAGCAATTCCAAGAGAGATTAAGTTCAAAAAAGTTTTGTACAAGTTCTGAGTGTGAGGAAAGGCATCCACCGGGTAGGTGTTCCGTTGGGGTGAACATAACCCTGTTGAAGAGTGGGCAGATGTTGACTTTGCAGACAGCTGCACGAAGACCGGAGGCTTTTTTTGCCTTCCAGCTCTTTGATGTTGCTGTAACACTGGAGGTTCCTGCCCAGAGAGCTCTGCCAGCAGAAATGATCGTGTGAATAATCTTTAAGCCCTTTCAGACAAATGCAGCTGGATTAGTTTCAGTGGCCTGCGGCTGTGATTTTGAGTTAACCCAACAGGCTTTGCCTGAAGCACAACAACCTCCTGTTGGCACAGTCTCCAACTGGTACGAAGCGAGCAACAGCCGGGGACAGCAGCACCTTTCAGCGGTGTGCCTATAGGCAGAAGTGGGCATCTTGCTGCGAATAAAAGCCATGAAAAAGATAGTATGTCATCCCTGTGTATGTTTATTAAGGTTTTCCTTCCTGATCTGATGGTTAACTCTCAGGTGCTGTGCCAGCCTGTCCCCGTCTGCTTACAGCTGAACGATGTGCTGTACAGGGTGCGATGTTTAGTTTCATGTGCTTTGACTGCCATGAAAACAGTATTGATATTGCTTTTTCCTAAAAATTTGGAAGCCCCTCGTGTGCTGTCTCTGCCCTAGTTAGGACCCCTGTAGAGGCAGTGTAAGCCTACTGGCAGTAGGCTTGCCTTGCATGGTTATCTTTACTTGTTCATGCAGGTATTTTCTCCACCCTCAGGGTTCCTAGGCCATTGCTGCTGCAGGGCATTCCCTAAAAAGTTTTTGTTCTCCTCTCTGGAGTGAGAACACTTGCTATATCTTTGGGTTAGGCCTTTTAGCAGCGAAGAAGAAATAGCAAACCTTCTTACAGCTATCTGTTATATTATCCTGGCTGTGAAGTCTCTGCTTCAAAGTTGGAATCTATGCAGAGAAACTGTAAGTGTCAGACCCCAGAGGAGCAGGGTTTAGTGACGTTGAAGCGAGAAGAAAAATCTATCTAGGGCTGATGGTAACGATTTACACAACTACCCTATACTGAGTGGGAATTGTTTCCGTAACTTGTTTTACATTTAACCTTGTATTTCCAGTCTCAAATCCTGTAACTTGTGTTGTTCAAAGCAACAGCTTAGAGCCAACTTTGATTTCTATGGCTTGGAGCTTTCTGTAGCGAGAGGTCTCCCACTTCTCCTGTGATGCTTCTGCTAGTCTGAACCTGTCTGGTTCCAGGAGTAGACGACTGGCTTGCGGATGAGTGGCTGATTTTTCTTGAAGTAGTCACACAGTAGGATACAGCAAAATACTCAGTCAACCCAGAGTACGCTCTTGATCAAGATATCTTTCTCCTTTCCCTACTTTCTGCAATAACCAGAAGGTTGTGCTCTCACGTTAAGGATTTAGCTTCTTCTGCTTTCGTTTTAGGAGTCGTCCTCCTAGTGTTGCACTTCTCTGTGGTCTGTTAAGACAGTCATGCTGTGCTGCTGTTACCTCTCTGCCTTCGATCACCCTTCTTTGTAATGCCAAGTCTTGCCCTGACTCCACCAAGCCTTTGCCTGGAATTTGTTTGGACGGCTATGTGTTCAGAGGGCGATATGTAAAATTGTCCTCTAATGTTAAACCCTTGTATCGGCCGTGTTAAGAATATGCCTGTGGCGGAATCAGTTAGTGCTCTTAAATGTCACATTGCATGCATTTCTTTGCTATGAAATGCTAAACAAGCTTTGCGAAGTAAATAGTGAATGGTGCCAGGGGAGGAAGGGAAGTTGAAACATCTGTGAAGACACCTGAAGGCATTGGAAAGCAGTCAGAAAGGGTACCTCGGCCACGCATCCCTCCCAAATCGCTATCTGAACTTAGAAATACGGCCTTAGAAGCCATTGCTCTCACAAGAGGATAATGTGTGTTGATTTTGCTAGTTAAAATTTGCTAGCCTTATTCCTTCTCCCTCGCAAATCTGTCTGTGCAGTGTTTTTACCACTTTACTTAAGCTTTTAGCAAAGAAAGGCATGCGTTTCAGAGAGTAGAGACAGAAGCTAGCTGCGTTCTGCAGCTAACAAAACTGAAGGCAACTCATGGTTTCCCTTAAAGATTTTTGTTTGGGGTCTAGATCTGACTTGAAGTGTTGGGCATGTCAAAGCCTGCAGCCGGAGTTGTAAGTGCTCAGCAGTGCTGAAAACTGGATTGCAGCTTTCTGAGTGTTTGATGGGAAGAAGGTGCCTCCATACACTTTTTAAAAGAGTGTTCTCTGGCCTGGCAGTCAGTAGCGGTAATTCAGGTACTTTGTTTTGCTGTTTGGTTGTGGGGTTTTTTGTCTGTCTTTTTTCTGGAAGTTACTGAACAAGCCTGGTTGCTGGATAGTCCAGTGCTGATGCTTAATGAAACTTGCAGGATGCTTCAGTGAGGAGTCACATCAGACTCCTCAGCTAGATAGAGTGGAAGGATTCTTCTGGAAATGTTTGGTGGGTATTTGCAGGGAATAGGGAAAAATGCTGTCAGTGTTGATCTGCTAGGGAGAACATCTGTGTGCAATGCTTTATTCAAAGCAGATGGATCGCAGAGGGGAGAAGGGGTGGTGTTTAACCCTTGGTTTCAAGCCAGCATTTCCCCCCTCAGCTGCTCCAATTGAGCTGCGCTTTCTGATGCTTAAAATGCTGACTCATTTTTCTTTCCTTCTTGTAAAGATCATCCTTGATGGGGACGTCTACTTCCAAGAGTTTTGCTAGCGAATGCTTATATGGTGATTTTTTTTGAAATATATGAGCAGTATGTTTTATCCCATTGTTGTATCTGAGCGTTTGACATTGATTGAAGATAAATATGTTAAAAATTGTGTGCATTCCCTTGAGAGAACACGCTGTTAATGGCACTGTAGAGACGAGGGACTGGGATGGTCTGCCAAAGCAAAGAACTGAACCCAGGTTTTCTCACACCTTATGTCGGTGTGGTAACATTTAGACAGATTTTGTAAGTAGATGCAAGATAGATTTTTGGTTTTTTTTTTTTTTTTTGTTGATGCATGATGAAGTGTGAGTATTTAGGGGAAAGGCAGGGACTCTGCTCACTTTATTTTTTTTTTTTTTTTTTTCATCTATCCTAGGTGTTTGTTTCAGCATTTGTTTCAGTTGCCTGACATAAGCTACCAAATAATATTTGAACGAAAAAAAAGGGGTCATCTCCTCCTGGAGGAACCTCTGCTGATACAACCACTTCTTGGGGAGTACGGGGTACCCAACGCATTCTGATAACAGGCAACTAAAGTGTGAGCATAAGCTGAGGTTTCTTTTGAATGAGACCCTAAGTGACAGGTGAAATGCAGGCAAAAATCTGGAGATGTATTATAATTTCATAAAGTACAGAAGCATGTGTGTTGTCATCCATTTGCCTCCTTTCTGCCCCACTAGACAGCGAGGGGTTATAGCCCTTTATAAAGCTGTGCACAGCTTGTATGAGCTGTCCCAAATTCAGATGCCAGACTGGCAGTCGTAGCAGCTCAGGGAAGTTGAGCACTAAGGACACTGGGACACAGTTCTTGTCCCGAAGCACGTAGCAGTCTGAGTAGAGGCAAGGTGATGTGCTTGCAAAAGGAGGAAGGAGAGGTGGCAGGATGGAAGGCAGTGTTAAAACTATGCTTCCACGATTTGACTTCTATTTTGGGAGATGTGATAGAGTTTTGATGCGTATTTTCTTTGCTGTCATGTTGTGCTTTTATGTCAGACATGTCTGATACATCTTCAGGCTCATCTACAGAAAACGAATGTTTCTTTGTCTGAGCGATTCTGTATGTGTCTGTGATGCTCGTAGGTTGAAAACATCCTGCTGCACGATCGTGGCCACTATGTCCTGTGTGACTTTGGAAGTGCTACTAACAAATTCCAGAACCCTCAAACAGAAGGGGTGAATGCGGTAGAGGAGGAGATCAAAAAGTAAGTGTGCTTTTCCTTTTCAACTCGGACATGGTATATATTTGAAGGGTAATTTTTTTTTATACTGGGACTAAATTTTACTTAGGCCTGTTGCAGCAGATTGGATGCCGCTGCATAGAAGTGTCTGCTGCAGGTAAATAAGCACCTGGGGGAAGGTCAGACAATAAATTGAGCTTGATGTAATTGCTTTGGACCTGAAAGACTGAGTGTACTAATGCAGAGGAGTTGCCCACCTTGACGAGGTGGTTCCACGCTGTGTTATATATGGGGTCAGTCTGTCTCTGTCCCTCATCTATCTTGGCCTCTTTGAGCTGCAGTACAGCAGATGACAAAATCCCTGTCCTCCATGAGCCACTCATTGTAAATCCTTGCAGTGACTAAGGGAACGCGTGGCCTGACCCCTCAGCACTTCACAGAAAATGTAAGGACCTCGAGGTGTTTAAAGGGTCCTTCTCTTGCCCTTTGCATGACCAGCTATAGTGGTAGCAACTAGGCGCACCTTCATGCTTTTACAGAGGAAACTTAGCTGGCAGTTCAGTCAGAGCTAGATCAGGAATGGAGCAGACTCCAGGTCCTTGGTCTTGCTGTAGTTTTAACAACATCACTGCTGCAAACTTTCCAGTTCTGTTAATACAATATTCTGTCTAGAAAACGGCATGTTAGAAATGTGTGCAAATGCCTCCTTTTTGTTAGGAATCAATTACACCTGCATGGATTTCCTAGACTTGTTTGACTGACGTTTTCAGAGCACTCCTAGTCTGGCTTTGCAGACCCTTTGGAATGCCCTATTTGTACACTTATTAACAAGCCTACAAAAACTTTGCCTTTAGCAATGCTTTCTTGTGATCGAGGTAAACAGCACGCAAGGTGCCACAGCAGGAATCATAGGCCTACTGATAGGAAATCTTATCATAAGTGTCTCTTAAACTGTGCCACAGTTTCCAGCTTTTCTATTTGTAGTGATTTGTTAAAATGAGGCAGATTCTAGCTATAGTTTGAGATATTAAATAACCTTACCCTTGTTTACAGTGACTCTGGGCAGGAGCCCTGGTATGGAAGCCTATTCATTAGGAGCCACGTATCCGGTTACAATCTTTATAATACAGTTGGCCAAAGCCCCAGCAGTGAGGACACTGCAGAGGACATTTGACTACTGACCTTATTAATACTCTGAATCCTTGAATATTTCTGTTCTAGTTCTTCAAATGACTGTACTGTTTTGCGAGTAAATTGCTTGCTTTAGAAAGGACGTTGGTTACTGCTTTGGTTTCACAGGTCAGTTTGCAGTGGTTAGTATTTTATTGTTAGAAGTGTGTAGCAGATGCTGCTGTGTGAAGATTTCCCAATAGATCATCTTCTTTAGTATCTCCCTAAAATGAATAGGGAAAGAGTGAATTTTGAATTATTTGGAAATGCGACAGTGAATATGCATCTGATATCCATTTCAAACTTACGGATAGATCTTTCTGTTACAGGTACACTACGTTATCCTATAGAGCACCAGAAATGGTCAACCTCTATAGTGGCAAACTTATTACTACAAAAGCAGACATATGGGTACGTATAAAAACCATTTCTCATCATACAACCAGACTGCGGCTTGCTTTCATTACCATAATGACAGGGTATCTTTCTCGCTGGGGCTAACCTACTTTCCATAAGAGACTGGGCAGTTTCTGAATAAAGAGTTCCTCTGTTCGACGTCTCTGATGAGTTACTGCTGAGCAGGGTGGCTTGTGGATAAAACACACATGCTTCTTTGCATGCTACCTCCCATGTGGTTTTAATTTAGACATGTATGAAATTCCAGGGTTGAACAGTGCCAACCTGATTTCATGTCATAAGAGTTAAATCAGAAAATTGAGAGTATTGTGACTTCTTGTGCCTGGGTTGGGTTGCAAGCATGTGAAATCAAAGTTACTGGTCAGAATTTGGTAGAAAACTGCAAAAACAGACGTCCACCCAGGAGCTTATCCTGGACAGTGTAACACGGGTCTGAATTGTCAAACCTGGCCAAAGACCAAGCTTTTGCACTGCAGTTTCTAACGATTGGTGCAATCTTGCCGTGCTTTTCATGTTGAGAGTGAAATGCAACTGGGGTGTAATCCGTTACTGGCTAACCTGATCGAGGACGGAAGGCTTCCCTTTTATTTGGGATGGAGATGGGGAAAAAAAAGTCTGTGCTGTTTGTAGTGTACTGGCAATTGAGCAAATGGGATGTGTTTAAAATGCTAATTCAGAGCATGTTTGTATGGTTTGCGAAGCCCTGAGCTAGGAAGTAACAAGGCAGAAGCAGCGTAAGGAGACTTTTAATGTATTCTCAATAGCTCTGCATCTGCATATACAAGAGGGAAAATTGCTGGCGTGACACCTGCTGGGAAGAGCCCTCTGTCCTCTCTGTGAGCTCAGCTCCCAGTCAGGAATGCAGCAGCTCCTGTGGGGCTTCCGCATCGCTGAGTTCAGCAGGAGGTTTGTAGAACTGGGCCCCGTACCAGTGCTGGGTCGCTCACCTTGGTGTTTCAGACCCAGAGAGGGAAGAACGCAGCTGTAACAGCATGAAAAGACTGTCAGGGCCTCAAGGGCAGCCAGGGGAGAACCTAGGATTCGCACTCCTTCCCGTGATAATGTGGAAAGGCGGAGACCCAAAGGCTCGAACGGTGCTCTCCTTCCTGGCATGGAAGGCATTCTGTTCTGGTGACCTGCTGAGTATTTCCAAACGAGTGTGTGGTGGTGTGCACAGTGGGGCCTCGACTTCAAGGACTGTTGCAGCGCTTGTCCCACTTGTAACCTCCCTTTTCTGAAATCTCATCAAGGTTATTTTAAACTAGAGTGCAATTTCATTGTGAAATCCTATGACAAAAGATATAAGCTGATGATGAGTTGCCTAGGATTAGGAAATGTTTCCCCCTCTCCCCTCTGAGATGGTGGGAGTGTTTCATAATTATCCCTTTGTGCAAAAATTTTATTTTCTTATTTGAAATGGTGGTGGTTCTTGCTGTCAAAAGCAGCACGGAAATAGATGGAAGGGTGATATAACCTAGCAGCCTGCAGACTTACCTGTATATCTCTCCCTGGTACGTATTTATAACGGTTGAAAGGTTGTTTGAATTTAAGCTTGAAAACCATTTTGATTTTTCTTTGTCAGAATAAATGTAGTAAGGATGATGGTTACCACTTATTTTTGCTATTACTTTGCTTTTTCCTGCCAGTATGTGGCGGGAACAGGCTTTGCCTGTTTGATGATGCAAAGGGTTACGCTGTGTGTAGCGGTGTGCGGAGCTGTGGAGTGTGTCTGATGATGATACTCACACGATGCCCCAGGTTACAGTAGCTCAGCCTGGTGACGGAGCATTCTTCATGCGTTCATCTTCCCACAGAGCTACGCCTGTTTTCAAGTCCATCACAGGCCTGATGTCACGCGGGATCCCCGTAGTAGAACAACCTAGAGCGCTTTCCCTGTTATCTACAGTGGTATTGGAATTGCACCGTTTCCTGCTTTGCTTCAGTTTATTAAACCCTTTGCTCTGTTCTCTCTCTTCAGGCCCTTGGCTGTTTACTGTACAAACTGTGTTACTTCACCTTGCCGTTTGGGGAGAGTCAGGTGGCAATCTGTGATGGCAATTTCACCATTCCAGATAATTCTCGGCACTCGCAAGACATGCACTGCCTCATCCGTGAGTGTCTCTGACAGTGGTATAATCTAATTTCGCAGAACTAAAAAAATAGCAGAGGTGTTTTATTCGTATGTTCCCTGCTCCTACAGTAAAACAGTTAGTGTTGCTCCTCTTTTAAAAGACTTGCTTGCACATAGGGGTGGATAAAGTGATCTTTCAGTAGCTTAGGTAATCACTCTTCGAAAGAAATGATGATGAAGAGGTTTCTATTTGGCTAGGCTGTAGTGGACTCTGGAAAGGCAGGAAAACAGACAACCATTTCGTTTGAGTCTACAGAAACTTGCACAATAAGCCTATTTATGCAGAAACGTATTTCTTCAGTAATAAATCTGTTGGGATAAGGAACTGAAAAGAACCACAGTGACTTAGACTGGCGATAAGAATTCATCTTCTGTGCATTGAGAAACAGAACTGAAATTTATAAATAACCCACTGACTGGAGTGAATGTGTAATTAAGGGTACAATGCACTACTCTTGGCAAAACTGGGGCAGCTCTCTTATTTTCAGCACAGCGTTTGATTTTTTTTCTTTTTCCTAGCCACAATCTTGACTAACACAGTTGGATGTGTTTGCAGAGCAGCCTGGTGTTTTCTTTGCTTATGTGGTGGTATATGTGACTGGCCAGTCTTCCTGCCCCGCTGGCACACCGGGGTTGGATCAAGCTCTTTTCCTGTGGCTTCACTTGGAAATGCAGAAGTCGAAACCAATGCTATTCCCTGATTGAGCAGGCTGCATTTCCCCTCCTTGCCCTAGAACCTTCAATCGATAGCAGCTACAAATTGTTCATGGCTGTATTGGAAGACATCTCCTAGTCCCTCCTTGACTGTCTATTTCGCCCCTTTCTCTCTGACCCCGGCAACCAGCTCAGCCCTGCTGACCACCGACTGGTGCTTGGAAGGAGGCAGGGCACCCTACAGGCGTCTGCGTATCCCAGCTGTAACTGCCACAAATGGCTCGTGTGAGTCTGTCTGTTCTATTGCTCTGATATGAGCATCTCTGTCTTTTGAAGGGTACATGCTTGAGCCAGACCCTGATAAGAGACCCGATATTTATCAAGTCTCCTACTTTGCATTCAAATTGGCAAAGAAGGAATGCCCAGTCCAGAATGTCCAGGTGAGTGTGGCAAAGGAGTGGGCGGGTGTAGGGCTTTGTGGGAGGAGATGGTGGGGGGGGGGGGCAATTGCTGAATACTGGGCATCCTGCCTTATTCTGTTGGTGGTTCCCCAATTCTGTAATTAGGAAGGTCTGTTTGTCCCTGACTTACCTCCTCACCCAGCTACCAGGGTGAGGCCAACCAAGAGATCTTGTGCATGCGAACATGGAAAATTAGGCCATGCTTGTGAAACCGATTTGATTTCCAGGCACACTCATCATAGCGTGTGTAATTTGTGCTGCAGTTAGTTTTAAACATAGCAGTTTTGTTTCTGCCGTCTGGCTGGCGCTAGCGAACTTTACATTTGGACTGCATCAGATCTTACACAACCATCTGCCCTTTCTTGGTGTATCTTTATAGACTTCAATTGAAAGATAGAGTTGACAAGTATTTTCTTACGGTGTTATGGACATCTGTGACATGACACTTTATTTTGTTACTGCCTGGTAAGAAGAAACCTTTTTTTTCCCCCCTATGTTCAGGTGGTTTTTAATGTCCTTTATGAAAAGGACATGGGTTTGGTACTATCATACCTGTATTTTTTATAGCAGTATTAGAAAGTATTGCTACTGTTGTCCCCAGGTTGTCTTAAAAATACCCAGATTCTGCCATGAACATTTGTGTTCAGATTCTACATGTAGTAAACGGTGAAAAAGCTGAACTGTATTTTTTTGCTGGTAAAGACGCTCCCAAACTACTGTCTCCTCATGACATTAACATTGAGCAGTTTGTCCTGTGTCCAACATGAAGAATAATTGCTTTGGGGATCCCCCAGTTTCCCCATTTCATTGTGATGTTTTTGAGAAATATTTCTGAAAATACTTCTTCCTGCCCTTAAAATATAAAATTTGGTGTTTTTGGGATCTGCAGAACTCTCCAATCCCCACTAAACTCCCAGACCCGGTTAAAGCAAGTGAAGCTGCTGCAAAGAAGAGTCAACCAAAGGCCAGGTAACCACATCTGCATTATGCTCAGCCCCCTCTCTTCTTGTTGTCTGTTGTCTCTCTGCTGTTTATTAGGAAAGGTGCTTGGTATATTTAGCTTCTGGGCTTATATTTACATGTGGAGACAAACACTGCGGTCCTGAGGCTTCTGTTTCAATGACATAAATAACCATTGATCCGAAAGACAGAAAATGCAGATGTTAGGGGAAATTTTTCTGCAGGGGGAGGGTGTGTGACTTGGGCAATACTCGGCATGACTCAACAGCTAGGCTTTTTGTACTGAAGACACTGCTTGACAGCAGCACTTGAAGTTCATGCACTTAGATGAATCTGTGTCATCCATCCGGAGGCAGTACCCGGAGTACCTGAGAGCAAAGTCAGGAGAAAGACTGCAGCTGGCCTGCAGTGGGCCTGGAATTGGCCCAAGGAGTGCGAGTCTGCCGAGAAACCGCACTGGGGACTATTGCTGTTTGAGTTTCACCCTTGGCAGATGATAACCTGACACAGTAATTACTGTATGAAATTCCTGTGATTTCTGCAAGAGTCCTATAATTTCTTCAGGGGAGGACACACGAAAGCCCAAGCAGTCTCTGTCCGAAGAGCCCAATTAGTGGGGAAACCACTGTACTGCTGTGGTTTTTCTCCTCTCCTGATGCTGCTTGCTCTTCTTCTGATACTGTAATGGAGACTTGTAAATCCTGTTGGACAAAACTTGTACCTTATTTTACTGCAAAGTGAGCAGTACAGCAGTGGACGCTCCAAAACCAAGAGTTTTCTTCAGACTCTGAAATAGGGCATCTCTCCTCCTGTCCGTCAGTCCCAGGACTCTGCTTTGTTTGTTTTTATAATTGAGTGCAGTTACCCTCACGTTAAGTAGAACAACTTGATATCTAACAAGCAAATGTACCCACAGAAGGGCAGGTGGCGTCTCGCTTCCTGGCTCTGTTGCTGTGCATTTTTGGAGCTCAGTAAATATTGAGCAGAGATAAGAAGAGATCCGATGACCTGATTCTAGTGTAGATGTACTAAAGTTAAGGTACTTCTAAAGATGGCAACTTAGACAACTCTACCCAAAGGTACCAGCTGCTCTTAAACCAATTTATGTTCTTCATCTGCTCATCCACAGCTCTAAGTGGATTTAAACAATATGCTGTACCAAATATTTGAATGAGTTGAGTGATTTTTACAAGTTCCAGCTGTTCAACAGGAGAACATGCCACAGTTGGCAAAAAAAAAAAAAAAGTCAAAATGATAGCATTGAATTAATTGTTGTGGATACATCCGTTAAGTTTTACGGTGCTTGCGGTTTTCTGGAAAGTCAGCTTGTATGTCTGGATGCCCACAAGTGTTTCACCTTTATCAGTCACATACTGCTAAGATATTGGATGAGTTTTTTAAACCCTGCTGTGTGTTGCATGCGCCAACTGTCAGGCTATCGAAGACTGTGCTCTTACTGCTCTTCGGTTTATTTCTTGCCTTATTTTGTAGGCTGACAGATCCCATCCCTACGACAGAAACTTCCATAGCACCACGCCAGAGACCTAAAGCGGGACAGACACAACCCAACCCTGGAATTTTGCCCATTCAGCCAGCCCTGACGCCTAGGAAGAGACCCACAGCTCAAGCAGCCATTCAGCCACAAGGTGACACGATGTTCCCTGTGCAGTGCCTTCCTGCCAGGCACTGTACTGCAGGGCTGTGGTGCACGGTGATCTAATGGATCTGTATTATGTTTTTTCCTCCCAGTTGCAGGACCCGCCGCCCTGGGCAGTGGGCAGCCTTCGCTCCCTGCCAACGTCTCCCAGCAAAAAGCAGCCCCTCAACAGACTCCAGCACAGCCACAAGCCAAGCAGGCGCCAGCTCCGCAGCAGGCCTCGCAGGCGCAGCCCCAGGTCCCTTCTACTCAGCCACAAGCCACGCCTCAGCATCAACAGCAGCTTTTCTTGAAGCAGCAGCTTCTGCAACAGCAGCAACAGCAACAGGCTGCGTATTACCAGCAGCAGCAGCAGATGATGCAAGCTCAGCAGGTAGATGCGTGGCTGTGTTTGTTACGTGCTTCCTGTGCTAGAGGCCTGCAAGGCTGTATCTTTGCATTTATGGCAAGTCCCCTGTTTTTTGGGGGGGATAGGTGCAGTTTTTGGACATTTTCCAGCGTATCTCCAGTTCTCTAGCAAGATTTTCTTTGCTACGCAAGGCTGATGTTTTCAGCTGTCAATGTGGAAGGCCTTGAGATAGTTCTGTCAAGTACAAACATAAAATAAACAGTGCTGGTTAAAATTTTACAGCTCCAAGTGTTTCAGGGTCTTGAGGTCAATGCTCAACTGTTAAGCTGAGGGCTGCAATTTCGCTTCTGCTCTCTTTGTGATACAAGAAACCTGCTGTGCCTTTTCGACGGTAAGATTCAGGTTTGGTTCTGCGGCAGACTGCGGTGACAGGGAGGCCTGTGAAAACATGATGTGTGAGATGGGATGTGTCTAGATGACAGACTTGTGTGCTTAACTGCGGTGTTTATAGCAGCACAGATCTCTGCTAAAGCATATTTAACAGTGGAAGCAAAGGGACAGTAAATCTTCCTATCCTGGGGAAGGGTTTAGAATTGATAAAGATGGAGAAATGAGTTTGGGACCGTGGGACAGTCTGTGCTGTGGGAGCCTTGTATGGGCAGGTGTAACGCAGGAAGGATCTAACATTAGACCACAAGGCAGTTTTCCACCACGCCTTTGCAGATGGTCTCCAGGCCATCATAGCCTGTTACTGCTTTGCCACTTGCAGTGGCTGTGACCATTCCTGAGGCTGGCCCGGAGTTCTGGTCGTGGTACTCCAGTTCCCAGCTGCACAGCTGGTGGCTCAACAACTGGTTTGTTTCCCAGTTCCCAGTGATGCAGCAAGGAGCGCCAGCACAGCAGCAGCTGATGCAGAACTATTACCAGCAGCAGCAGCAGCAGATGATGGCCCAGCAGGCAGCAATGCAGCAGAAGACAGCAGTAGCAGCAGTTCAGCAAAAGCAGCAAACCCCAGCGCAGCCCCCCCAGGCCCAGCAAAGCACGGCCCAGACAGCGCAGCCGCAGGAACAAGTGGTAAGAGCCTTGCGGAAAGGAGTCAGGCAGCGGGATTTGGAGTTCCGGCAAGTGCTTTCCGGGTCCGTTATGTCTTTGTGCAGGGCGGCTGGCTTTTCAGACCCACAGAGCCCAGGCAATAGGTGCTCTAGGGCCTGCTGGCCCCTAGCGTGTTATTACTGAGTCACAGGTGTCGGCACTAACCTTGCTGCATCAGAGACATATGCAATTGTTTGGACAGCTTTTTCTAACGAGTCGCTGTACTCTGGAGTTGTGCTCCCTAGAAAGAAGATGAGCAGATGATGAGTAGAAAGCAGATGAGAAGATAAAAGTAGCTGCTTAATGCAGCTTCTCTCTATCCTATCTCTAAGGCAGCTGTCATGCTGCTTTAGAAGGTGTGTGATAAACTCTTAAAAATTATTTGTACTAATCGCATCAGGATGGGCACCAGGAAACGGAACTACTTCATGTTGCTGCTTGTTTGGAAAGCTTCCATCTTGTATTCATGGCTCTGATGCAGAGGAAGCTGCAAGCAGCCTTCCTAGTTGTTTCTGGTGTTGGGATAACTTTTTTTCTTTAATGAATACAACAGAAAGGAAACTTTTCAAACACAAAATAAATAAATAAATAATCCACTTTACTAAGCATCTGAACATGTGTCCAAAATAAATGCTCTTTACTTAATGGAAAATGTGGCTGTGTGCAACAGGGAAACAGCCGGCTGTCCGCAGCGTGAAAGGCAGGGGAGCTGTGCCAGAGGGCAGGGTCCCTGTTCCCAAAGTGTCGCTGCAGTACATATGGGAAGAAGCTGTGCCCTTTACTCTCATTCCTGTGCAATCCCATCCGCTCTTGCTTGGTTTTGGGAGCACAAAGGGATGTCCCTGACTGTAGCCGCGTGTTGGAAAGCAAGTGTGTGCAGGCATCAGGCAAGAGGACGCTGCCCTTTATCTCCCTGTACCAGGTTGCACGTGTGCAAAGCAAACAATATCTGGTAATAAACCACTTCAGGTACACAATATTTGCATCCAGCTAAGGGTCAATTTGTGCTTACTTGTTCGTGAGTTGCCAGTCATTCGGGACCTAATTCATCTCGTGAGCATGCTTACTTTGACGTGACATCAGGAATTAATTTGACTAATAATCTCCATAAGCCAGTGACCCGTGCAATGCCGGGGAAGCATTGTTTGCTTTATTCTATATTAATTTTCAGGACTAAGCTGGTTGTTAGGGGAGGTGACAAGCTTGGAAATGGTGTGTTCCTGGTCTTGTTATTGATTTGCTGAATGACCTGGGGCAAGTCAGTTTATTGAAATTGGTGGGAGTTATCAGTACATGCAGACAGGTCCTGGATGATGCCCATTATTACCCTGTTCCTTTTACAAGAGAAATGCCTGAAACAGAGTGTTGAAGTGTATCTCTAAAGAGCTTTGCTGTGATTTACCAGTACAAAACAGTCTTAATTTTATTAAATCAGCTGGATTGAAAATTAGCTTTATCCCTCCGGAAGACTGATAGTAATGGATGCATCTGGACACTTTTCTGCTCCTGTAGCAGTCAGGAGGGAAAAAGCAGTCACTGGCTTCTTTAAAAAATGATAGTGAGACATGGTCTCTGCAGAGCAGAGTCTCTGAGCGGGAGATACCAAGCCAGGACTTGTCAAAACCTTTCATGTTGCAAAATTTCGGCTTAATAAGCTCTGCATTCATTCCTGTGGAGATTTCGGCACTGCCCTTTTATTTCTCAGCACCAAATGTACTGTTCTGCAGTGACCTATATAGCGAAATGCAAGGTGGATGCATCAGAAGCAGTCGGGTCAGCTTGCTTCTCAGCTGCCATGAGTTAGTCTGCCTGAGAATGCCGGATGAAAAGCAAGACAGCTAACCACTTGTTTGCCTTGCCCCACTGTAGTTAAGCACCACATCGGGGATGTCACACTCTCCTCGTTGCTCTCTTAGGTCTTTCCAAGTCTTTTATCTGATTTCCTTAGTTGAAAATGGCCTGGGATGATACGGGGTGGGGGACAGGGAGCTGGTGCCCAGGCAGTGGAGGTGACATGCACAGCTTTCTGCTTTTTGCATCCTGATTCTTCTGCTTTAAATCCAAACACGATCACATCTCACTGACAGACAGATTGTGAAACATCACATAATTGGAAGCGATGCTGTTGTTTATCACTACAAAACAGTATTTCAAACATTTATGGGTTTGGGAGTTTAACAGAAGACTGAGGTAATGGAAAAATAAGATTAGTTTGAGGAAACCCCTGAAGTTTGCGAAGGATTTGTAGCTGGGCTATCTTGATTTATGCCTAAACGGAATGTGCCTGTCTTTCTCCTCCTTATTTTAATGAAAAACGTTGTTCCTCTGGTGCCTTTTTTTTTTTTTTTTTTCCTAAGAGCTCCTTGCACAAGATTTCTGCAGAAGACCAGTACCCCTTTAGGGATTTGACCCCAACCACACATTATCTGCTGGAGGAAGTGCTGCTCTTTACCTTACCCCCACTCTGTGTGTTCGTGTGACAAGACTCCTGTACACTATGATACGGTTTCTTTTTTTACCTCTGCCCTGGATCTCAGCCTCTTTACCCATGAGCAAGTTTCTGAGACCAGCTAGCCTTCAATGACAAGCGCTAATAGAGACTTTGCCTCCAGAGCTGCACCATAGAAAAGGGAGAAAGTCTCTGCTTGTGCGTTTGTACTAATCCTGAAATACAGTGAATTCCCCCTGCCCCCAGTTCTTTTGTTCGTGTGGTTTTTTTTTTCCCCTCTAGACTGTCACCAATCCATGACTTGAAGGTCAGATCCTCCAGCATACAGCTGTTTTTTCATCGTGACTGTTGTTCATGAACAAGGACATACCATTTTATTTTCTCTCCTAGGTGCAGGCACAAATGAGGCAACAGCAAAAACCTCAAACCACTCCCCCCACAGCAATGCAAGGGCAGAAGCTGGGCTCTCTCACCCCTCCGTCCTCCCCCAAGACGCAGCGTGCAGGACACAGGAGGATTCTGAGCGATGTGACCCACAGTGCGGTTTTTGGGGTTCCGGCCAGCAAGTCTACCCAGCTCCTGCAGGCAGCTGCTGCTGAAGCCAGTCTCAACAAGTCCAAGTAGGTGGCTGCTCACTTGGTGTCAAAGAGTGTAGAGGGAGGAGGGGGTAGATGGGGCTCTTTGGAGATGTCCTAGGCAATCTGTGAGATGAAGGCAGGCAGCAAACTCTGTGAGGTCTAAATGAGTCTTTGCCTTCCCAAGACCACAGTTTAGGGCTTGGCAGAAAGTTGCTGAAAAACTTCTGCAAGGGCAGAAGTCCTCCTGAGTGTTTCCGTGCTCCCCAAAAGCTAAACAAACAGGACCTGCCTCTGAATTAGAGCAGCAAGTATTCTTTCAGCTGTTCTACCAGTAGCCCTGGTGCATGCTTCATGCTTGCCGCTTAGCGTCAGCGCTTCCCCAGGAGTACTTGCTGGGTCACTTTTACAGTGCCTACAGGAGGAAGCCTCCACATGGGCATTGCAGAAGATTGTTTCAAATAGGATGTTTATGATGCTTCTTTTAATCCCTGATACCAGGATGCTCAACCAGATTATGAGTAGGTAAGATTCCAGCTTTCTGGTCATGCAAGTACAAGAACTTGTGCTGAGTGTTTTAAGTAGGAAGCAACTATAATGCAGTAGCTTGGACCAGCTCTTACTGCTGGCCAGAGGATTTCAGATGGGTTATTAATGACTCTTGTTTGGTTGGGATGATCACATCCAGATCTGCTTCCACCACGCCCTCGGGTTCCCCAAGGACCTCACAGCAGAATGTCTATAACCCGCCTGATGTCTCCACGTGGAATCCCTTTGATGATGATAACTTCTCCAAGCTCACAGCTGAGGAGCTGCTGAACAAGGACTTTGCAAAGCTAGGTGACGGTAGGTTCAAGGAGATGGTTTAATACCAACCTACTCTCAAAATGGAAAATGGCATGGAATGATGATGCTCTTGATCAGATGCTGCTGGGGTGCTCCCACGTTATCATGGTCCTCTGTGCCTGTTAAGAGCTAAATCCTTCCAGTTTCCCTTCTTAGTCCCCATCCTCTTTGCTGAGCAATTGCAATTAAATGAGCATGACCCTCAAAGGTACTAACTGCTTTTAAAGTGGCCTTGATTAGTTGGTTGTAGAAGCTACAGTTTAAACTCTGCTTCATCTGCAAGTTATGATTTGCGGGAAGGGGCTTAAGTCACATACTGAACTAGTGTCCTAAAAATCTAGGTAAGTAAGCAACCTTCAGGATGGAAGTTTTTCCCCTAAATCTGTGTCTGGCATTTCAGGGAAAGCTCCAGAAAAGATGAGCAGTTCCACAGAGAACTTGATTCCAGGTTTCCAGCCAGCTTCATCTGCAGCCCAGGCAGATGCTTTCGGTGGCACTTCCTTCGCTGCTGGATCAGGTGAGTTTGTGAATGCATCTTAGAGGGCAATACCCTGGTCAGCACTGCAGAAAAACGGCAACTCCTTGTCATAGCCTCTTTAAAAGGAAGGTAAAACTGATGTAAATTGAGCTGGGCCTTGGCACTGAGAACTGTAGGATAGGGTTGGCCCTTCGGTAAAAAGGGGAAGTACTTGTCACAGTTGGGTAGTAGAGACAGGAGGCGCTGTCTATAGGCAAAGGTGAGGCTTTTGGTGAGGCAAGAAACTAAACGAGCCCCTTAAGGTCACAAGAAAGCTTCTTAACATGTTGAAGTTCCATGCAGCTCATACTTAGAAGTAAAATATGCAGCTTGCAATAAGGGAATTGGACTTGGAGACATTGGTCAGACATGCTGGAGGATATTCCTTGCCTGCAGTTGTTAGGCTGTATGAAGGAGGAGTGGAGCAAGGATAATGTCTCCGCCGCTGAATGAGGAGAGAGCAGGGAAAATCCTCAGAGAAGAGCACAGTTAGGGTCATAATTGACATGTTAAATGGTGAAGGCAAGAAGTTTTGCACTGGGTCCAGAGGCCAGGAGTCCTTGGCTGGTCTAAGAAGCTTTTCTGCTGAGGCCTCTGCGTATGTGACCTTGTCTGATGTCTCCTTTGGTACTTGGGTACCAAAGTTTTGCCGTGAGCAGCCCCATCTATGCTGAAAAAACTCAGTGAGTGCTGCTGCTTGTCTCTAGTTCTTCAGCATCAGTTCGCACTGAACGCAGCAAAGATCTCCCAAGCACAGAATCAGAAAACTGCTTCCAGGAGCCCTAAATGCAAGTAATCCTCTCCCCCGTCTTATGCAGCCATTGTTACTGGTGACAAATGCGACTGATGCTTCCTCACTGAAGCACACCAACCCTCGGTGAGAGGAGTCCTGGGAAGAGACTGAAGAATCCTTTGTGGGGCAAGAAGTGACAAATCCATTTATGCTTATTTCTATTTATAAAAAGAGATTTAGAGGAGCTTATAACTGAGCTTGGTATTGTTGGCTCTTACCTGAGAATTAAGGAGTTGGAGTCCGTGACGCAAGAGTGCTCTAGGGGGTTTCTTCCTGAGTTTGGCCAGCTGTTCAGTGCCCTGTGAACAGTCTATGATGTTCCACCAGCCTTTGTGGAGTAATGTTGAGTAGCAGCAGCTCCAGATCCAGCTGTAACGTACTTTCTGCAAAGCCTAGAAGCATCTGCATGTTCTGGGCTTTCTGGACACCATAGCATGTTTGATTCTTTTCATAGTTGTCTTTAAAATGTGCCCCTTGACTCTCCTGTCCTGTGGTTTGGCATAGGAAGGTTTCTTGGGAATTCAGTGCTGGCACTGGGCTGGGCATTTGTAGCCCTTTTCTTTTTCTTTCCCCATAGATATGAGCCTGCCTAAGCCTGTCTGATGCAAGATGCTGTACCTCTTATTTCAGACAAAGAGGCCCAACGTTGGGGCTGGCCTGCTGTTGCCCTTCGTTGAGGCATTTCACCTTTTGTGCCAGTGTAAAGTGGGATAATAGTACTTCCCTTTCATGCAACATTTTGAGATCTGTGGGTTAAATTGTGTTGGAGAGCTACATGGTAATAGTCGTGTTTTTCTCTTTTCACTAGGAACGTACACTTGGTCTGAGTGTTTGCGTGTGTTCTTGTCAGGCCCTAGCGCGGGCTCTGTAATATTGAGCTGTGCTTGTGCTGAGATTTCGCTCGATGCTTTCCGCTTTTCTCTCTGCTCCTTTTCACTCTGCCTTTTCTCTTCCTGGTTACCAGCTGAAAAAACGAAAGACATTCTGAGTCTGGACGCTAGCCCTCCTCTCCTGACTGTGCCTGATCCTTTCATTCCTCTCGCATTATCCGACACGCCAGGTAACCGGAACTGAGTTTATGGAGGGGGGCAGATTCTTGCTTGTTTTGTACTCTTAATCTTCCAGTTCTGTTTCTAGGCACACCTGAAATGGTGCTGGGTGCTGACAAGCTCCGCTGAACTGAGCGGTAGCAATGATGTGTAGCGCTTTCTGCCACTGAATATCTGCTTGGTGGCGGGAGCGGTGCTGAGCACAAGAGCGCTTCGTTTTCATGGCAGGCCCTGGGGTTATCCTGTTCTTTCTAATGCCAACAATGTTGGTGTCTTTAAAGGTTCAGCGTTCAAAGCCAAAATAATCACTGGGTAATTACCTGTTCTGACCTAAGCCATTTTCAAATTGGTCTCCAACTTTGAAACTGTAGTTTTATTATTGTTAATATTTCTTTCCCCTAAGAGTCAGTGTTTCTTTGGCTTCCAAGGTCTATCGCAAATGCGCGCTTCATGTGAAGCACAAGTTAACACGTAACCTTTTCTGATTTGGCAGAATTTCCTAGTGCAGTTGGTAGCTATTTCCATTTACTTTGCAGTACTACTTAAAAGTCTTTCCTGTGTGCACATTTCTGACAGCAGCAGCCAACACTTTTTAGCACAAGATTATGTAAGTGCTTAGGAGCTTATTTGCAAATCGGTGGGATTTGGAATATGGTAATGTTTTTGTCTTCAAGTTTCTCTGAGGCCTCTGGCAAATGTGTGTCACAAGTCTCCTCTTGTCAGCCCCAGAGGACAAGTGCGTGTTACAGCTCTCGCCCTTGTCCTCAGCTCAAGTTGTGGATGGCTGGTGGTCTGATGGTGGAGGACCCACGCTTCATAACGTTGTGCTTGTAAAGATGACATCTCTCCACGGAAAGTTAAGCGATTCAGGGGAAAAAAATTATCTATTTTTTTCCATAACTGAGTGGAACTTGTTTTCTTCTGGTTGATGCTCAAAGAGCACAAGAAACGTGTTTTGGTTCAAAAGGGATTTTACTCATAAATGCTGCAGTTCAAGAAAAGCAGAATTTACAGGCTTTCTCCCCTGTGTGAGCATTTGCCGGGACCTGACCTGCCCAGCTGTAATTTGAAAAGAACCTACAGAAGGCAGATGGCTGCACGTTTTTCTTCCCCTGGCAAAAGCTATTGGAAGGGTTGGTTTTCCTGACTTGAAGTCTGTCAGCCTGGACGACTATTTAGTTCTCTGCCAGTGTGCTCAAGGCACACAGCTGCACACCAAGACGGTTGTTTCCCTTATTGCCCACTGCATTTTGATACAGCACAGCCCTAAGAAGCATCAGTTGCAGCCTTAGCTGTGGGAGATCTGAAATTCTTTATAGTACAGAAACCACTGTGGAGAAGTTGCCTTTCAGCTCTGCCCTTGGGTGCAAATTATGGGAGCAGCAGTTGTCCGCACTTTTAGTGGTGCCAGGTTGCTCATCCCACAAATCTGGCCCTGACCAGTTGCGTATCTTTGCAGGCAGGTGCTAAACCTTCTTTCGCTAATCCCTCCGCCTGCGTGTGTCTGGTCCTGTCGAGTTCAGTGGATCCCCTTCCATGGGGGCAAAGCCGGGGGCAGGGGCATGCAGGAGATGGGGCTTTGTTGTCTTTGCAGGAACCTGCAGGAAGCCATCTCTGATTTAGTGTTTTGTTGGGGTGGCTTTTACATAAATTTTTTCAAGGACCAGAGATACAGACTTATCCTTAGCTTTGAAAACTGAGAGGAGGGGTTGTCTGTGCTTGTAAATTCGGCAGAAAAGATGAAAGTCCTGGATTTGGACTCAGCTTTCCAGTCTGTGTGTCTGTCATGCAGACAGTCAGCTTTGTTCTTCCGTGTCTGCATTACCTGTGCAGAAACATCCCCACCGAGACCTTGGACATGAGGGATGTGCTGACTCGCATGTGAAAGGCATTTTTTTAGGTGTGCCCCTTGGGTCCGTAGAGCTGGGATTGACTTCCATCTCGTAGTGTATCAGCAACTCCAGTTGCACGTGTCCAAGCTGCTGCAGTTTTGTGCAGAAGCAGCTGAATTTCTTTGAATGGTTGCTAAATACTTGCTTTCTGCTTGGAATATTTTTATTTCTGGGAAAACCTTGATAGTGAATCTCGTTGCTCTGAAAAGATTTTGTCTGTCTTTTTATAGACTAGGAGCATGCGTAGCCCTTTCCGGAGTAAAAGCGTGAGCCTTAACCTCTTGGTTACAAGAGCAGTGTTGTTCAGGAAGGCTTTCAGTACAGGCATAAGTGAGGCTTTGATTTGGTATTTTCCCTATTTGTTGTACAGAGCCAGTTTTGTCAGCTCTCTGCGCTCTGAACCTGAGGCAGCTGAGGGGCTGCCCGAGAGCTCAGCTGCTTTTTTTGCTTAAGCCACAAACTTGCTCCTTGTGCTGGCACCTGAGGGTGCAGGTGGCATCGCTTGAGTGTTGGCCAGAGACCTCCTTGGGCTTCCCCACCTTTCCCCTGCATGCTTAGAAGGACAGATGAGCCTTTCTATCACAGATTCCTGAGAAACAAGTAAACGACGCTTAACACGTGACAAACAGCAACAGGGCGCATCCCCAGACAGCTGAAATGTGTTCAAATGGAGGATCGCGCTGCCACGGAGCTACAGCCAACAGATGTGGCTTTAAGTCTGACTGCTCGCTTGTAGGTTTAGATCATGCTTTTGGTTCTGTGCAGTCAGTTAAATGTGTACGGTGAAGGCAAACCTTGGGCAGCAAGTGCTAGCAGACTACCCTGTTTCCGTGGATCATGGTGTTGGAGATGCTCAATATCTGAGAGGAGGTTGTTTTTCATTTGCTGTGGGTAATAAAGCTTCTCAGTATGTGCTTCTAGAGAATAGGTAATGGAGCACACTATAGACGGTGGAAATACCAGCTCTGGACAATAATCAAGTGGAAGTAGAATGATTTTCAGTATATTCCTCCTTCTCCGATGTGTAATGTCTGCAATTCTTAATGGAATTATAACTAGTAAGAGGAGCTGGCAAGAGGGATGTAAAAATATGGCAAAACATCTGTTAAAATAAGGGAGAATTAAATATTCATACTGAAAACATTTTTTCCTTGTGCGTGTGTAGGAAAGTAAGCCAAGTTCTTCTTAATAAGCTCATTGCAGGCTTCACTGCTGATTAATCATGATGGAGTGTTTGATCAGAATAGTAATTTTTCTGCTACATGTGGCTACTTAATGTCTATCAGTATGAATTTAGCTCATACAAGCATGGGAGGCTAAATTTTGCACAGGGTATTCTGGAGACCCTAAATTAAACTGAATTATGAAGCTTCAAGGCAGATTTTTCCCTTTGTCATTGAGGCGTTGCTCCATGAATAGTCCCAAATACAGAGGTTTTATGCCCGTTATGTACAGTAGGTTTTGTTTCTTTTGACTTCATTTCTGTTGGCATGAATGGACTTTGGACTCAATCCTGAAAACCTGCTTTGTGGAAGTATTTAATTAGAAGTTTGACCGAGAGCATGTGAATACTTCTGCTTTAGCCTATGTCCCTTGTTAATTGGTGAAGTTGAAATGCTCAAGTGCTGTCTTGACATAGTGCATTACCTGCACTCTTCAGACACCCGGGAAAGGTTTTTGATATATTCTCTTTTTTCTAGACACATCTGCTCAGATAAACAAGTTTTTGAGTAAGTGAAGGGTGGACGCAGTGAAATGCCCTCTGAGATACTGCCAAAAATACTCCTTTCCAATTGCTTGAGGGCTGTTTTGTTTGAGGTGGGAGCAAGAAGTCGTCTCCTTGCTCTAGTTCCAGATAAATGTTCGTCTCCCAGGTACCCTGGGCTATTGGCAGTCCTGCCATATTCTTTCCCCTCTGCAGAAGAGGAGAGACATGAGGTGGTGGGTGTGGGTCCTTGGCAGCAGAGCAAGCAAGGAGAAGTTGTTGAGCAGCAGCACTGAGGTGTGAGAGCCGAGGAGGAGAAGCTCTGCTCCTCCCTGTCGCTGGATGGAGGGCAAACTCCCCCGGGCTGCGGATTGCACCGCGCTGATTCATGTGTGGGCTGCGTCCGTGTGTGTAGGGTGGTGGTGCTGGTGGCCTCTCTGCATCAGTACCAAGTACAATGCTGTCTTTGCACGATGAGTCAATCTTTTTTACCCCATTTCAAAAGAGAGTGGATCGTTCTTTGCGAATTTACACAGCCATTTACTCCCTGTGATAATTCAGCATCTTGGCTGCAGCTGAGACACAAATGTGTCTTTAGTGTAGTTATTTGTTTGAAGAACAGCAACACCACGCAGCCTCTGTGAGATTGTCTTGGCCATAACAGAAAGTGAGATAAGAGAAATTCCATGGCTGGCACGGGTAAGTAAACATGCAGACAGCTGGGGAAGGAAATGCAGGCCAAGGAAGGATGCCTGTGCCATCTGGGCACACACTGGATTCTCATTTTTGATGAAAAGGCAAATGGCATTGCTTATTAAAGAGTCATTGTCACGACAGAGTCCTCCAAAGCTTTTAAATAGCACTTTAAGGACTATTTTTGCCTTTTTTATTTCCTTCAAATACTCACGGAGCTATGTGTTTTTACATTAGCATGAGCGGATGCTTATCAGGGCTGAGGAAGTAGATATCAGTCAGTGCAATTTCAAAACAAAATGCATCCACACCCTTGGCCTGTTTCTTGATCTAGCTATAAAAAATGCGTGGCCCTGGTAACCACTCCTGCTCAAAACATAATTGGCTTCAAAAATAGGAATTTTAAGCAAAACTGGATGTTTCTCGTTGTGTTCTGGTGCATGGCCTTCAGGAGCTGGGTTTCCAAGCTTTCTCTGCAGGGTGCTAAAGCAGCGGTGGGAGCCGGAGGTGAGTTTCAGGCTATTGCAACATTTGCAGAACTGGGAATGGGGAAGAATCGTGACGTGTTGAGATCAGATTGCTGAAACTGGCAGTTTCTGGCAGTTGGAAACATGAGCTAGGACTTGAATCACTGACATCCCTGTCAAAACACACAGGTTCAGCTGCTTTAACAGGGCCACTATTGCAAATGTAGGAGGGCTCTTTTATTTTTTGGCACAAAATGCTTAATGAAATGTTTTTAATCAGCAGAATTCTCTCTACCCCAGGCCCATAAATTCTGAGAAGATAATGTGTGCCCACCGATGTCAGGGTGCTTATAACAACTGTAATGGAGAAACTGTATTTCTAATAAGAACTTACATTTCTACCAAGATGACACATGGAGAGACAGTAGCTGCAGACGTGCACACACACGTACTGATGATTGGAGTTTACGTCTTGAGTTGGGAAAACGCAAAAGGGGAACTACTCATCTGTAACTTGATGAATTAATTGCCGTATTATTAACTGAGAGTACAATATGGTGTTTTGATGATTTGGAGCAACAAAGCCATTGGACCACTGGAATCACAATTAAATGAGAGTAAATAGTATCTAATGTTGTTTCCATCTGGGTTTTGAATTTGATCCGAAGGGGTATTATTTGACAAATACTTGAGATCTTGAAAGTTAAACTAAAATTGTTTGATTTTGATCTCTTAAGGAGCCACTGTTAAATGTCCTACCACTCTCCATGGTGTTAACAGTGTCACAGGCATGTCTAGTTAAAGCATGCCAATTGCTATATTTTTTTCTTCTCTTTGCGCTATATAAGAAACAATTCCATTTGACAGAAACTCCATTAGGAAAGTGAAAGTCCAGTGCCTTCCCTTGATTAGTCAAAAGTTCTCTGTTGCTGAATAATGTGCAGGGCTTCCTTTAATCTTTAAACTTGATTGACTAATAGGCAGAAATCTTCCCGAGTGACTAATCTATACCTGCCTTGGTAATTTGCCCTCCCACTCGCAGCATACTTGACTTGGCAGGATTTTTACAACCTTGTCTTTCTTTCTCAGTTGACATCCGAAGAAAAGAACTCTGCTGTGTGCTCTATTGAATTGTCTTTCTTTTTGCTATTCCTCCGCAGTACATGAGTGAGTAACGTTCTTACTGTGTGCGGTGCCTGGCTGGTGGACTTCTTTGGCTTTGAGATGTTGCATCTTGATTGTTCAGCGTGTTACCAACCTATGGCAGATTTTTGCCCTCTGTTCCCTTTTTAACTTGCGAGTTTCTCGGGAATCTTTGTTCTTTCTAATAGCCTGCTCCAACTAAAAACCCCGTTTGCCTCCCTTCTCTCTTGATTTATATTTTCATAATCCGAGTCCTTCTTAAAATGCTTTCTGCATATACTTTGTCGCTTAACCAGTATATCGTATCACCAAGTACAAATGCAGCATGCCAACCTGTAGTCTTTGGCAGGGGTGCTGCTGCAGACGCAAAGTCTGTGCAAATTGACTAATTGTAAATCTCAAAAATCAGATTTGTGCATGTGTTAGAAAAGAAGGGATCTGAAGAAAAAGGTCAATATTTTCTCATTGGATTGTCCAAAGCTGTGCTTCTCAACCTACGCATGATTGATCTTGCTTTCTTGTCCTATGATATAAATCCATAGTTAATTCTGTTGATGGTAAATGGCATTGCTTCTTTCTTATGTTGGTGCAAATCGGAGGAAAGGCTCTTGCTTTCCTTCCCAGAGGAAGGGATTTGTTTTTTCAGTCTCTGAAGCTGCCAACATCTGCCATTTGGGGATGACTCTGAGAGCTGTTAGCTGTAGGCTCCTGCTTTGCTTTTTCTGCAACATGTTTTGCTCACTCTGACTATGGTAGGAAACAATCAATAATTTCTTACTGCAAGGAACTGGGATCTTAGGAAGAATGTGAAACGTTTGCCTAAAGGCTGCAGTATGTGACTGGGCTTTAGCTCTGGAAAGGGTTGACTGGGCACTTTTTAATCCTCCCTGCATGCTTTTAAGCTTAGACACCTTCTTAAGACTTGCTTATGAATCTCACTTGCTCAGCCAGCATCCTTACTAGCTGATGCAAAGCCATAGCGAACTTGCTGCTATCCTGTCAGGACTGAAAACCCAACAGAAAATGAAATATCAGTGATCAGATCACTGAGCCTGAATCAAACTTGCCTTCCCTATGACCTGGAAAGCATCTGGCAGATTTTCTGTAGGCTGTCTGGGGAAGAGGATGCCTCCAAGAGGCAGCCTCTTGTGGGAGCAGTTACTGATTAAAGCACACATTTCCTAGCTGGAGTTTGGTAAGAGCCCTTCAGGAGTTGTATGATGTAAAATATCTTTGTATCGGGTTACATTTTCTTAACCTTGTTTATCCTTGGGCATGTTCATGTGTCTACATATGAATAATCTGGATATGTCTGTTGGATTTCAGGCAGAAGGACCTCTGATGCTTAAAAATCCTGAATTAAATGCATGGTGATTGATACGGAACACGTTTTGTCCTGTCACGCTCCAGTTCGAGCTCTATACTTGCACAAAATCGGTTGTAAAGGGCCATGAAACTGCGGCATAGAAGAAGTTTCTGTTTGTTTATTTCTTGTTCTGTTGCTGTTTGCTGCGTTACTGATCATCTTTGCCATCATGACCACTTCTAAAACACAGCTTGTGATTGCGTGCCCATGTGCCTGGAGAGTCAAAAGAAACTGGGACTGTAGTGGCAAAACATCTCTCTTGGTTTTCCTCCAATGGAGAAATCTTTGCTAAGGGATGGCAGATGGGAGAGGGGGTTGCAGAGAAGTCCGTACCCGAGGCTGGAGCCTTCCTCTCTTTCTGCAAATGGCAGATACATCCTGTGTGCTCTTTGCTGTGTTAGTGGAGTCTGTTCTGCAATGGATGCTCACTTCATACATGTGTGACTTGGGGCTGTTGCGTTTGTACAGATGACAGAAACGAGACTAGTTATCCCCATTTCTCCTCTTCTTGCACTGCTGTATTTCTTACTCATTCAAATCAGTTAGCATTGCTGCCTTCTCACCATCTCAGCCATGACTTCGCTTGCCGGTGAAGCAGTTTTTCTCTTGGAAATTCAAATTAACCTTCTGCTAGAGAATTCCCGTGGTAGCAGGACCCAAAATGCAGTTCAGTATCACGAGAGAGACTGGTTTTTCTTTCTAGGTCTGCATATAGTTAAACTGCAGCTGCCTAATATTCACGCCCAGGGAAACAGCCTAGTGTGTAGAAAGTGCCCTCCTTCGGTTACTGCTTCGATCATTGGAGCTATGGATTCAGAAAAACTTCCTTTAGCACACGTGTGTTTTGAATAAGCATGTTGTGCCAAAGAAACCAAACCTAACTCTCATAGAGAAGGTGTTCCTGCTGATACAGAACCATAGATTCCACTGGGCCTTCACTAATTTTCCCTTTGCCTCCTAGTTGAACATGAATTTCCCACCACTTAAATGGACTGCTGTTCCTTTATCTCATTCCTACAGGTTAGTTCAAGATGCAACACAAAGCAGAAACCAGGGAAACGATCTGCTAGACCTCAAAATAGACTGAGGCATCTGATTTTTGTTACTTTTGGTATCTCCTTTCCCCTTCATCCTGACACCTTCTTGTTTTTGTTGAACTTCTTAGCCTCGCTCAAAAGGGATAAAGTTCCTTTTAGTCATGCCCTAAGAGATGCAGTGGCTGCCTGGAACAGCATTGGCAGTTCAGCACCAACAACGAAGGAAACAAGAAAGGCGATCTCGTGAGACAAGTAACAAAATAAGACAAAGAACCATTCATGGTCTAAAGCTTTGCATAAAACCAGCTGAGCCCAGGGGACAGGAGGGAAAACTGACATGTAGAGAGAACACCACCATGTTTTTTCTCAGAACTTCTGCGTCTTTAAAAAAGTGTGGCTGAGCTCAATAGGCGACTTTCTAGTACCTGACCAAGAGGCAGATTCGCTGTGTTAAATGGAGAATCTGCAGTAATGGAAAAGGAGGAAGCTGTTTGGAAAGGTAAGGTCGAAGGAGGCAGGCTTCAAGGAACAAGACACTTGGAAATGGGATCATAAAAGGAATTATTACTGTATATATGGGTTTGAAGATACAGGTTGATGTAGATGCCTTGAGAAGAGCTGGGCGTTGGCAGGCAGACCTCTAAGTCTGCTTTGAAAGGAGTATCTTAGGCCTGAATCTGTAAAACGGGAATACATTCATAACGTACATACATGTCACTTCACAGTTTACAAACTTAATCTCAAAGTAGGAACCAAACCCAGTCTGAAACTGCCCAACTCTGAGACAATCCATAATTTCTCCCACAGTTGTGTCCCATGCCTTGCTATCCTGGATTAATTGATTTAAAACGCTGGGTTTAGTCAGCTGTACTCTGGGTGGATACCTGTTATCTTACCGCTTCCCTTCTGGGGAAAAGGAATTGAGCATGTTCCCTATTGTCTTGTCCCCTAGTTTCTCTCCTGTGTTGCGTTATGTTTTTCCAACATGTTACAATCGGTTCCATCCTTCTTAGCCCACTTTCGATAGCATTAACACCTCTTTTTGTTGCCAAGTCCCTGCTCCCAGCCTCTCTGTTCACCCAAGGAAAAAGGCTTTCTTTGTGCAGCCGGGAAGCCCGGGATGGTACCTCTGCGGTCGGGGTACGTTTGATTTGGCAAATCCAACCTTTAAAACTGAGTATTCCTCATAGAGGTGGGAAGGTTTCAAGTACATTCAAGGCTGCTGTTCCCATCAGTTGACCTTCTTCAGGCCTTTAACAACAGAACAGCAGCCTCATGGGTTGCTTTTTGGGTTTCTTTCCCCTCCTGGTTGCTTTAGTGTGTTGGCTTGTGAAGTTTTTCATGAGAAGTAGAACTTGTCCTGCTTTGAATAAGTAGTTCCAAAGCCTCTAGGCTATTTTATTATTTAGAAGGGCAATAAAAAAGATCGATATTATTACCGTGTATGTAACAGTACAACTTAAGCTTTTCTTTGCCTTTCTCAGCGTGGTAAGTCTTTTATACAGCAGTATTCCAGAGCCTATGCTTTTGTGCAGTTATGGGCATATTTTCTTTGGATAATAAATAATAACACCAGCTTTTGAACTCAAAACATAAAATGTAGATGTACATATTTTGTAAAGGTGTAACTGTGGCAGGGGCACAGCTCATTTCAATGTTAGATTGTAAATGCAGTCGTTTCAACAAGTCGAAATGGCCCGATTTGTGCTGCAAATTTGATCAGTGCTGTTCTAGAAGGTGATTACTTCTAGCAAATCCTGAAAATGTTCTTTATCATCTTGTTCTGTGAAGAAACCCTGGTGAAGGCTAAATAAGTAAGCTCTTTATTGAAAACCTGGTTAGTATGGTTGCAAAATCACTCGTCCGCCAGATTAATAATTGAGATTAACTTTTTGCCCAGACTATCTAAATTTCTTTGTGTGAAGGATAATGGGAACCACAGGAGTTGTACTGCTGAGAATGACATGTCTGATTTGAAACCTGATAGTTGAAACAATTAATTGGTAACTAGACTGCTGTTTAACCCAGGGAAGTTCAGATGTCTGGCACTGTAGTGTCTCAGTGACTTCTGGTTTTGCTCAAGCTCTTAAGGGGCTGTAAGTATTACATTCTCGAGCGAATTAATAGGTGTTATATACCTAGCTCTAGCCTCTTGGGCTTCTGATCTCTTCCGTTTCTTCTCATTATACAAAGAAAGACCTCCCTGGCATAGGAAGGTGAGAGGGGAAAAATTGCAGGTTTTCTTTTTTTCCCGTCTCTCTCCCCTTCTGTGAAATTTGATTTTCATTGGGTCAAGTCAAGCTTTTGTGCTTTGGGTAGGAGTGAAAGAACCGCACGCTATTTCACAGTGGCTCCTTAGGGAGAGCAGCACACAGTGGGTGGGGATGTTCTCAGTTGTCTTAGATGACCGTGGCCAGCTGGTGAATAGCTGCCCTCTGATATTTCTAAGTGGTATTAGTTATTTGCACACAAAATTGCACAGATGCTCTTCTGAGGCTGACATGCTGAACTGAGCCACTGAACTGAGCACCTGATTAATGTCTTTTCTTGGGTTGTGTGTGTTGTTTGTTTTTTTTTTTTTTCTTTTTTCTCTGTTGCCTGCCTTCCTCCTTTTCCTGCTTAACCCAGAAAAACTGATTGAGGGACTCAAATCTCCTGAGACTGCGCTTCTGCTGCCTGATATCCTGCCTCTCGCTGACCCCTTCGGTAGCACGTCAGACGCTGTGAATGGTAAAAGTAAACTCAGGGCGCCTCCTCCCTCTGTCTTTCATGGCATGTCTTGTCCCGCATGATAACTCTGCGTGTTTACCCCCACCGGGCTCTCAAAACAGCCGCTGATGTTGGTGAAACGCAACGTGATAAGAAGTTATGGATTACGCTGAGACAGATCTGCTTTTTTCCCATGAGACTGGCATGTGAACAGTAAAGACTTGGTATTTGCATTGAAAACGTGTACTTAAAGCTTTGGCACAATAACACGGCATGGTTGTGCCTTGTGTGTTCTTCTGGTCTTGGTAGAAAAAAGTTAATTGTTGACTGAAGGAGAAGATGCAAAAAAAATGCATATTTATTTATCTGTCTTCGGTTGACCAATTGGGCCATTTCTGGTACTAGCATTTGAGTGCATCCTTATTCCCTAGTTTAGCTTCTTGGTGATTACCTTGAGGAAGAGACCCAGAGAGGCATTACACCTGGCTGTGACAGTTACCTTCCATGTCTCTCCCCCTCCCCTTTATGGTTTCTATAAAAACAAATCCTTCTGTCCAGCCTTTGTAATCATCTCCTTTTATATCCACGTAATGGACATCAACACTGGACGACACTGAGGACTGGTGTTTTCAATAAGATGTTGCCACTGGGCATGCAAAATGAAAAAAAGGTCCCGCGTCTTGGCTTTTTACAAGCTTAATTGGGAATATGCAAAGGGCTCCACAGTAGGTATTTTAATGATTTGCTACTTCTAATGCAAGAGGACTTCTTAAAGGTCAGTGTTTTCCTTCTGCTGGAAAAGGATCTTGCAAGTGCTTGTAGCTGTTTGCCCAGCCCCAGGCATTCCGCTTAGCTGCGGGGCAGGCACTGGTAACCCCCCATTCCAGCCCCTGCATATTTCAAATTGGCCTTGCACGAATTAAAATAAATAAATAAATAAATAACACAGAAAAACTCAAACCCAACAAATGCTGATGTGTTACAGTCTTCCCTTGTTATTAAATTAACATTGGTCTAACTTCAGGCTCCTGTATTTGCCAGCATAGCTGACACGTATTGAAGGGTCACTAAAGGATTCAGACAACTGCTGCCTTAGTTCCGACCTGTGCTGTGTCTTGCAAACTAACCTCTGGCTTCTTCTCTGCTCTGGTATGTTGCGCTTTTGGAAAGGAAAACCTGATGTAGCTGTTGAGAGTCTCATACCGGGCCTCGAGGCTCCGTTGCCCCAGCGCCTTGTGTCACAGACCGAGTCGGTTGCCTCCAACAGAACAGGTTGGTGAGGCAGGAGGGGTGTTGGGGGGGGGGGAATGCGTCAGACTGGTGTGGGCTGTGTAAATCAGAAAGCACTGTCTGCTTGAGCATAAGCATCTCTGCTGCTTTTCCCGCCAGCGTAAGCTAGGCTTGTGTGTCCTGTAAGTGGATGCTGCATGATTCCTTGAAAGTCAAGGATGCTTGTCTCCTGAGGAGCAGTCTGGTATTCTGCAGCCCACCGTTACGGACCTGTAGGTGCCAGAGTATTGCTCCGATGAAGTGCTTTTGAAGTCTGGAGCAGTCACTGGTTTTTGTCTGTTCCATTGGGTAGTAAGCAATGCCTGTCCCTTCCTAATGTGAAGGCCTTGATCTGGCCGCTCTTGCAGCAGACGGACTCGACCTCTTTTCAGAGGTCTCTTGTGAAACAGGCAGCATGCTTTGTTTTGCCAGGGAGTCCCTGCAACTCTTTCCCTCTCTACGCTCCCTTTCACTCCCCCTACTTTAACCTGTCTCTTATGTGGGATTTTGTTGTTGCACACTCAGCTTTAGGGGGTAGTTAGCCCCGGAGAAATGTGTTATATGTTGCTAAAGGTGTTGAGAATCCCTCCACGCTCACTGCAGAGCAGTAAGGAATGGTTTTCCAGCACAAAAAATGGTATCTTTTTTGCTGGCTTTGCATCAAAGCTTTGTTTGTACACTAAGCAGCCAGGAACAGGAATGTGAGAATATGAACTTACCGGTGTTTGTGTCCTGTTTAATGCTACCGTGTGGCCTTTGGATGTTAACCTGGATTCAGACTCTCTCACTGGGGAAGACTCTCTGCTTGACTGTTCTCTGCTTTCTAACCCTGCTGCTGACCTCTTGGACGAGTTCGCTCCTGTAGCTTTCGCAGCTCAACCTCACAAAGGTAAATGGCCCTCTCTCTCTAACACCTGATCAGTCCTGGGACGTGGCCTTCAGCTGTCGTGAAGCAAAGCTGATACCGCTTTACACAAACAGATGCTCTGACCTGTGTTCTGGTGGTGTGTTGTTGGTTTTTTTTTTTTCTTTTCTTTTTCCTCCAAGCCATTGTTTCGTTTTCTTCCCAAGCTGGTGAAACTCGGAATGCACGCTGAAGTACTAAGGGGAAAAAGTATTCATCTTGACTGTAAAGAGAGAAGGTTTGACGAGACCGATGGCATATTCCATGAGACGGGGACACAACAGGAGGGTTACAGTAGGCTTAAAGGGCAGGCTTTTGTAGGCACCCCTTCTTGAGGTTTGTAAGTGAATGCACACTGGCTTTGCTTTTTGCACGGGGGATTTAAGACGCGGTTTTATGCTGCGTTGTTAATTCTGGAAGGGGGGGCTGATAATCATCTATACTGGTGTCACAAGCTTTTGAAATGAGAGGAATTTTTTTTTTTTGTTTGCTAGAGTTAGCGTCCGAGGCACATGACTGAGCTCCTTCAGATCTAGAAAATATTTTCCTTTTCAGTGGTTATCAGGATTCAGTGGTTTCAGTGGTTCTTGAGTCAAACTGCAGCGTCACAGCAAATAGGAATGAAAGTGTCAGTGCACTATCCAACTGAAAAGTGGAACAGTTTCATAATAACACAAAAAAGCAGAGCAGAAGAGGAGCAGCAGACAGTGTGTGGCAATACCGAAGAGCCGCACATCAGCCCTTGCAGGACGTCAGTATTTGAGCTTGAGTGGAATTGTGGGCATACGGTGCAGTCATCAGAGTTCTGTTCTCTTTCCACTAACAAGCAAGAGCAGAAGACCCTGGGAGGATGGGTCCTAACTCAGATGGTGCTTTTTTTTTTTTTTTTTTTTCCTCCTCCGCAGAGCATCCAGCTGAAATCTGGGCCCTCTCCATGCCGTGTGGCTGGAGCAGTGGCACTGGAGTAGTTTGAAGAGCTGTCAGCTGGAGCGCGACTTGCATGTGAATTTCCCTGCTCTGTTCTTGCACATCCCAATTATGAGCTAAAGCAGTTGTGAGCAGTTCATGTGTCCCGGGGGGACAGTGCCAAATGTTAGTGGATGGCTCTCACGTAAGCCAAGCTTATGAATATTGGGTAGTGCACACACACCTGGGTGAGAGGGAAGACCCGGGACTTCTGTGCTATTTATTGCCTTGAGGAGAGGCCCAGAGCACAAACGCGAACTACTGGGTGCCCCTTGATAGTGGGTTTTGGTTAGCTCATTTGGTAAGTGTCCCTATAGCAACAGAAAATGATCTGTCCTCAGAGGAATCACTGTAAAAACAGTCTGTAATCAATTTTTACACTTGATGGCACTGCAAAATGAGTTTGTGTTTTTCATAGAGCTTTTGGGTTTAAACAAGCAGTTGTTCTAATTGCTCATCGCTATAATACATTTCCATGCCACTTTGAGTAAATGGCTTGAAATGTATGTCGAGCAGTTATTACTCCATGTCGGGCATGTAGCAAAGCCAAAACATTGTTGGTGTGACTTAATGAGGAAATGAATTAGCAGGCTCCTGCGTGGCTTCTCCCAGGCTGCCCCGCTCTTCCCTTTGGGATGAGGAAGGCTCACACTTGACGAGGAAAACAAGACTTTGGTTAGTGGGGCAGGGGGGCCAAATTATTAAAGTCTTCAGAAATTCATTTGTGCCTTCTTTTCAAACCCTGCTTTTATAGCTCTGGGTGTGGTCATTAACTGTACGTCTGGCTCAGTCTTTTCTTTTTGTTCGCTTTGTTTAGCCAGTCCTGGCCTTGGTGATGTAAAGCATCCATGGGGCAGATGGTGTCCGTGGGTATAATCAGCCTGTGGAGCTGCAAGGCCGCAAGTTATCAGTGGGGCCAGGAGGACGTGGAAAAGCAGATATGGTCCGGGCATGGACCGATGCTCTAGCCATGCCGTAGCATCCTTTCTGTTGTCCTTTACTAAGCTGTTTTCTGGCCTCTGAATTTTTGCTCAGCCTTCAGGATTTCTTAATTTGCATTTGCTGAATACAGCCCCAAGCCGCATGTATGCCAGAGGGGAGAATTTTCCTGCTTGTGGTGGATATATAGTCACTGAGGCGAGCTCAAACACTTTTGAAGGAGTTTTGCCGAAACAGGGACACTCGCCAGCCTTTCTCTCTCCTTAGGAAAGATAGTCTGTAATTGAGCAGTGCTCCTTCAGCAGCTTCTTGTACAGCAAACAGAGCTATGAGCAATTGTGTGTGTAAATGGAGTGAAATGGAAATAGCCTGCTTGCGAAGGCTTCCAGGTAGGTTGAGAAGAGCCACAAATAAATAACTCCAGAGACAGAATGATAACAAGATGAGACTTTCCGTTCACATGAAACATCTTTGTGTTTTTGACACTTTACATGCTAGTCATCTATCAAACGTGGGGGGGGTTCTGGGTCTGATCCTCCAGAGGACAGCGTATTTCCACAAGTGGTTTCTTGCGTCATCTCACACAAAACCTGTTAGCATATTTGTCAGCTTTAGGTAAAGAGCTATTATTCATGATTGGAGTCATAGGAACGTTCCTGTTCCTTGGAAACCATCAACTTGTACATGTCCTTGCTGGGCTTTCAGAAATATTTCATGTAGTAATTGAGGGCCTTATTTTGGAAGGTATTTTAGGTGTCTAAAGTAACTAAAGGTGTCTAAAATAGTGTGAAAGTCCCTAAAGGTATGGAATTGCCTGATAAGGCAGATAAATGTCTCATCTACTGTGGAGATTGAAAGTGCCTCCCCCCAAGTGTCTAACTGCAGTTGACATGGCTTGAAATCAATGGAATTATGTGCCAGAACTGCTCCAGGGGCCTTTAACAAAAACAGTCTCTCAGTATCTAGTTACATCTTCAGGCATTTAAACTCCTTGGAAATCTGACTTCACATGGCACTTCATGTTCTATCACTCTAGGTGAAAGCTCAGGGGTTTTGTTTTGTCTCACGTACGTGACTGGAATTTCTTCTGTGTTATTTTTTCCCAGCCCTTTTCTTCTCCCTGTGCGTGAGAGCTGGTAACCGGGGAGCCAGATTGCACTCTCAAACTGTACTAATACCTGACAGCCGCTGGACGATGACAGAGAATACCTTCTGTCCTTGGGAACTTAAGCCCCAGGCTTTTACCACAGTTTTGAACTATGCCAATGGTTAAGCCTTCATATTGGCCGACTTTCGTTCTGGTTCTCATGACTTGGCTTGCTCTGTGGTTTGTGTCTACGCACCCCCTCCACTTTTGTATTTAATTGGCTCTCTTACTTCTTACCTTCTTTACCAAAGACTTACTGACTTTATTTCACCTTTTAAATGAAACTCTTGCTTCTAAACCCTGTCTCTGAAGACGTAAAGATATTCTAACACTTTTTTAGCAATTCTAACCAGCCTTCTCTGCTATCTTTGCTTCTTTTCCTTTTTGCTGTTTCTCCTTTATGCTGCAGAAGATACTAACCTGATATCAGGCTTTGATGCTCCTGAGGGCTCTGAAAAAGTGACAGAAGATGAGTTTGACCCCATTCCAGTGTTGATATCCAAAAATTCACAAGGTAAGCCAGGATTCGGGGGTGAGAAATGGAAGGAGAAAAGGAAAAGTTCTGGGGCAGTGATGCTGCAGCACGTGTGAAGTATCAAATTGTAAACTGTAGGATACTGTCACTGGAGTGTTCAGTGAGCTTAGTCTTTCTCTGATTTCCACTGGCCTTGAAATTTCTCTAAATCCTCTTTGTGAGAAGATTGCATGTCCAAAAAGATAATAGACGTGCAAGCCTCTTTACGTCCCATGAAGTACTTTCTACCAGTCTGCCAGGCAGGCCACAAATTCCCGTAGCTGAAGTGCGATGGAGAATTGCCTTCTCTGACATTCTTATTTACTGTTCAAGCCAATGGAAGGAGGTCCTTTGACTTGGCATGAGGTGCAAGAAAGGGAGATGATGATAATCCTCTATAACTCTGAAACTCGGGCTGAAAGGGAGGTTTTTTTCCCTTCCGACTCATGTCTTTCAAAGGTGCCTGTGGGAACTAAGTGCGAGAAGTTTGGTAGATGGTACCCACCTCCTTCGAAGAACTTGGAGCAGTCAGAATCCTTAGGACAGAGACTGGAAAGTTTCTCCTTTTACCTAGATCACGTTAATGTGGATCTTTGCGAACCGTTTCAGTCTTACGTAGGGTTGAGTCTAAGAAGCAGCACTGTTTCCGTAAAAGCAGTAACAGTGCTGCATTTCGTAACTCTTGTAGGGAGAAAAATAGGCAGCATTTTGCAGTCTCGTCAGTCAAATAGGTGTTCTCTCTGCAGCCACGCCATTGAAAAGTTTTTACTTTTCAATTACAGCTTTTCATATGCTAGCATAGGTTTAAAAACATACTCCAGGGCTCACTTTTTTTTTAGTTTTTTTTTTTTTTTTTAGTTTGGTAGAACTTTTTTCAACTTCCATAACTCCCATTTTTGTTTACAGCAGGAATGTTCTGTACACCCGCTCTGCATCTAATGCTGGCTTTCAAAGACTGACACTCATTAGAAAAAGTTGTCAGATGTTAGAAGCTCTACTCCTGCTGAAAGTCAGAAAGTTGGGCCAAGATAGGCTACCTTGAGTAAAGAGCAGCATCTTCCCTTCAGTATCAAAGCACCAGTTATAGAAAGCCACCTGATAATTCAAGGAGAGTTGAACTCTCTGGCAACTCAAAGATGCTCTTAAAACAGCAACTGATTTTCAAGATTTAAAACTTTGAACAGTCCTTTCTGTAGGTTGTGGGAGTTCTTGTAATTGCTTTATAGATCCTTTAGTAAGGACATAATTCTGCAGCTTGGATGTGAAACTTGGGAAGAAGAACTGGTTTGTAGAGATTTGTGGGCTGCTGTGGGGTTTCTCTGTGCGAGCTGGGGTGGGGGGAGGGTGGAAGAGAAGCAGGGGAATGTTATTGTGACGCGAGTAAGGAGAGAGCTCGAGCAAATTTTCTGTTTTGCTTTGACTTTTTTCTTTCTTGCTTGCTCTTGAACATCTGAAACTGTCGTGTGTGTGTGTGTCCTATTCAATACTGAATTCCTATCTCTCACACTTTCAGGTGGGCATTCTAGAAACAACAGTGGAAGCTCTGAGTCCAGTCTTCCCAACATAGCCAGGTCTTTACTGCTGGTGGATCAGCTCATAGACCTGTAGCAGTGACACAGTAGCAGACGCAGTTTCTGTAACGTACCTAATACTCTGTTTTCATTTCCAGAAGAGTTACCTTCAGTTGTGGTTCTTTTGGGCTTTTTTTTTTTTTTTTTTAATTTTTCCTTAATTAAAAGAAAAACTAATCTGCCAACAGGAGACTAGTCACCCACCCTTCTCCCTGTCTTCCCATGCCCTGGGAAAGATTCTATCTCGGTTCTCCAGGTAGTCCTCTCTAAAGCTGGTAAAAAACCATTGTGGTTCCTTCTGCACCTGTCTTTGCTAGCCTGTGTCTAAAGGGGGCACCGTCCGTAGCCGCCCCGCTGAGACGTACGCGTAGCACCATGGAAAGCCTAACTGTAAATGAATTAGATAATCGTAGCTGATGTATGATCCCTGCGTACAACAGCCTCCTTTCTCCTTAGAGTAGTGCGTGAACAACTGTGTTTCAATCTTTGCATTTGTGTTTCTGGGATTGGTTTTTGTTTTGTTCCTGTTTTCTGATGAATGGGCAGGAGGAAGGGGACAGGTGAAGTCGGTAGGGACGTCCCTCTCCTGCAGAATCCAGGTTAGGGGAGCTGATGTTTCTAAATTGCCAGGATATGCTTCAGAGGAGGAGAAAGCACCGCGTTCCTCTGGAGTAGTCTTGCCTAGTACCTCTGGTGATGGTGCATATGAAGAGAGTTTTCCGGACTGCCCCCAGCTACTGGTTTGCTGTTTAACAATCCTGCTTGTGAATGAACTGCGCTTCCTTGGGGAGGGGGGAAAAAAATAAAAAATAAAAAAAAAAACCAACAAAACACAGATTGTTAAAGCTGCAAAAATGACCCTAAGTGAAATATAACAAGGTTTTGAACCAAATACATATGAATGTGGCTGTGACTAGCATTTTGTTGACCTTTTTTGGATGAAAAGGGCATTGTGGCAGCAGCAGATGTATTTTCTGTGGCTTCTTTTCTGTGTTTGACTGGAAAAAAGAAAAGCCCCCCCAACCTACTGTAAATTGTGTATGAAACAAATTGTCCTACGGTTGTTTGTCTATTTTTAATCATGGTTTTAGTCAAGCATCTGGTATCTGTTCTGGGTTCCCCGTTTTCTCTTGTAACTGCATATAGTGCAAACCAGTTAAGTATGGAACCATTTGTTTCAGTAGACAAAGATTACTGTGGACTTTATTCCACTCTTCAGTCTTTGTGGAACAAGCATGCACTTGGTTCAGGTGGTTTGAAGTAAGTGCTGCTACAACGTGATGGGTTTTACCTTTTCTTTTTCCCTTCACATGCTTAGTTTGTCAACTAGCTGGATACACTAAACTTGTTTTCATTGGTTTATGGTCATGAAGTCCGGAATTTCTACCTTGTATTTGAAAGCTCTTTCTGAACAGAAGGACTCTTCCTCTGTAGTGGAATAATTAATAGCTTACTGCTAACCTTGTGTATGTGTATGTAGCTGTATTAGTAAAAGTGCAGTTTCCCACGTGTGAAAGTATGAACGACTGAAACGTGTATGTACTGACCTCTTGCTAAGAAGGAAAGAAATCAAAGTTCGTGACTACTCCTTTCCTATCTCCAGTCTCTCTGCTATTCCCCCACCCCAACACTTAGTTTAACAAATTCTGTAAATAGAACTACCATTGATTGTGTCTGCTCTACATTACTCTTCTTTTAAAACCTACACTTAATAATAAAAGTATTGCTTAAGTGTGTTGTATCATTACATGTGTATACTGCACTTTCCAAGAGAAGCTTTACATGAGAACTATGGAAATGACCTTAGTAAAATTGTGGATAGAACTTTATTATTTTTTTGTTTTATATTCCTAAAGCACAGGCAAGCTGGACTGGAAAACATGAAGACACTATAGATAGAAAGTTATTGTATAGTCAGATACTGAGATTATATGAAAAGAGAATGGATTTTAAAAAGTAACCATCTACTGTATATTAGAAACAAAGATTTCTGTGAATTAAAGTACTTTTAAAGAATGTTTAAGATTTTAAATCTAATGGCACTTGTTCAAGGGTTCTGGAAAAAATTATAAATGCACTGGGTTGTTAATAATGCTATTAAATAAGCAGATGTGAATGTTTATTTTATTGCTTTTTCAAGTAGCTATTCATGGATCCGGGTGGGAAATACGATACAATGGAAGCATACGTTTTTAGAGATGCCCATTATCTAGACCTCCTTCATCAGAAAATATTTGCCACTTATTTGCAGAATGAATGGAAAACGCGAGAGAGATGAAATGAGTGGATATTTCGGATTAATTGTAAGCCCTGCAAAAAATGTGAATGTTCTAAAGGCATTGGGTTGGTGTTGGTATGCTGCTCAAAAATTGAGTAGTTTGTGTGGAAGCTGCTCCTGTGAAGGAACAAACTGAACTTTCATCCAGTGTCCATAGGGGAGGTGTTTGGTGCCCAACATTCACAAACTGGCGTAAGAGTGTGTGTTTCTTATAGCCATGGTTGGAGCCGTGTTTGAAGCCATGGGAGATGTTTGTGTCCCCTTTTAAGGGTTGTCGGGTCAGGTGGTGTTAAGTAACAGAACACAAACCTACGGTCAGCAAAATCACGGCAGAGTGGTTCTCTCCCTGCCCAGTACGTGCTGTTTGTTCCTGTCGGGGTGACAGAGGAGCCTTTCTGCCCTAACAGGCTGGAGCTCGTAGCAGTGTTCTTGGCATTCACTATTTTGACGTGTCCTCCCAATTAGGATACTACAAATGCAACCACAGTACACAAAGCAATTTCCTTCCAAGTCAAGTTTGTGCTTTGGATGCAAGAATAAAGTCTGGTTTTTGGGGTGGCGAGATGTTAAAAGGAATAGTGGGAACTTAAATGTTGGCTCTTGTTTCCTGTGAGGGATGTTGGGTTTTGAACTGCCCCTGCCTTTGGAAATCTCCCCAGTTCATCTTTTAACCGGATGAGCGCAAGTGTCGCACCCACAGTTCAGAGATCGGCAGGTTTGTGTTGTTTCTGTCGATATCCACTGTGCTGAGAGCATCTGTCCCCAAACCAGAAGGTGCAGCTTCCTGAATTCGAGTTGTTCAAGTCTTCGCGGGGTTCCTTGGGCCTTGGCCAAGTATGAAGGACTTGGCCCGGGTTGCGGGCGCTGTGCAGCCTGCTGGAGAGGTCTGAGACAGGTGAAGAATCTTAGCACTGATGGCTTTGTGACAGACCTCCTGTGTCCTCGCACAGCCCACTTAACACAGGCCAGTGCAGCTTGAGTAACCTCTGTGTAGAGCAAAATTATTTTTAGAGAGGCTTCCTGTAAACGAATGACGGCATTCTTCAGCCTGAAAGTTCACAGGTTATTGCCTCCAGTGACTTTCCAAACCCACACTATTTAAAAATTGATTAAAATTAAAAAAAATAAAATAAAATAAATTGTTATTACAACGTAATTTCAGATGCAATTCAGACCAAAGACTGAGTTCAGCAGGTTCTGGAGTATCCAAGCAAACCTAAAATGTGGAGCACAGGGGTCTCTGACTACAGAAAATGTCATCAAGCATATAGCGTGCTGCACTACCGTCTGTAGGGAGTAAGTTATTTTCTTTTTAGCCAACACATTCTAGTTCAAGAACTTCCATGGGAATCGGTCAGAGTTGGGGAGCAGCTGGCATGGGCGTGGGGGAAGCCTGCCCGTGACGCGGGGGCGTGCGGCGGTGAGTGAGGCTGGTCGGTCAGCTCCAGTCCCCGTCCTTGGGTGAGAGGAGCTCCCGTGACTTCCTTGCTGAGCTGTGTGGGCGCTGCACGCGAAAACTGCATCACTCCAGCAGGAAACATAGATCTGAGGGGGAGAAAGTAAAAAGGTTTTCTTTGTATTTATTTTTGGTTCCTCTGTAGTCTATTTTCGTAACTCGAAAGCTGTGCTCTGGGGACAGTCGTGCCTGCGTGTAGGAGCGCAGACGCCACGCACAGCATCACATCTCGGTGTTCCTCGAGAGGAAGGGTGGGTTCTTTGGCTGGGGTTGTTTTAAGGACATTACTGATGTGTGAGACTTGTGCTCCTGCCCTTCGCAGGAGGAAGTTTAGCCCCTAGAAACTTGCCTTATGTTTTTCTTAGATGGTCACAGACTGCCTCTTAAAAATTACGTGCATACGTAACAATTGGCTTGTGCACAGTACAAATGAAGCAAAACCCAAAGGATGCTGTTAGGCCCCAGATGGTCAGTCTTGTTCATAAACTGCTGGAATGTGGCGTGTGGTTGGTGCGTTCAGCACCTGCCCTGTCTCACTTTGCCTGGTGCAAATGACCGTGCAAATGTGCCAAAACTGGAACATTAAATTCCTCACCTTCTGGAACTGAAGAACCCTAGATCTGCTCCCAGATCTGCCATTGTGCAGTGACTTTGGGCACAAACGCTTCATTCTGCTGTGCAGATTGTTGTCCAGTGGCACAGCGATGGTGATGTTGGCCTTTGGTGTTCTGCTTTGATACCTCCTCACTGAAAGCACTGGCTGGGCTAGTTCTGTGGTTGTTTAATGATATTGCTTCTAGGAATCAGTACACAAGGAAAATTCCGCTGTTTCAAGAATGAAAGAATGAGAAGTCTTTTGACCCTTTTTAAATATAAACTAGTAATTTTGCATACTAGGAATTGTGCTGATTTTTAGCTACCTGTTACCACCCGTTGAGACTTTCCTGACTTTGGCTTTGTGAAATCACAGTTATTTAGTGGAAGAGCAGCTTTAGACTCTAGGAACGCCTCTGTCTCCCCATATGCTCTTGTTCTGGGCTCTGCTCCCGAAATTAGACCATCATCCTGGTGACTGCTCTGCCTCCTTGCAGCCCCTGGAATAGGGGGAGTAAATCTTTTATAGCTTTCCTGGCAGTTAACTTCAGTGCACCGTTTTCTTAAAAGATGGGGGAACTGTATGTGTCGGTGCTGCAACTCGGGGATAAATGGTCTTTTCTTCAGGTTGCTCTCTGAATACGCGCAGGGTGTATTCCTGGGGTGCCCAGTAATAAGTGTTTTTATTACAAAGGTTCTCCCTGCAGAAAGGGAGCCTGAGTATAGTTTAGAAATTGTTTCTTTAGTACTTATATCTCACCCTGGAATAATAAAAAAAAATAATAAATGTTGTACAGGGGTAGGGAGAAACATTATCTATGAATTCAAGCTTCTATAAAGATTTTATGCTGTAAAGCTTGCAGCTGTTAGGAGTATGCATGTGTTAAAACTGAGCATTAATTGAACACGTAAGGGATGCTTCCCTATGAAGTAACACACAGCTTTTGGGAGTCCGGAGGAGGAGGGGACCAAAGAGGCAGCTGCCCCTTGGCAGTGTCCATCTTGGCATGGGCAGATGTTAGGAAACGGCCTCTGTGAAAGAGGCGGCTCCTTTTGCATGAGGGGTTGCAGGTGCTTTATGTGTTGATTCACGCAAACCATCTGCCTGTGTCTTTTCAGGCCTCTTGCACAGTGTGCCCTTGGGGCGAATGGGAGCCGAGTCATCATAGAGAAGGGGCAGGGCTTCAAACAAAAAGGCACTGTCTTAGTTTGTCAAGATTTGTCCTTTACCCTCATGCTGTCATCAGCTCGGGCAGTCACCCTTTCTCTCCTTTACTGTAATACAGAAAAGAACTGCCTTTTCATGTGAGTCGGTCCCTCCAGCGCTTCATTCTCGCTGGTCTCTAATCTCAGACCTGCTGACGCATCCATCGGCGCTGGCTAACTGAAATTCTCTGTCGTCCTAAAAGTGATGTAGCATATGCCTCTGAAACATTCCCCTGCAAAGCCCGTAGCTATGGCGGCTTACGGGAACGCACTGACCTCGTCTCGCTAGCTCTGACCTGGCCTGTACACAAAGGAGTCTGGGGTTTTGCGCACATTTCAGTGTCTGATCACAGCCATTTAAACATACAAGACTAAGAGCTGTGAGAGCAGATGTCTAAGCCACTGTCCAGTTAGACATGCACCCAGGTGTTAGCCAAAGGAAAATGCTGGCATAATGTTGCCTTCCTTGTTGCAGTGATGCTGCCACAGCTCCTTCTGGGACCGTCCTCTTGCTTTCTGCAAAAGGGAATAAACAGGGAAGCCGAGAACATGGGAAAGAAAAGGTGCCTGAGATAGTTACTGTGGGATGGCATCTGGAAGCCAGGTCTTCCTCTTTCAACATGAGAAAAATAGAGCATGGGAATGTAGATGGTGCTCCTCTCTTGTCAGTAAATGCCCACACATCTTGGGTAACCCACTGCGTTTTACTATCACTGTGCCTGTTTCTGTTGTTTTCAAATTGTCAGGGCACTTCCCTTCTTGCTGTATCGCCTGGCAGCTCTGTGTGAAAGCAGCCCTTAACTGAAGGCTGGAACGAGTTCCCACGGAAGCATCACTTCATTTCCCCCCCCCCGAGTAATTCACAACTCCTGTATGTCCCTTAGCAAGGGAGAAAACTGCTTCCAAGCATGTTTGGTGCCCTTCTCGCTTACAATGGGCAGAGAGAGGAGAAGGCATTAGAAAAAGTAATTTTTCTGAAAACAGAGCATTCTGCCTGTCGTACAGTGCCTCCAAGTTCAGAGAAGTGTGCTGCTCCTGTCTTAAGCAAACGGGCTTATATCCTGTCCACCCTTCTCTTACTCTGTCCTGGATGTCACCGCTTACCTGAACACAGACACCTACTAACGCAAGTAACTCTTTAAAAAGACAGTTCTGAGCAAATGAGTTGTTTGCGCTGTTCTTGTGAAGAGTGGGTCGCTGGTTTGCATTGGCATGGTATTCACCGTGGTAGATGCCTTTTGCCTTTCCTTGTTTTCCTGTACGCTGTCTTTCAGTAAGGACTGGGTAATTCAGAGGCATTTGTGCGAGGTGGCAACCAGTCTTGCTCTGCTTCAGCCCGTATTCTCAAAAATCTCACAGTAACATCTGGTAAATATATAACCAGCCTCCTGGAAGAAGCGGCCACCATAGTCGTACCATTCCTGCAATCTGAGATTAGCATCTAAGGTTAAACCGTTGCTGACAACACAGGCTTCAGGAAAGACGGATAGTATTTTTGTAGAGTAACTTACAAAATGTTCACATATCTACACTGTCTTTATCCAGCAGTGTAATGTATCGAAGTGAATAGTTTCCCAATAAATACTGATTTTGATGCCTAATGAGTGACTACTGTGTCTTTAATTGTGCGGAGTGACTGAGAACGGGCTAGCCTGCCTCTGTGTACAGACTTGGTCAAGAAGCTGTGCCTTGCGGGCTGTGATGGGTGTGCAAACGTGAACCATTAACCTGGGCAGAGTTTGGACACGATGATGCTGTTCTGTCGCAGCAGGGTGGGTTGGTTGGTACCTCGCTTGTCCATCGCTCAGTGGGTACCAAACCACCTCCTTACCCTCCTTGTTCTTCCTGCAATTCATTCTGCTTAGTTTTCATGTGCCTTTTTCCTATCCTCTTGCTAACATGGGTACAATGACATACTCCTAAGCTGCCAATAGTTCTTTGAAGGTAAGATATGTTCTGTTCTGTCTGTGTGAGTCGTAAGGCAAAACCAAGCCTATCTTGGGCTCTTGTAGCTGGAGAAGAGCAGAATAGCAAGCCTCTCCCTGCCACTGTCTTGTTACACTAACACATAAAATAGCCGCATCGTTATAATTATGTTAGATACTTGATTTGAAGTCATAGTTATTTTTTAAAATAATTTCTTGCAGTCGTTTAAAATGATGCTGCTAGAGTTACCAGGATTCATTAAAAGCTATAGGCTGACCTTCGTTCTTTGAAACGTGTATGTTATTTTAGCTGATTGTAGGGCATCCCTGCGTATTTTACATGCCCGAGAGTAATTCCACGTATCCGTGGGATGGCTCTCAGAAACAGAGGCTATGCCAATCTCTCTGCTTGCAGGGCAGTCAGTAAGCAACTGTGCAGAATGAAACAACAAAAACTGGCTGTTTGCTGGAGCCCGACTCTGGGCAGCAGTGTTACGAAGTGAAAACCTCTCCCGTGGTGGTGGTTGTCGTGGGTGGCAGAGAAAACCTTGTGGAATGGTGCTGAGAGGATGCTGGGTGTGCCCATTCGTCTGTCAAACATCTTCCATCTCTTTCTCAAAACTAGTACTTGTGGTGTCCCCAAGCTGTGAGGCAGTGCCGAGTTGCGTGTCAGTTTGTGCGTTGTAAATACCTCCCCTGGCATTTTTATTTTCTTTTATTTGCCCTCCCTCTCCTTCCCATTTTCCATGCGTGGTGGTGGTTTAAATCTGAACAGCATGATATTGCTTGTTTAATAAGTACCTTTCAGTCTTGTTATGACTAAGGAGATGGAGCTTGTTGAGTAACACTCTTCTCTTGCATTTTTAGGTCTGCAGAGGGATCCAGCCCTATTTCCAGTTGTAGCTCTTGAACTCTCTAAAGGACCTTCTGGCAATGATGGACTTGCTTTGTACAAGGGTCAGTCTGAGGCACTGAAAACGCAGCACAACTCAGAGTCGGACTACTTAACAAGAGATGGTCCTTCAAGCAACAGCTCCTTCTACAGCAGTGAAGGAGAGGGGACAGACCACGAAGGAGATATTTTGGATTGCAGCGGGTCCAGGCCTTTACTGATGGATTCGGAAGAGGAGGAGGAAACCTGCAAGCTGTGCGCAGGGTTCCTGCAGTCTGCGCCCAGGGAAAGACAGGAGGCCTCCAAAGAAGATCCCCACTCCCAGTCCTCCCAGAGTAGAGCAGGGGAGATGCTGTTCCCTTCCTTCCAGTCGCACACTGGGGAGGTTTTTAACGAACCGGATGTTTTTGCCACGGCTCCTTTCCGAAGCTCGAGAAAAGTGCCTGATGAGGTGGATGTCTTTACCAAAGCTCCTTTTATCTCCAAGGGCAACGTGGCTCACAGACATCCAGAAGAAGCAGATGTATTTCTGAGAGCTCCTTTCACTAAAAAGAAAAGCATGGAAGAGTTGACTTCCCATAGTATGTCCAAGGAACCATTCGCACCACCTATTTTCCTCAGTCAAGGAGGTGATGTCCAGCACAGAGCTAACCCAATGTTCCCAAGTCTGGATTCAGCAATGTGTGGGTCCATGGCCTCAGTGAGATCTCAGTATCCCTCTGCCGGGTTTACCCAGCCAAGCAGTCTTCATCCCTCATCTGTAAGAGCTGTGGAGACCCAGGAGAATATCCCCTCTAAAGGTGTGCTGCAAGAGCAGGCTGGCATTCCCAGTGAGAGAAGCCAAGGAGGACACGCGCTGCCCCAGGAAGCGGTGCTGGGCTCCGTGGTTAACCAGCCTTTCCGTCCACAATCTTTGTCAAAATATTCCCGTCACTACAGTCCAGAAGATGGGCAGGGTCTCGAAGTCAAGCCCATAGCTGCTTATAAAGTGGTTTCTCAGACCAACAGACAGGTGATATCAGGATCTGTCTCTGTTGCCCCTCTGTCTTCCAGGACTACAGAGCTGCCCGGCGGGGATCCCTTTGCTTCAGCACCCTTTCCTTCCAAAGCGGGAAAGCAAAAGCCTTAATCTGCTGTGAGCTGGGAGGGGTGCTTCCCGTAGGACTGCCTCTCACAGGACCTTGAACCTCTTAGTTGAAATGAATGACATAGCGAGAGATATATATATATATAAAAAAAATAATTATTATTTTTTGGTCAGAACTCTATTTGCAGTGATACATAGTTGAACCATTTTAAGTTATGTTAGTTAGTCTGAATGCCTGGCGCTCAGGATCTTCATATCCTTTTCAGTTGCTTCTTACCTTCCTCCTCCCACTGTCTTTCCCCCCCCATTTATTTTTTAGGTGCTTTTCCAAACCAGTAATATCCTGTATTTTCTGAACCTGGCTAGGGAAATGCATTGTAAGATGAATTAAAAGGTTTATTAATTACAGAGCAAGTCAAGCGGGACTTGCTAGTGCTCTGGAAAGGAAGTGATTTCACAAGTTATTGCGAAGGGTTATTGCGACTTGTTTCCTATGAGCGGGGGCTTGGGGAAGAGCGCAAGGTTGTGTGTTCCTGCTGCTTGGCAGTGATGGCGAGCCTGGCAGCTGAGGCTCCAGAGTGATTCTGGTGAGGTGCAGACGGAGCGAGAGCCGAGCAGGCGCTGTGTGGTACCAGGCTTGTGCAGCGCTGATGTGAGCAGAGCCGTGGCATCACACATGCAGCATTTCTTTGCTCGCTGTGGCATGTAACACGTGGAAGTGGCTCTGCCCGGGGGCCTGTGCTGGAGCCTGGAGGAGTTGGTGTAAGGACTCGCAGTGCCTTCAGTCGCTTGTCTTGCAAACTCTCAGATGCATGAACTTCAGCAAAGCAATCTGTCAGGCTGTTACTGTTGCTGCTGTTTGGAAAATAGAATGATCAGGCAAAGCTCTCAGTTTTACATGCACATTGCCTGTCTGGTTTATGCCAAAGTGTAGGACCCAGAAATTTTCTTATGGTGTTGTGAAGGAGAGAGCCATGCATTTTTACAGTATTAAAAATACGCCTTACGGAAAAATTTATTATGCAAATAACTCAGTAGGTGTCCTGATCTGCATACCTCGTTTGGTGTAATTCAGCATTGGCTGCAATCCCGTTAGACTGATTTATACTAGCAGAGAACTTGATTCCATATTTGTAAATTCTGCCTTTTGTTTTTCTGTTGATTAAGGATGAACCTAAACAAAATCCATTCACACTCCTTTGGTAACGTTTGCTCAGCTTCAAAAATATTGTGCTTTCTATGCTATTCCCAAACAGAAAGACAATTTCTTATTGCTTGTTTAGTCATTGATGTAGTGAACCCCAATATAGTGTTTGGAAGAAGAATCACCTGGGCTGGCAGCTGGGCAGAAACAAAGCAGGCTTTGCTCCCTTCTCTTTTCACTAATAGAAGACAGAGATTAAGAGTGAAACCTCCCATCTTGATTTTGCAAAATGCCTGGTTGCTAAGTTGTCTTGGATCTGCTATTTCTGGCCCGCAAAGATGACTTGTAAGCGTGGACTGGCTTTCAAAATATCCAGTTATAGAGACTCCCAGTCGCTGACGAATCTTTGCAGTGCAGTAATCCTTCCTCCGAACAGCTGTTGGTGCTGCAGAATGTCTCCCAAGAAAAAAATTTGGTGGTTTTATTTTTAAGGACTTAACAACTATGGAAAAAATCCCCATTGACTCTACTAGCACCTGGCCAAGTCTCTTAAAAGCCTTGCGGTGGCCATTTCCCAAGGGAATTTGTTCCTTATCACGTCAGATGGAGCCTTGCACTGAGGGTAAAGGACACATTTCGCCTTTGGGAGAGTCCCATGAGTGGCTCTGAGGTCTTTGGGCGTTTGCAGGGGAATTGCTGGAGCGATGGGTAGGTTGCTGAGATCAGGACCGGTCGTATGTAGAGCAGGTTCCTGCCCTGCTCATTTTCTGGTGTGTTTGTACTGGGAAAGTACTGCAAGTACTGTCACACTAGGAAAGGGAAGGATCAGGCATAGCTCCTCCTAACTCTCTGGAGCCACAGCCGGGAGAACTTCTGCAGCTGAAAATAGACCTTAGTCTAGTTTTGGGGGGAAAAAAACTGACACCACCCCCTGTACATAGCTTTGTCCAATGTCCAAATAATAAGCATTAAAGGAATGCAGCAGGCATAGTAAAGATTCACGTGAATGCTGCTTTAACAAAGCAGAACTTTGCACAGTCCAGGGATGACTCGCTGCTGACTTTTAAGCCCAGCAGTGTGTGGCGAGGATGGATGGAAAAACCCTGAGTGCCAGGAACTGACTAGCGAAGCACCTGCAAATAGGAGTTACCACCTGCTCCATGTTTCTTTTCCCCTCCCCGAATTCACTTCCCTTCCAAAATATCCCCAGTTGCAAGAGATGAGCCAAAAGTTCTGCTGGACACGCTCAGCGTGGGGATTGTCTGGGAGAGGGAGAAGCTTGGCCTGAGGTCTTTGAGCCTTGGGGAGGGGAGAATACTGGAAAGCAGGGAGGCTACGTTGGCTTGCACAGACCAGTTGCTGGCAAATAGTGACTTGCCAAGCCCAGCTCAGGTCGAGCGGTGGGGAGCTGGGAACCTTAATGCTTGGAGTTAAGTGATATTGGTGCACACTGGTGGTTTAGGGGTTTCTCTGTCCTCCATCACTGCCTCTTGAAAACAGAAGTACTGTAAAGGAATTCCTGGGTTTCCCTTGAGACGTTTCATCAGCAAAGCTGAGGCTGTTGTTTATTGTGTTTTGTTATTGTTGAGTTTTTCGTTTAAATATATACCCGAAAGATGGTTGTTGGTTTTGTTTTTAAACTATACCCACCCCCACCCCCAAGTTGGTTGTTGCTGGATTGGATCATTGAGAGATGCTGATGGCTGCGGTAGCAAACTATGAATTCAAGGGATAGCAAGGAGACCGAGCAGGAGGGCCCAGGTTTGTTTCAACACGCAGCCTGTGTCGCAGCCACGCGTGCTGCCAGGAGGCTGGATTTGGCCTCGAGCTGTTCAGTTTGCTCGGGAAGCTGCTGGAGGGGAGGTCAGGCCTTGGTGGTGCAGGGATGAATCTGTGGACCAGGGAGATGCTTCCCTGAAGCAAGCAGGATAAATAAGATATGGGTTCAAGGTATTACCTCTACTAACTGGATTCAGGTTCTCCTTCCTTTCCTTCATTTTTACTTGAAAAATTGTTTTTGGATAATTCTGTGAAACTCCTTTCGATGCCACATCCAGGTCTCACTTAGCCGATGCTGGAGATGCATTAGCCTGTTCCCCGTCACGCTCGGAGGGAAACCCCTTGCCTCTTGTGTGCGTGTTCGTGTTGGCGAGGGGGGATGAGTGTGTCGCTCAGACCTTGCTGTCCTGCGCTGCCAGCCGAGGGAGAAAGGGAAAATGCACTGAGGCGCAGCGAAGTGTGCGGGCTTGTTTACAGCCCTGATTCAGGTCAGGTCAGGCTGAATTTCCAGCTAGCATTTTGGCAGCTTTTATGCTCTTCAAGCACTTTATGTGCAGAGCAAGCTAACCGTGCCCCAGAAGCTAATGATCCTGCCAGCATACATCCAGTGCTTAAATGGTTTTAAATCTCCTTTGGGGGATGGAGACGGCTTATTTGTATCTCTGCATGTGACCTACAAAATAATGGGACTTTTGGTTATGGTCAGAAAACTGAATTTCAGTGCCTGTTAGTCTGATATCCTTCTCATTTCCAGCCTGTATTCCTCCTAATCCTGCACTGCCAGTGCTGTATCTTCAGCGTGATGACTTCGAAGTGGAAATTTCATTTCCATAGTCTCTGAAGCTTACTTTAATGAATGTGGAAGAATAATGCTAACTGTTTTCTTTGCCACACAAACGGTGATCTTAATGAAATAAGACTGGTATACCCTCAATGCAGTGTTTCATTTCCTGAACAGAACCACTGGTTTCATCTTTTTTTAAAGCTGTAGCAAATTCTCTGAACTGCCCTGGGTCCTCGTGCGCGGCCACAGGGCCGCAGCCATTGCTGCAGCCCTGCGACAATCTTAGATTCATGCTGGGAAAGGGACTGGTTCTTACCTGTTGCCAACTTCAGCATGAATGCACTTAAAGTGTCTCTTCAAAGTCTGTAAAGTTTTTGCCGTGACGTTTGTACAGCACACATAATGGGACCAGCTGCCGTGGTGTTAGCCTGCATTTTCCGCAGCCTGCTGCAGTATTTTCCGGACTTTCCCCACATCTCCTCTCCCTTCCAGCCAGCTCAGCACTAGTCATACGTGGTGTTAAGTTTACAATCTTAGTCTCTTGAAGCCAGCGCACACTCAATCTGTAATGCACACTATGCATGGAGCACATAAGTGACATTACGCTCTTAACAGCAAACCCGTGTAAGCAGTCATGACACACAGCACCCGAAGCATGTCTTCAGTGGGACTTAAGCAAGACTTGAGCGAGATCTGTTTAATCACTGAACTCTCAATCACTCCAAAGTGGTAATCGGTTACTTTAACTCAGCTTCCACCAAAGACTCTTGTGTTGGGGAGTTGAATTTTTTGTTGTTTGGTTTTTTTCTCATGGTGTTAAATCAAGGCCTTTCAATACACTGAGAGAATCCAAAGCATTTTTACAGTAGTATCTTTACAGTGAAATCTTGTTCCAGTTCTGAAACACATTCCTGAAACCTGATCAGCTGTGTTAGTGTTTCTAAAAATAAGCCACGGCCTGTAGTTTCCCTTGTAGGTAGGGTAAATACTGTCACACATACCTAGAGATACTCCCTGTGAAGTTAGAGGGATAACGGTGATCCACTGTTCCCTGATCCCTCCTCTCCTAAGGCAGAAATACTTGCTCACAGCAGTGGGGGGGAGCAGAGTGCATGTTCAGGGCTGGGGGCTCTGGTGTAGGATGCAGCTGGTAGAGCATCACTACACGCCAAGTCCAGCAGGGAAAGAAACTCCCTTGTTTCTGTATGGAGCGGGAATTGGAGCTGAAAGCATCCATGGTCTCCAGTAACTGTGACAAACAATCTGTGATTCGTGGCCTAAGAGCGGTGTTTTCTTTGCACCACGCTGTTATTAAGGTAATTCTTAGTGGTCTTGCGGATTTGATGGAGTCAAGTTTTGCACTCCGGGTGTGATCATCTGTATTTCTGGTATGAAATTATGAAGAAACCTTCAAGTTGTATACTTATGTACATTTTATTAAAACTGTATCCGATTACAATACATCTGCTCTGCTGTGTGTTCCTTCTCCCCTCCCCATGCAAAATATTTTTGCTGGATACAAAGAATCTGTTTTTTAATGAGCTCTTCCTACCCCAAGGTACCGAACTCGGTCTGTCCCTGCTGTTTTATCTGGCCATTGTAAAGTCAAACTGATCTTACTGCTTTAAGCAGAGGCTTTAAGCAGTGGATATTCCAGTTTACCAGGGCAATGCTACAAGGCAGCGCAGAGCTATTGAGCCCTCCCTGCAAACCCAGGAGCTGCGGCTGCCAGAGAGGAGGTGCAGAACGAACCCATCCCCGGAGAGGATCCGCTGTCCGCGAGCAAAATCGTCTGTGACCACCTGCTGCCGTGCCGAGCTGTGCATGTGTTGAGGGGGGACACACGGGGATGTCCAAGAATAGGTTTTGGCAAAGCCCAGGGAAAACGTGCTTTCTGTGAGCACAGCTGCCTGCCAAGGTACAGCGAATCCAGCAAGGAAGGGATGGAAGTTTGTTTGAAGACCTTGGTTGGATTTAGGTTGTATTAGTTAATTGTGAGAGAATAATTGCTTGTGCAATCCCAAGCACGAATCCAGGCTGGACGAAGAATGGCTGGAGAGCAGCCCTGAGGAGAAGGACTTGGGGGTGCTGGTGGATGAGAAGCTCAACATGAGCCGGCACTGGCAGCTCAGAACCCCCCCGCAGCCTGGGCTGCATCCCCAGCAGCGTGGGCAACAGGGCGAGGGGGGGATTCTGCCCCTCTGCTCCACTCGGGGGAGACCCCCCTGCAGCGCTGCCTCCAGCTCTGGGGCACCAACAGCAGAAGGACACGGAGCTGTTGGAGCGGGGCCAGAGGAGGCCCTGGAGATGCTGGGAGGGCTGGAGCCCCTCTGCTGTGGGGACAGGCTGAGAGAGCTGGGGGGGTTCAGCCTGGAGAAGAGAAGGCTCCGGGGAGACCTTCCAGCCCCTGCCAGTCCCTAAAGGGGCTCCAGGAAAGCTGGGGAGGGACTCTGGAGCAGGGAGGGGAGCCATGGGATGAGGGGGAAGGGTTTTACGCTGCAAGAGGGGAGATTGAGATGAGATCTGGGGAAGAAATTGTTTGCTGTGAGGGGGGTGAGCCCCTGGCCCAGGTCGCCCAGAGAAGCTGTGGCTGCCCCATCCCTGGAGGGGTTCAAGGCCAGGTTGGACGGGGCTTGGAGCAACCTGGGCTGGTGGGAGGTGTCCCTGCCCAGGGCAGGGGGTGGCACTGGGTGGGCTTTAAGGTCCCTTCCAACCCAAACCACCCTGATTCTGTGAATAAGCAGGTATGATGGCCTAATATAAGTGACTTCTGGTCTAAAATCAGCAACACTATAATCTTATTCTAAGGAGGGAAGAGGCAGCCGTGGCACAGGTACAAACCACAACTCTCCATCTTGTTGAAATTGCAAATGTGTCTCCTTCCTCCCTGGGAAGACTCTCTCCTCTTGTTTCTCGTGCAACACCCCTGTGTGTCGGGTGCCATCTGCAAAATCAAGAGCTTCCACCTCAAACATATTGTACTCAAAACCCATTAAACCTAACCTAATCTCTAACTTCTCCTGCAGCCCCCATCTCTGGAAGGTTTCTGGGCTAAATTAGCAGTTTCTTGATGACTTGTGAGACTTGGAGGGGGCAAAGAAAAGAGTTAGAAGGGGCTTAATTGAAAAGTAAAATTACTGAAAAGAAAACTGCTTCTCCTTCACCTCAAAACAGGAAAATGTGGTTTTGAGGGGGCTGTGGTATCCCACGCTGCTCCTTCCAGAGGGTGATAAAGTGACGCTAGCAGTCGGGACACGGACACTGGGGCCTCATGGCCCTAGAATGTGCTGCAACGGTAAGAAGAAAGTAACTTTTAAAACAAAATCAAACAAACAAACAAACAAAAAGTATCCGTTTAAAAAAATAACCAGGGACGGGTGTTCCCGCCCTCCGCCGCCGCGAGGGGCCGCGGCCGCGCCTCAGCCGGGGCGGGGCGGGGCGGCCCTCAGGAGCGCCAAGATGGCGGCCGCGCGGTGGCTCGGGGCTGTCGCGGGGCTAGGCGGCCGGTAGGTTACCGCGGGGCTCCCTCGGCTCGTCGCTGCGCCCGGCCCCGAGCGGGGAGCCCGGCTTTTCCCCGGAGGGATCCTCCCTCTCGCCCTTTCCCCGCGCGGCTGGGGAGGGAGGGGGGTGGCCACGTCGTAGCGAGGGGCACCGCGACCTGCCGGGCCGCGGCAGACTCTTCCCCTTTCGTTCCCCGCTGCAGCAGGGCGGACGAGGGTGGAGTTATTTGTTCCTTCTCCTCGTTACAGACGGGCAGCGAGAGGCTGTTTTTCCCTCCCCCAACTTCATTACAGTGGTCAGGTGTTAATTCCCGCCGACACACAGGTGCTGAGGGTCTTCTCCTGAGAGACTGTCCCCCCCCTGCGCACGGAGGTGTGAGTCATGAGGGGGAATTCCCGCCAGCCGCGCTCAGGGCTGTGCAGCGAGGGGTAATTCCCCCCCGGCGTGCGCTCTGGCCGCCGCAGCAGGGAGTAATTCCCCCCCCCCAACGCGCTCAGGGTCGCGCAGTGACGGGTGCTGCTCCCTCCGCGTGCTCAGGATGATGCAGCGAGGAGTAATTCCCCCGCCGTGCGCTCGGGGTCACGGAACAAGGAGTAATTCACCCACACGGGCACAGGATCGTGCAGGCAGGGGCAGTTAACTGCCCCACACATCTATGCTTAGGACCAAGCAGTAGGGGGAAATTCTCCCGCCCTAGTTGCGAAAGGCTACGCATTAAGGAGAAATTCAAAGGATTGTGTGGTGGACTGAAAAACGGACTATAATCTTTGTTCCCAAAAGCTAAAGGGAGAAAGGAGAACTTCTCTCTTGGGGGACCTTCCTCACACGTCCCATTGTGGTCTCTCAAGCTGCTGTCAACACCAAAAAATAAGCAAATAACGTGATTTAGACCTTTTCTGTGTTCGTCTCCCCCTCACTTGCAGCGGGGGGGTCCATTTCATTTCCTCCTGTTCCTGTGTTTGAGGAATCCGGGCTTAGGTGTAGTGCTTCTGTTCACATTTACGACCCCCGAGAGAATGAGCCACCTCTCCCAGTAAGAGCCCCTGCAGGTATAATTTAGTTTACCTGCATTCCCCCCTCTAACTGATACGGAGGAGAGAAACCAGATAGTAATTAATTCTCTGTATTGTCTATGCTGTCTGTTACATGAGGTGGGTTTTGGTTACGTTTTCTGATTTTCACTTTGCTCTGAAATACCTGGATGGCGTTGGCTGTGCGTAAAGTTACAGAAATCAGATGTGCAAGCAAGTATTTACACTTTTGAAAGTTAGGCCTGTTACTGCATCACTCTGCCTTGCCTTTTCTATTAATTCTTTTTTTTTCTTGTTTCCCCTCTGCTCTCCCCCCTTTTAACTTGATGTGAGCAGGTGACACCATCCATATTTTGACTGATAGTGCAAGTTATGTGGCCAGTGTGGAGCAGGGCCTCTTTTTAGCTGGCCTGGTTTAATTCTGGAAGAGTACTTGTATGGGAATATACCGAATTTCTTTATTGCCAAAAGGGAAGAAATACATAGAGGTGGATGGGCTGAGGGATGGCTCAGTACATGTAGCTAATAGAGTTTTTATCTTTTATCCAATGAGTTGTCCTGGTATTTTTGCAGCAAATGTTTGTGCCAGAGTACCCATTGCATTACCTTTTTAGCCTGTTTTGTATCTTCTAAGAGTCATATAGTAGAGCCTTATGTTTGACCAGCTATACCCACAGAGTAGAGGAGTAAATTCTGGCCTTGATTTAGCTTCAGGTGCTTGGGGTTGGATTCATCTCAGCTGTCTGTAATCTTCTGATAATCAGGTGCTTGGTCCAAGCTAGATTTCCAGGTGCTTGCTGCTGTCCAAGGGAAGGCAAAACACCCTTAGGGTGATTTATCCTCTTCTGTTCTAGGTAAATAAGGGGATTTGCCTGTCTTTAGTGACTGTGAAGGAGTCTAGATTAATTTTTTAGGTGGCAAAAATTGGAGAGTTATGTCTATATTGTTATAAAAGGAGAGAGAGGTATCACTGAAAAGGGGAAAAAGGGACGTTTTGTGATTTAACCTGCGAGCTCTCTACATTACCTGAGAGGTTTAAGGCAGGTGAGTGTCTTCCTGAGTTTGGGGTTGCTAGAAGCATGTGAAATACTCTTTCTGTGGGGTAGTGCAGACTTGTAATCTGGAAATTGTTAGTAAAATTGTTAAAATTATTTTTCTCTAGGTTCTGTCATACGATGTTAAAAGATCATAATTTGACAACTCAACAGGCTTTCCACCAACTTGTGATAAAGAAACCGTTTCTTCCATCTGCAGTATGGAATAACGCAGGTAAATACTAGTTAAAAATGAATAGATGAGCACTTTGTGAGTTTTTATGTCTTGTGGTAATAATGAAAGACTACTATTCTTTCTGAAACCTGAGTGTGGTGACATTTCCTAGGTGGTTTTTAATGAAGTGCTAGTGCACCTGGACATTTGGAGCTTGGGGAGGAGGTGTGGATGGCTCGCTATGTGCTTGATTGTACATGGTTTTTGTCTGTTATTCAGCTGCTAAGACTTATAACGGGCTTTGTTTGTGCAAAATATTATTTGGGTTTCCTGCATTTCTTAATTTAATTCCTATCTTAGTGTAAATGTATCCCTTGTGAAAGATTTCGTGTTGCCTTCTGTCCTGCTTTAGCTGGTGAGCTCTGCCAGGTAAAATTGCTGGCCATCCAGACGGAACCTAGCAGGGATGAAAGCAAAGACTTTTGTTCTTAGAGCTACAATATTTTCTTTTTTTTAATTTCCCCCCTCTTGAACACGCGTCGATGTATAGCGCATCAGTGATATTCTCCAGTAATATTATCTGCAACGTGGTATTACCCTGAAAAAGCAATGTTTTAAGATTGAGTTTGATGCACCTACCATTTTTTTTAGTGGACTGTAATGCTCAGAAAAGAAAAGAGAAAAAAAGCAATCTGTGAAACTTGCACTGCAGAAAAACATTGTGCTTTTGCACCTGCCTGAGGCATTTAGCAATTGCTCTCCAATGCTGCAGCAGAAAGGGTCTTGGGGGGGGGGAAAATCTGCAGGTGCTGTTGCATGGAATTAGTCACAAATAGAAATCTTATTTAAATGAGTCTGCTCAGGCAGAAGTTTCTTTTAAATTTTGATTTCATAGAAGTCCAATCTTATCTGGTCCAGCACCATTTTTTCTATTTCAGTTGTAATCAACAGGCAGACTCTGAGAAGTCAGCTTAGTATTTTACGTGCTTCTGCAAGTGTCCTACTAAAGTCAGCCCCTATTTGGTGTCATCTTACCTTGAGCAGATGGCAGAATGGAATAATAAGCAGGTATACGGAGCGTTCTGTAGAGGCTTGAAAGAAACAATACAGATGTTGATGTAAATACAGCCAGTTACCAACTACTGAATAATAAATTCCAAAAGGGTTTTTCACAGCTGTGCAAATAACACTCCTGGTTGATTAATGATTGCAAAACGTGGTTTTAGGAAGACAATCTTCAACTCCAGGACACTTTATAAAATACAGTGGCTACCCACATGGACACCTTTTCCGAGAGCTGATACAGCCATTTGTGTTTTAGGGTGTTAGAGATGCTAGATGAACAATATGTGATAGCTGTTCATGACCCATTGCTTTCAAAAAATTGGCAGAGTGCACTCAATTTACGCCACCCAAATCCCCTGTTCTGGGTTATTTGTTAACTGCACTGTTAACGCTGGATGTGATTTTGGATGCCAGCTGGATCTGGAAGATGAGTAGCTCTTCCATCCCTATCGATAAAGCTGAGTAGTTGCCTGCTCTGTCAGGATTATTCTTTTCATGTTAACACTAAGTACTTCTGTGTGAAGTCCTTTTTCCTTTAAAAAAAACCCAAACAAACAAAAAAATAAAATAAAATGTCATTTGTGCATTCTTTGCCATTGTGCAGGTTCAAGTCGAATGGGTTGTTACCATGAGAGATACATGCAGTAACAATTTGGCAATTTATATATGGTATGATTTGTCATCTGATACTAGGGTGTTGTGGGCAAAATGGGCAGCTCTTTTTTGCTGCTTTAAATCCCTCTATTGCATATTTTTTGAAGTTATGTGAGCTTGTTTATCAAGTATAATTTATTTATAAATATTAGTTCCTAGAGATTTTTGTTTTTCAAAATGCATTTTTGCTTTCCTGAATGTTCGTATATCATTGTGTTATTTGATGTGCAGGGAGACTTAGAAAAAAGGAGATCTAGAAAGAGAATTAGAAGACAGGAAACTGCCCCTAACTGATGTTCAGCTTCGGTGGGACATCAGGCATATGCTGCGTGGACATGTCTACAGGAAAATACACTATTAAATGTACACCATTAAATGTAGAATAATAAATTTTAGTCAAGATGATGTTTTTTTACACTCTTCTAGTGAAAGAAAGACCCATGCCTCAAAAGGAAGTTCAGTAAAAGTTTATCTTTTAAACATCTTTACCAGTGAACTGTAAATAATTTTATTTTTAATTGTTCCAGTCAGTTCAATTTCTAGAGGATAAGTGATAGCTTACAGTAATTTTTTGCTCTGTAGAAAATAGTGTAAGCAGGGTGTAGTTGACTGTAACTGTTGTTATGCCTTTTTTTTTTTTTTTATAGTGCTGAAAGATGAAATAGAAACCATGCCCTGTAAATTATGTGTATCTTCAAGAGAGGGTTAGTAAACCTGATTACGCTTTGAACAGGAAGTGATGATGCTGGAAGAGGGAGTTCCCAGCAACTGAGGATCATAAAGTTTTAAAAAAAAAAAAAAACAAACAAAAAAAAAAAACAAAAAAAACAAACAAAAACAACCAAAAACCAACAGAGAAATGGAGGTTGTATCTCTTGGCCTTGAGTAGAAAGTGAGGGTTGTACTGGCCTCGTGCAGTTCAATGCTGTTGCGGTAGGATGCTTTTTAGTAAATAAAAGTTAGCAAAAGATGCAAAGACAAGGTTGCATTTATCATCTTGTTTCTGTGAGATGACATGCCTGTGCTTATCAGTCTTCTTGTCAGCCTGGAGGCTTTCATGGAACCCATTGCATTGTGCTTTTGAAATATCGTTGCTGCACAGGCTGCTGTTTGCTATAGCACAGTGATCCCCCGGGTCTTGGCTTGCTAAATAATCAGGATCCCTGACTTTCATTTAAGCTGCTTAGGTCTGATTATATTATTTTTCTTCTTCTTTTTTTTTTATTTTTTTTTTTTTAAATTTCCAGTAAGATGTATGTTTATTCAAACTCAGGACACACCAAATCCAAATAGTTTGAAGTTTATTCCAGGGAAGGAAGTGCTGGAGTCGAGGACTATGGAGTTTTCCACGCCAGCTGCGGCGTTTTGCTCACCTCTGGCAAGGTATTATCAAACACATCATAATTTGTTTGGGGGACCAGTATGGGCTGCGTGTCTAAAACTGATGTTTTTAAGCACAGCTTCTGATCATTCTGCTCCTCCTCATACTCAGGAGCAGTTCGATTGGATTTAAGTTTTTAATACTGCTTTACTTGTGTATAAAATTAAAGCTGTGAATATCGTCGTTGCTAAGTAGTCTTTCTGTGTGTCTGTACTCCCCACGGCTGTATCACAGCAGAATGCCTCATGATTTAGTTTATGCAATGGGGTTGAGTGTTGTTATAAATCAGTATTGTTGAACAGTTGCTGCATCACCAGTGAGACCTCTGGCCCTGATTTTGCAAAATCGTTCCTGTCAGAACACACTTAATTCAAGTAGTTACATGGAAATCATGCAGCTTTTCAAAACGGGGAAATAGATGGCATAAGGAAGTAGATAATCCCCAAATACTTCAAAATAAACACAGTAGCTTGCTTCCTTAGGCAGATGTTGGTGCTAACCTGAACTTCAATGGATTTTTATTTCACAAAATTTTATAACATTTCTGTCGAAGGCCAGTTTTTGGCCACTCTTTCAGGCTGTATCTGTAACAGGTCTTGGGAGTTGCAGGTTTCAATACCAAAATGCGTGATCTGGAGTAAGAATTGCTGAGCAGATAATCGATTTGTATCATCTTGTTATGGAACGGGCCTGGAGCACCGTCACAAGCCTCTCTGGGAATATTTGGAAGCAAACATTTTTACGTGTTTGTCATAGCTCTCACGTTAGCCTCTGAAAAGAAACTTTATCTGTTTCATGGGTGGAAGGGCTTCAGTTTGGGGGTGAGATCCTGAAATGCTGCAGTAGGTTACCTCCAGAGATCCTAGTTTAAGTCATCTTTGTTTATATTGTAAGAATTATGTGCAAAAATAGAAGCTGTTTAATTTGACAGTCTCTCCAGGAAACTGTAGGGTTATCAAACACGAGCGCTGACGTTTCCAAACGTCTCTTGCAGAGCTTGAGAGCAAACAGGGATCTTTAGAAGCAAAGCTCTGTGACTTAAAGTGAAAAATACAATGCGAAAGGTTTTTGAGGACATCAAAACATGTTAGCGGAATACGGAAGCTCTAGGATCTGATTATGCCAAAGTGCATCAGGTTGCAGAATGCAATCGTCTGCCGGAAAGTGGCTTTTTGTTGTATATCTGCAAATAGATGTTTTCATCAAAGATGATGTGCATGCTAGATGTGTCCCACGGCAAAACAGCTTCATTATGCATATTATGCAGGTTAATGGAAAAAAGTTCCCTACTGTACATCGTTAAACTCCCGGTAATGGTTTTTGTAAATGGAATGCTCAGTTACTGTGGAAGGGAATGTTCATTTTCTGAAGAAGTAACAAAAGCTTTATGAAGAGGAGGGAGAACTGTTTAATTCATCTAGGATAGTTTGATGCACTTGCATAATTTCATTGTTTAACTTTAAAATCCAGTTGGTTTAGTGATATAAAAGCCCAACACCTGTATAGCTGCTTCATGTGTGGAAATTCTTTCAAATGGGTATTGTGAAATCTCTTCTGTCAATTCTCGTCATGTATTCCTTGTGAGAAGATTTCCAATTCCTTCGTTCATTGCGTTTGGATGTTTTCCAGTCTTTTAGGAGAAAATTTTTTTTTTTTTTTTTTCCCCCTCAATTACAAAAATACTTTTACAGCCTTATGCTGTATTTAACTCTGGGTGCCTCATACTTTTAATGATTGATTTACTTATTAAATATTTTTTTTACTCTTCAGGAGTAGCATCATTTATTTATTCTGTAGATGAATTAGCTGAGTTTTATTTAACCATTTGTGGAAATTGGTCTTTACATTCTCATTCTGCTTTTTATACTTAAAGTATTGTCAAAAATATGGTCTTTCCTATGATCTAAATTCTTGTGATGCGTTGGAAGTGTGTTAATTTACCACCTTGTTGTTGGGTGCTATATGGGCCATCTCAAACAGTTTAGTATGAATCATCAGACTTTACTAAACCTTCAAATTTTTCATGTGTCATACAAATGACTAAAAATATTGAAGACTGATCACAAAGTGAGTTGGTGTGTTAAAGCCTTGTGGACTGCTTGGCACTAATCCTTTTATTTAATGGCAACAGGATTGAAGGCAGTTATTGTAGAGCACAATTACTTTAAATAACTTGCTTTAATCTGAGGAATATTCCTTGTATTTGCACTAGTCCTGCCTGAAACAATAGGTACTTACTGGGTTTGATGCTGAACAAATACGTTTTAAATACAGAATATAATTTTGCTTCCAAAGAAGAACCGGAGAGAGAGAAACTCTTTCATACGTCTTGTAGAAAAGTCCTGTAAGATGTGTTCAGTGTTACTATGTACACTGCTTCACAGCAGGATCTCCTGCCTCTTAGTAAGCTCTAGGTGCAGTAACTCTTGAGTTTCTCTTAATGGTTCTGGTTTTAGTGCTTATTTTTGCCTAGAAATGTATTCTAGAACTTGTTTTCTGTGATAGATTAAATAAATCCTTATTGCCTGAAATGTGTCTGCATTTTGGTGTGTGTTTGGTTTTTTTATTTTTTATTTTCCTAACAGACAGTTATTCAAAATCGAAGGAGTTAAAAGTATTTTCTTTGGACCAGACTTCATCACGATCACTAAGGTAAGCAGAACAGAGGTCCAGACGTACCAAAAGATGGCCATGGAGAAGGTCCCGGCAGATCTTGGACCTGCATGGTGAAAGTACCAAATACAATGTTCACAAGCGGCACAAAGGGAATTGCATTTAATATAAAAGAAAAAAGGTAAATCGCAATGTATGGATAAGCACTGGAATAGGTTGCCCAGAGAAAGCTGTAGATTCTTTGATTCTGGCAGTGGTCATCATTGCGCTGGATGAGGCCCTGTGCAACATGGTCAGCTTGGAAGCTGGCTCCGCATCAAAGAGGAAGTGGGAGTATGTGACCTCCGGAAAACACTTCCAAAGGAGATGGCTGTATGGCCCCGATGCAGGGCCTGCAGGCAGCGTTGTGTTTGCCCAAGGTGCGGAGCTCACGTCAGCGGAGATGAGGTGTGGCGCAGTAACCGTGCAATTATGCTGTTACTGTGTGAAGAGCAGAGGGCAATTCTGTGAGTGATAATTTGGCTCAGAATTAAATGGAACCAAACAAACTTGGGTCTCTGAAATGGTTTGGTAAAAATATGTGCCAAATAATGTATTTAGGAGCTTTATTTTTCACCTCTTTTTAGCTAATATTTTAATAGCACTTGGCTTGCGAGCAAGGAAATCTTTCTGTTGACTGTTATAAATTGAGTCTTCGTGAACTTTTTCTTTTTGGCAAAACTTGCCTTGACAAAACTGTGAAACCAAATCTATGCATTAAACACAAGAGCCCATTATGATATTTGTGACATAAGAAGCAGCTCTGCATAATTATTAGGAGGCAAATACTCTGTTTTTATTCTTTTTTTTTTTTTTCCTTCTGATTCTCATAGGAGAGTGAAGACCTGGATTGGAACTTACTGAAACCAGATATTTATGCAACTATAATGGATTTTTTTGCCTCTGGCTTACCTGTAGTTACTGACGAGGCACCTAGGACAGATACAGGTAAATCAAACTTCAGAAAGAGGCCAGTATCTGCCTTTGGGTTTAGCTTTTATGGCATCCAGAAGAGCCTCCACTTCTCCGTCAGAAAAGTGTGCAAGAGAATTTGAAGGGAAAACTTCTAGAATTAACACAAGAGAGAATTTGCAGAATGCGTATGCTCTGGCAGAAGCAGTGCTGCACTGTCTAAAGGAGTTGCTTACCCGTGAATGCAAAGCCTGGTTCTCGTCTGCTGTAGTCTGGGCAGTATCTCTCCACAGGAGCTGTGCCGAGCTCTCTGTTTTGGCAGTGTGGACCCTGTTCTGTTACACTTTGTGCGTGTGAAATATTTTTGCGAGTACTGAGGCTGTGTTTAGGAAGCTACTGAGTGTTCCTGCAGATCCTTTTTGTATGGGCACTTACAAAGGCTTTTATTTCCCTTCTTAAATCAAAAAAGAGCGCCCAGGCTTAATGTCTGTGTCTTAATGATAGGTTTATGGTCTTAAATGAACAAGAAATAGTAAGAAGTCTTTTCCAAACTGTAATAGAAAGTAATTGAGACAAACTTAACGATTTAACTCAAGGGCAGTATTTTGCCTTTTATTTTCTCATTTGCAACTTAGCAACTTAAACAATTTTTCCAGTGTTTTAAGGAAGATTATGACCAGCGAATTCCTCTCTGCTCTTTCATGTCTGGATTTAATTTCAATATTAATATAGACTTTATATGAAAAAGGCGTCTTTAAAAATGCTTCTGCAAGACTAACAGTGAGCTTAAAATTGCATCCAGAGCTGTTAAATCTAGACGCATTCCTAATTCTTTTTTTGATGAATTTTTTAGGTTGCTAAAACTTTCCTTCCGAGAACCCTGCCTTAGCAGATGCATCCTTATTGAATGTTAGTTACTGCTTCCTTTGAAAGGTGCCGCTTCTATTGTCTCTGAAGGCCTTTGCCTATTGAGAACAACTCTGAACCAATACTGGTTTTTGTCGGTGAAAGCCTGAGATGGAAACGAGGATAATGCAGGAAAAGATATTTACTCTGAATTAAAACTTCTGCCTTTTGGTTTCAGTCATCTCAGCAATGTTTTTATGTGATTTCATTCTGGATATGCATTATGGATATGCAGTATTAGTAATCATATTGGAATTCTCTCCAGTTCTGATTTGCACATTTTTCTTTTCGCCAAGCTGCATCAGAAGAAGATGATGAAGTTGTACTGATGATTAAAGAACTGCTGGATACAAGAATAAGGTAAACCAGGAACGTTACTGCTAGGTGGAGCGAGTTAGTCTTGGGGTTTGGATTTATTTAGGGGCCGGTGCATTTTTCTTTGGCTATGCGTGATTTCATGGCTCAGCATCTACTGTGGGGGTTAAAGGGCAAAACTGGCCAGAGTTCACAATGCTGTTGCCTCTGTTTGAAAACTTTTTGTCTAGTTTTCCTGTTCAAGCAAACTGTATGCTGAACAGAGGCCTTATTGCTGGGTAATTTTAGAGTCGTGTATAGTCTTACCCTCCATAGTGTTTTCAAAAAGGTCCATTGGGTTTAACCTGGTTATTTTTAAGTAGGGAAAACAACAGTCTTTGCTTTTGCAGTAATGTTTTTCCGTCTGTTGTATTCATCTCTGTCGTAATTATACTTGTCCTTCCCTTCCAAGTATCCCACAGTAGTTTATACTCTTGTGTCATTCTCTAAAGGGAAAATTTACTAGTGAGTTTCCCGTGTTGTCTGGTCTTCAGTGGATTTTGTCCTCGTATCCTGTTTGCGTTTTATTGGTTGCAATTTTATTGGTATTCTAACAGAGCTTGAACTTAGAAACTGGTGGTAACTAATGAAGTCTCAAGAGTGACTATGGATCATGTTGTTTACCTGAAGTGTATTTTTATGCTCACTAATTGCGTTCCAAAGTGAACTGAAAGGAATAAGCAACTTGACATTTCAGGTGCAGGGGAAGATACCTGACATGTTTCTGAAGCTGTGATATCTGATGGCGACATCTACCCCAGCTTACAAATTTTAGGAACCAGAAACATGTATGTGAGTTAAAATCACAGAATTCAGTTTAATTTTTCCAGAAGTTACCATGAACTTGGGTTTTTAAATTTCATTTTTTAGATGCTGCATTTTAAAAGTGATATTTAATAATACCATTTTGGTTATCTCGGAGCTGATACATGGTACTGGTTCATATTCCTGAAAGGAAAGAGTGAGAAAAGCAGAAATAAGCTGGCATGTTTTTCCCAAGCGTATGTGCTAAGTGTTGAAATGTGTAACCCAAGTATACTGGTGTATAAAGCCACGGCAGAAAGTACCATTCAGGAGGCCCTTCTCGTGCTGGGTACGTGGTCATTTGAGCTCCCTGAAGGATGTCAGTCCTTGATTTCCCAGCGGCCTTTCGTAACAGTCACGGAATTTCTGCTTCTCACCTTTTTCTTTCTTTCATTCCCTTCCCCCTGCACTTCTCAGTGGACCAAGAAGCTGTTGGTGAGAATAGTAGCAGTAGCGTATCTTTCTTCATTTTACAGCGGGATAGTTTACAGAAGCTATATATAAACCAGTGGTACGTACAGAGCACTTACTGTTTAGTTGTTCAAAAATATGTGCAAAGAAGTTGTTAGTGCAGGATGGAGGGACTGTAGGTTTGAAAGGTCTTGCAGTGTGTTTAAAAAAGTTAATTTCAACTAAGAAAAATGGAATTTTTAGTCATGTCCTCTGGCTTTCTGGAATGGAGGTGATTTGCTATGGTGAGTTGTTACTAAGTGGGTCAGATTCATAGATTATTCTCTTGGGAGCGTAGCTCTTGAAAGAGTTACTTTGGAAATCAGTATAAAGAGCTTCTGTTAGAGTAACTTGATGGTTTTAGCTTGGTCTGGAAAAATGTTGCTGTGGGGATACCGTTAAACACAACACTGGGCGTTTGTTGCTTGCAAAAGGAGACCAGGCTGCAGAGATGCTAATGGTACTGGGATGTGATCTTACCAGATGCTGGTTTCTTCACCCATTAGTAGGATTAAGCTTTTATATAGTCGTAGCTTTTTTTCTATCTTGTGTCAACTATGGTGACCTGTGTATTTATGGAAGCACTTAAGGACTTCTTATCGCTGCCCCTAGTCAGGTAACAACACACATGCGTTGTGTGGTAGGACACATACCTATTACATTTGGCACATAACAGAGGCAGTCATCGTTACGTGTTGAGGGCCTCAAGGCAAACCAGTATTTCTTTGCAGGCTGAATCAAGCTCTGCTCTAAGGTGCTTAGCCTTGCCTAGAATTTCAATGTCCTACCGAAAAACAGTAGCATTAATGTGAGAGAGTCCAGTATTATTTGAAATTTGAAACAGGTGGTTGTAGAGAAAGAGGGCTTTAGTTACTGTTCTTGACAGTTCTTTGTGTGTATTAAATTGAGCTTTACTAAAGATTTCTGGAAGGAAATATATTTCAGCTATACTTGCTTTAAATTGAGTCTTGTGTTCCATCAGGCCGACAGTGCAAGAAGATGGTGGCGATGTTATTTATAAAGGCTTTGAGGATGGGATTGTGCAGCTGAAGTTGCAGGGCTCGTGCACCAGCTGTCCCAGTTCCATCATCACCCTGAAGAACGGGATACAGAACATGCTCCAGTTCTACATCCCTGAAGTAGAAGGCGTGGAACAGGTGGGTTGGTGAGAGATAATAGCTGTTTTCTTTTAAATGGAAAAGAAGGTCCCTTTCCAGTGTGGACAGGCTGATAGTTTAAGCAAAAATACAGGATGTGTAAATGCAGTTTTTCCAAGTCAGAAGCTGTATCTTAGCAAAAGATCCAGAACTGTGCAACCCTGTGCGCCAAAATATGCTGGGGACTGCCTGGCGGAAAGTGGCTTTGCAGAAAAGGGCCTGGGGTCCTGGGGAATGCCAAGTTGGACTTGAGCCAGCTGTGTGCCTTTGTGGCAGAGGAGGCTGATGATACCCTGGGCAGTATTAAGGGGAGCGTTGCCACCAGGCTGAGGGAGGTGATGCCTCATTGGAGACTCTCCAGTATCCCAAGTCCCTCATGTACTGAGGAGCCCAGACCTGGGTGCTCTGTGTTTGCCAGTGATTGTTAGCTTTGTGCTTTCGTGACTTTGTGTGATAATAAAGGACCGGCTTTTGTCCCCTAAAATGCAGATTCTTTTGCTTTCTCATTAAAAGTCTGATATGCTGCAGTGATTGTTCTAGTGGCCTTAGTAGGAGGCTGCTCAAGTTATTACAATTTCAGCCATGTTTCCTCCTGGCATTTTTGATTGCAAGTATTTTCTTACTTTTTTCGTGTGACTGTTGTCATTCAGTGGTGTAGAATAACTGCTGCTCTCCTTGGGTCCAGCAAGGATTTAATGTAGTAAATTCTCTATGCAATCTTACAGGGCTGAGAGCTTAAACTGTTCACCTAAGCTACTTCTGGATTTGATTTCAGGTTGTTGACGACGATGATGATGTGGAGAAAGAAGCAAATTCTACTTGAACTAGCATCGTCTATGGCTAAATACATATTTACCTCCTAGTGTATGTAAACTATATTTGTGATGAGGAACAACCAAATTTGCCTTTCTTTTCAGAAAAATAGTTCCACTTACATCTGTGAAAATGTGTCATCAGTTTAAGCAGTTTGTCCACTAATTTATTAAATACCCTGCATTCAAAAAAGAATCCTTTTGCTCTACTTTGTGCTATGTCTTAAGAAAGAAATGTCAGGCTTTAAAAGTGGTGATGCATCTCTCCATTGTTCCTTCATACAAAAAAACCTCAAGACTGAAAAAAAAAAAGGCAGAAGTGAAGTTTCTTGACTGTTTTTTGTGCAATAGAATTATTAAATGTTTATTCCCCCAAACCTCCTTATGGGGCTTGCAGGACTATCTGCCCTTGCTCTATAATTGGGAAATTCAGGAATGTTAATTTTATCCAGTCCTGTTAAAAAGCTTTTGATTCATATCAGGTTTTTTGTGTGAAAAATAACCCATAACTTCAGCTCTTCATTTTAGAGAATGTGGTATTTTCATCACTTGTGGAAAGTTACCTACTTGCTCACTGCCACTGTGCAAACAATAGCAACGAAAACGAAAAATGTGAGTTGTTTGTTACAAAAATCTTATCCTTTAAAATAAATGTTAGAAGATGATGATCCTTATCAGCTTTAGTAAATAGAGAGACTAATTAGCTTACTTGGAAGTAAAATTGTTCAGCCACCATTAGTGGTCTGTTTAAACTTGCAAAAGTGATTTCTCAACATAGTACTCCAGCATCAAGATGAATGTGCAGTGCTTAAGGGCACAAATTACATTTGTAGGATAGCAAAGAAAATTAATGTGTTTACCTGTGCCGTATCCTGTTTGTTCCTTCTGCAGTGCCAAAGAGCGCAGTGTATGCGTAACTTGGCCACCCTGGCGGAGCGAGGGAAGACGTGGCAGAACGGAACAAGTTCCTGTTTTAGAGACTATGAGAACAGAAATGTTTATTGTCCCGAAATGAAATACGTAAATCAGGCTTTGCAAGTAACTTCTGTTTACTTACGCGTGTAGGACTTAATTTCTTCCTGGTGCCTGGCTTTAGCAGATGGCTCTGCTAACGGAAATACTGTTTCTTCTTTGTGCTACCACAGTCGAGCTGAGTTTGGGGTCGTTATTTCACTTATGGTTATAGTTGTATTCCCTCTGTGCAAGGATTTCCCAGCCTCCAGTGTGTTCCCCTGTTTCACTCCTTGCCAGTGTAATTCCACTGAGTCCCTAAACAGGATCAGTTAAGTCAGAGAATCTTCTATATAGCATGCAGATCAGCATGTGGTAACCATAAACTTAATATTACTTGTTAGAAATTTGAAATTAAATATTTTAGCAAAATATTTCTTCAGATTTCATGGAGAGTAATAACCTACAGTCATTTAAACTACGCTCTCAGGATTTGGAAATTAGTTTGGAGTGACCATATTTTCTATACCCTATTATGAAGTACGCAGTGCCTGATCTTACAAGTATATTGATAACAAAATTCCTCTCGAGGGTAGCCTCAGACTATTGAAAAGAGAGCTTGTGCAAATGTTATCGCCATGTTCTTTGTCAGCAGACCATAGAATGGCAAGTAATGTTTCTCAAAAAGAGAGCTTTTTAGGCCTAATTTGTCAATTTAATGCACTATACAAGCCAAAACCTAAACAGTAAAGTAGCTGTTTTGTGTGTTAAATAAAATGTATCTCTTAAAGGTGTGGTCTTTATTATTCAACTAAGCAGTACTGATCTCTTCCAGGTACAGTAAGGATCCAGTTCTGCCACTGTGTTAGTATTCCCAGTCTTGTTTTTCATGGGGTTTTGATTTGTACAAGTAGGACCAAACCAAGCTGTGCACACTGAGGCTGAAGATGAGGCATCTTGTGATTTTGAGACTGAAGAGATTGCATGTCCAGCCTGTATCCTGTGTGTCCTCAATTTCCTCAAGCTCTGTTGTGGAGAGAGAAGTGCGTAACGCTCGCATGCCATCCTCTTTTATCTGTTCTGTCCCACTCCAAAGTAAGCTTTTTAGGGCAGTGGTTGCTTTCTACAGCGTAAAGCAATGGCGGGGCTCGCCAGCTGCGGATAAAGGAAAGCAGAGGGGAGGGGGTTAAGGGGAACAAAACCAAACCCAACTGTATTCCCAGCATTAACAGTAACCGTAAACTCTAATGCTGTGACAGCCCAGTGTGGCAAAATTGTCAGCCCAAATTGTTGGGAGTTTGTGAATCTTCCAAGCTCTGTCTGGAATAGCTTAGTTCATGGAAATAATTCCTGTTAGTAAGAGGCGCCCTGTCTCCTCCACTCACCCAAAAGACCTTTCACATTTCACAGACACTGAGGCAAACAGGGGAGTGACTGTTCAACGTTTAGCTGAGGAGTTAACGTGGTGGCCAGCGTGTGCTGTGGCAGTATGGTATGGAATGGGATGTTCTTGCTGTTCTTTTTTTTAAAAAAAGGACTCTTCAGTTAGGGGGCTGGGAAGCTGTGCTGCCATAACGCTCAGGTCAGCGAGGTTTTTTGACTGTGAAGTTTTTCTATAAATTGCAGTTAGTCATTACATTTAAAATAGCAATGACTGCTTGAAATTATTCTGGTATTTTTCTTAAAGAAGGAAATACTTTGGTATTTTTGCTGTGCCATAGATAAGTACAAAATTGTAGGCTGCCATTCAGCCATTTTTGTTTTCACCCACGTCAGCTAGAGAAAACACATAAAATCCATTCATGTTTCCTAAGCGCTGTTCTAGCACTCTCTTTCAGAGGCAAAGTTGATTACAGCTATCTAAACTCTTGTCATCTCGAAACTGTTCACAGGTGGAGACGTGCTTTTTGCCAGGATGTGACTCATTCCATGCTTCTAGGAGAAATTAGCCTGTTTGTCTCTAAGGCAGCCTTCCGCTAACACTGTAGTGTTCGGCGTGGAGCAGTCGCCAGCCACAGCCTTCGCTCACAGCAGTTTTGGAGCAGGTACTTTGAACACAGTAGCAGGAGGAAATAGTTCATGTTACCTGATGTTAACATACAAAAAGCATTATATCAGGGAAACATACTTTTTTCCACGAGGTGATAGTTGGCAATCTGTCTAAAATTTGGGACTTTAGCCAGAACTTCTGTTTCAAGTGAAGCATGTTGAGCTTAGAGGAGAAGGAAGTGGGCATTTTTTTCCCCAACCATGACCCATTTCTGTTAATTTTAAAAGGTTCATATGTGAGAGAGAGTTTGGGAAACTGCTCACATTTCTCTGTTCAGCAGTAGTTGAACATCTGCATCCGCATGAACTATATGTGGTAGTAAAACCATCTACTGTACGTACAGCGAACCTCAGAAAAAAGTAACAAGTTACATAGGGGATAAATATTGGCTTTTATGGGGAAAAAATTAAATAGCCACTTAAGACAAAACACATGGAGCTTAATTTCTGTATATGTAAAATTCTGAGGAATTTGCACTGGGTTAGTACATATGGATGGATGAGTTAGCCTCGGTTTGAAGGGTTCATTTATATAACATCAAGGATGGTATAGGTTTAAGTCGTAAAGTTTGGTATTTGCTGTGCTGCTGACACGAACTATGTATTTTGGCAGTGTTTGTAAGGCCTGGCCCCGTTCCTTCAGGTCTGGGGCATCCCGCACTACAAGTAGAGTTGTATCCTTTCCATTTGTCTTCAGATAATGCTATGGGTTATTTTAGGTTTGTAGTGAACACCTTAAGAAATTTCGGTGGTGATGGTAAGTCATGAACTGCAGGGCAGCAAAGGAACCCCCAGTATAGAAATAAACCCACAGGTGAATTGGGTATGCCTGGTAGGCCAGTTTGAACAGTGGGCAAAGGTGAGGAGAGCGATGTTTCTGCGCCGGTGTGTATTGTGTGTACTTCTGGTGATCACCTTTCTATGACGATAGGTGAATAGTCCCCTTCTCAGCCAGGAAATCGACTTCCACTGCCACAAGGCATCCAGCTTCCTACTTAGAGATGTGGAAGTGGGGGGAAAAAGTCAGGGTTTGAAGTCAGCCCTCCTGCACCTCCCAGCTGCCAAAGGGGAAATAAAGCAGGGAGCAGCTCGGCTCCAGGTGGCTGCTTTCCGCAGGCCGGTCCTGGGAACAGGGACTCACTGCCCTGGGCTGTCCCCACAATGTCCTCGCTGCTGGACAGAAGCAGGGTGTGATGGCTGCGAACTCTTGACGTGTCTTAGATCGGTGGCCTTCCTGCTTCTGTTTGTGTTCTAGCAGTGCATTCAAAATTTGAGGTTTTTTTACGTATACTAACATTTTTGGTTTTCTGGACTTTTTAAGGAAATCTTTCTTTATTGTCAAGATAAAGCTAAGTGAACAGCATTTTTCTTAAGAAAGAGATTGCTGTCTTTTTGTAGCCTTAGGCTTTTAGTAAGTTTGTCAGCCGGTATTTGATGGTGGTAGTTGCACGTGGACGGTGTAACTAAGCTGTATCTGGCTGTACCACCAACTCTGTCACTCCTCTGCCAGCGCCCCCCCCCACCCCCGGCCCACTTTGCTTTGCGGATTCATCTTAATGCTTTCTTTATCGTGCTGCTGAGTAAGTGCTATTATAGAGCAGCAGAGTAGAAATAAGAGGATGGGCCACCTGGATTTATGGCATTGCTGGAGGGGGGAGGATGCACCGTGGGGGGGGGGGGGGTGTACCGAACCTGCCGCTGCCCCTTGGAAAATACCCTTGGGGGGGTGTGGGGTGTGTGTGAGGGTTAATGATTTGGTCCTCTCCAAACGCCGCTAAAAGGCGTGGAGATAATCCCGTTAATATGAATTATGAGGGGGGTTGTCGTCCCCCCCTCCCCGCCATGGGCTGAAAAGCGGGCCGGGGGAAGGGGAACGCTCCCCTCAAACGCTGGCCGGGGGACGGGCAGCACCCCCCCCCCCCTCTCCCGGGGGGACACGGGGCTCTGCCCGCCCCGGCGCTCCGCCGGCTGCCTGGGGGCAGGACCCCTTTGTCCGCCCCCCACCCCCCTCCCCCCCCGTCAGTGCGGGCCCGCCCGCCCCGCTCTGCGCTGCCACGTCCCGGGGGGGGCGGGCCGGGGGCGGGCGGGCGGCGGGGCCCAATGGCGGGGCGGGCTGCGCGTCTGCGCCCTGCGCCCCCGCCGCGGGGCGGGGGGGGGGGGTGGGGGGGTGCGGTGCGGCCCCGGCGCGCAGAGGCAGCGCGGCCGCGGAACGGGGCGCACCATGTGTGGTAAGGGCAGGGCGGCGCGGCCCCTGGGGTGGGGGGGGGGTAACACACTCGGCGCCTCCTGGTGATGCGGGAGGGGGGGGCTCCCGTATGGCCTGGGCCGGGTCCGTGCCCTGCTTCCCCCCCCCCCCCCCCCGGCTCTTTCCGCCGGGAGAGCAGCGCTAGGCCGGCCGGTGCCGTGCCGAAAGCGTGCGGCGGCGGAACGGCCCGGCCCCCGCGCGCCCCCGGCAATTTGGGGGGAAAAAAGGGGGCCGGCCCCTTCTGCCTTGCCTCGGTTATAGGGAGAAGGGGCCCCGTCTCCGTTATCTGAAAATGTCATCATGTCGTTCGCCGTCCGCGGACGTTTCTCCCGGGGAGGCGTCTTGCGCTGTATTTGTAACTTGAAAGGGCAAATTCTCCCGAAATTCTGCGCAAACGTGGCCGGAGCGTAGAAAAGGCCAGCGCCCTCGGTCTGCAGGAGGCACGGCAGCACTAAAAATGCGCCGCTTCCTCGATGCAGAAGCCGCCGGGGCACTCGGTGGTGTCGGTGGGTTTCGGTTCAGTGGCGGGTGGTGCTGAGGACGGTGACACTCCTGTGCGGGTGGGTTGATAAGTTGTAATTTTTAAAAGCAACGAAGTGGCTGAGGAGCCTAAGCCCCAGCACACGTCGGTAAGGTGTACGTTATAGGAAGGGGATACAGGTTTCACCAGTAGTGTTTCCAGACATGGGTCTGGTCGTATCAGAATAACCACTCCCACTTGTAGATGGAAAATGTTGTTGTTAGTTTTTTAGGCGTTAGAACTTCTGATGTGGATAATCCTGCATTGATTCAAGTTCACCCAGTGTAGGCTGTGAGGCGGACAGGTAAATTGGTTTAAACGTGGCTTAGAAATGTCCGATGCAGGGTTATGCACTGGCTCATCTCACTCTCTTCCTACCCCAGCGGAGCTGACCTGTGTTGAACAGATGCCTTGAGTGAACTGGAGCAGAAGCCAGTGAGGCTCTGGTCTCCAGAGTTACTTAGGTACTCTCCACTCCCGTTTGCTGTATTAGTACAATTATTCTACCTCATATTTTGGATACAGGAATATAATTCACTCTTCCTTTTCTTCTTTCTATCATATTTGCTTCATGTTTTTCCATGGAAATCTATGCAGCAGTGACTTGTTGGCTCTTCTTATTTGTCTTTCCATGTTTCCTTCTTTGTTTTTTTTTTTTCCCTCTGTATTTTTAGGTGCAAAATGAAATTCATGTTCTAAGTGAGATTGTGGGTTTTATACTTAATATGCAAGTTGCCGCTTCTTCCATTGTTTTTGTGAGATTGAACCGGTATCACCTTCAAACTGTCAAGTCTGTGGAGCACGACAAAGAGGCAACCAGAATTCATACTTCAGCTTATGTTTAACACTATGTTAATTTGTGTTAAAAGTACAAAGTGGAGCAAAGCTAAGAATAGAAGGGATAATTATTTTTATAAATAGCTTGCTGCAAGAATAGGGGTGATTTTGGTGCCTCATGCTTGCCTTATTTGAGGTCCAGCCTTTGAAATTTGTAGTATTAACATTCTGCTCTTTGTCTGTTTAACTGCAATAAGCCCTGAAAATGCCGTGGGTAGTTACTTAGTTGCGTTCAAGATTTAATGTGCTTCTCCTCTTTTTGATATAAGGAAAGTTCTTCTTGGATATTGAAACGTTTTACGAAACAGTAAGAAAAGCATCAAGGATTATTGGCTCTGTTGTTGAGTCTTGTTCTGGGAGCCAGAGATACGTCCTATAGTGAAAATGAGAAGAGAGCGTTAACTGAGCATGTTAATACAGAAAATTGGGAAATTGAGGAGCTCCTGAACACAGGAAGTTTGTGGCTGAATACAGTGAGGTTTTTGGAGGGAACAGGAGGAGAACTGTTTGCAGTCAGAGGGTGCTACCACATGAACGCTTGTGACTTGCAGTTAAGTGCAGTTGGCAGACGCTAAGGACTACAGTCTCCTCTGCTGCTGCCATTTGCGGTCCGGCTGGTGGATGTGAGAGAAAATTGACGGTGGTCTCGGCCCAGGTAAGGAAATGTTAATTGCAGGGGCAGTTTGAGCTTTTCTCCATACAGCAGCAGTAGACTCCGGGTAAACAAATTGAGGCGTTGCCCTCTCGGATAGTCCTGCAAATCTCTGGAATAGGCAGAGCTGGCTTGTAGCTACTCTTGAGTACTTACGCTAACAAGACTTAATTGTCTCTCCTAAGTGAAGAGACAGTAGTCTCCGTCTTGGAGTAGAGGGTTCTGATTGCTCATGCTGTGGCCTCCACAAGGTCCGGGTAGCTGTGTTCCGCAGTGTGGTGACAGCCGTGCAGTCCTGGTTGCTTGTACGAACCCTCAGACGACATTTCTGTAACAGAATTGTAAGTCAGGATACGCACTGCTTTATCTTGCCATGCTGTCTGGTGGGCACATGGTTCACGTTCAGATCCTTATCCAATTCATCTCAGATAGAAAGGTAGTTGTTAAGATGAATTTTTTAAAAAGAAGATGATGATGCTGCTGTTGTTATCTGAGTTCTCCCTGCGACAGCTTTAAGACTGGAATTACCAACACAATGTTTTCAATGTACTGAGATCTGGTGTTCAGGTTTACGTACACGTCCTGTGATCTGATGTGCTCGTACCACTTGACAGGTAAAGGAAAATAGATGCACAGTTCAGTTCCTTGATGCCCAGCATAAATGACGGGTTTGCTGTGTAGGTGTGCTGGGCTTTTGTTTTTAATAGTGTTAGTAAAAAATAGGTTTTGTTCTTGGTATTTATTACAAACTTGCAGTTTGAAGACCTAGCTAGGTATAAATTGGGTGTGAATGCACCAAACCAGTTCAATGGAATCTATGAAATAGGTTGGAAAACAGGTTTTTCAAGGTAGCCGGGCTCAATACACTCTTCTGTAAATAAGTAAACCTGTTGTATGCCATGACTGGTTTTAATGACAAAAGTGATTGTAGAATTTAGGTTTTGTATTACTAGTGGTTACTGCAGATAAAAATGGGCTTAAGGAAGACTCAAGCTTCAAGTTTTAGGTTGCAAGTACATCGGTGGAATTGCCCTCCCGCCTGCTGTGAAATACCATTGGGACAGCGAGGCGTATGCCGTTCTGTGACACGTAGAGTAGTGGCTCTTGCCCAGAATAAGTCCTTAGAACTGATGCACTGGTTGTTTGCCCTAGGCGGGAGGAACCCGGCCCTTTTTAGCTGGAGAGAGAGATGCGTCCATGGGCGGTAAAAGAAGGGTCCAGCGGACAAATGTCATTTTCCCCCAAGTGGGTATTTTTCTGTTTTGCTTTTTTTCCCAGTGCGGCCTTGATGAATTGAATGTAAACGCTCCCATCTCCAGCTAGCAGACATAATAATGATAGTCTGCTTGTTTCTGACCTTGCATTCCTTCAACTGTGCAGAATTAGCATTGTTTTGGTACGCAGGGTTTGGCACAGCACTAGTCCTCACCGAACCACCGGGCAGCGAATAATAGGAGCCTGCACCCCGGTGGGTTTTGAGCATCAGTTCTGGGGCTTTGTTCTGTGCCACGATTAGGATCTGCGTTAGAACTTACTGCCTAGCATCTCCCCTGCTCGAGTTTGAAGAAAAATATTTTTATCGCTTTTCCCAGTCTGTAACATATATTATGTATGTGATATTTAGTAGCCTGCATCTTATTTGTTGAAGAGTTGAGGCCTAATAATCATCACCAGGATAAAGGATTCTTTGGAACTGCCAAGTGTACGTACGTACTGATAACATTGTCTGTTGAAATGGTTATAACAGTATACGGTATGGTATAAAGGAATTTATAAATCTGACAGTAGACCTAACCTGAAGGTTTTTATACTTTTGCAGGAAAAGGGGGGAGCTAGTCCTGAGTAACTTTTGTATATTCAGGACACTGGAGAAGATAATTTATTCTTACCTGGAACTGGTGATTAATTTCATTTTCCTGTTAACCTACCATGAAATAAGGGAACATGAGCATCAAAAAGGTCACGGGAAAATGAAGTTCTCAGAAAAAGTATTTCAGTGATTGTCAACAATAGAAATAATGAACATCACTTGGTAAAAATGTTATTCTGTTAAAATCCATCAACTGCTTATAGGGAATTCTTTATGTAGCTGTCTTTAGGAAGGCCTAGGTTTTGTTCTTGAATATTAAAAATTCATTCTAAGAGAGAGTTGAGTTTCACAAGCAGATGAACACCTGTTCTGTTGGTGGTTCACCAGGTAAGGTTTTGAATACAAACCTGCAAGAAAGGAAATGTTGTATGTTCTAAGGTATATTTTTTAAGATATTTCACTTAAGAGAAATATGTACAGGACTTCCTACTATGGCGGGTCTTAGTGTGATTCAAGAATTATATGATAAGCTGACAGGCTTTGAAAAATTTTTTTCAGTCCATATGCGCAAAATCCTGTGTCAAGTTACTAGTTGAAACATTTTATTATGTTGTAAAGCGTGACTGCTGTTCTAATCCTGAAGTATATTAGTGTCAAATTCTGAAGTCTATTAGTGTATTCCAGACAGGGGTACTGTGTTTTCTGAGCCCGTCAGATATAAATTCCTGTAGTATGCTTGCTGCTGTCTTATTTTAGCTGGGAATTCACCATTATAAGCAGCGCTGGACTAGAATTAAGTTCCCAGGGTTTTTTTGGTTTCATATGGCATGTATTTGACCTCCAACAATGCCAACTCGGGGCTTGTCAAGATAGCGTAATTAAATGGCTTTCATATCTCCTGGTTTTCTGTAATACTTCCTCTTTCTGGCTTGTTCCGGAGCCTGAGTTAGGGAGGGCAGGTGTGGTGTAATTACTGAAAAACACTTGCATTGAGTGGTGTAAATGCGTAAGTTGAGCTTAAACTGAAACTTCTCTTTTCATGGTGGGTTGGTTTCAGGAGTGTTCTGCTTGGACTTCAAGATTTCTACGTTTCAGGCACCTGGCATCTAGGCTGGCAAGGGGGATAAGCTGGTGGTGCACCAGATGGGACCGTGGTGGAAATCTGCTAGATCTGTGTTGGAATTTCATCAAAATCAACATGTTTCCATTGACTGTTGTGATTTAAATGAATTGTCACTGACAGAAAAACTGGCACTTTGTGACAGAGTGCTCCTCACGGAAGCCTTCACGCAGCTGTAAAGATCTACACAGTTCCGATCTCTTCATCTTTTGAATCGTGTAGATGCATTTGAATGTAAGCACAGGGAGGGAGAGAACAAGGCATTGTGATTTGGAGAAAAACATGTCTCTGGTGTGTGGAAGAAAGGTCTTTTATAGTCTAAACTGCAAGGTAGAGTTGCTGTGCGCCATCCCACCTCTGCCGCCTTCCACCTCGGAGAAGGCTGTTTTGTAGCTGGATGAAGTGATCCCTTGTTCAGCTTTTAAGTAAAAAGAAGTTCTTTTCTTGAACGGCCAGGGCTTTGCATCATGCTGGGGCGTAAGTATCACCTGGGTGCTCCTTGGCCCAGCACAGCCGCGTGCCTTGCTGTACATTTACACTGATGGGACCGAAGGCTCGAGGTGTTATTCCAGAGCAAAATTTTATCTGCAGAGCCCCTGTTGGTGGCTGCTAGGAGAAATAAACGTTTTTCAAAAATACACTTAGATCAGTGAAGCGTAACAAGCAATTACTGCTTTGAGTCTTCTTTTTTTTCTTGTCAGTGTTCTTGTTGAGGGCAGTGGAATTGTGCTTAAAAATGGAAGTGATTACAAGATGTGATTGCTCATATATTCCTGAATAATCCAATAGTTAGGGTAGAGCCAGTAAAAATGCTGTTTTCTAAATGTGGTTTGAAACTTCCTCCAGCTATGAAGAATCACATCATTATGGGATGTTTGAAAAGGGGAAAATTAAATGCATTTGAAAATATTTTCAGTAAGTGAAGCTGTTATTTACACATAGTTCCTCATGACCAAATGTCATAAATGGGTGATAAACCTTCAAATATTTGACTTTAGCTTGCAGATTAGTAAATCATGCATTTAGGAAGACTCTTGTTCATTTTCAGTGGCCTTATTGTCCCATTTTTTACTTTAATTATGCATAATTTTTACATATTATTCCATTTAGTTTTATTTCTTTTTTTTTTCCTGTTTTCTCTAAGGTGAGTTTTAAACCTGCTTGTCTTTCTTGCCTTCTCATTTGTAAAATGTGTCAATCGCAGGTGAGTTCCTAGAATTTTATTTTCATAGTGGCGTCTCCATTATCACTCCAGCTCTTTTCCTGTGAAGATCTAAAAGCTGAACTGAATCAAAACTGAATCTCCCAGTGTTTACATCGTCATCTTTTTTGAAGAGTGTGTCCGCATATTTTGCAGAGTCAATGCTGTATTTGCATTTCTTTTAGTCGGCTTGGTTTTCTTAGTCTCTGTCTTTTCTGATAAGTGCTGAGTTCCTTGGGTTTGATTTTTTGGGGTTTTTTTTGTGGCATTCTTAGTCTTAGATTCAGATTTTTTTTGCACTCCTCTTGAATAATCTTAATATAATTGTGCTGTAATTTAATAGATTTTTTTTCAATGCCTGAGACGAATGCCAAGTTGGCTCCTTTCTAGATAGATGTTTTCTGTTTGTTTACAGTAGAAGTAGATATAAACATTACTGTTCTTCAGTCTCATTCCAGATGAGCCAGCCCTTCCTGGAGGAAGTCGGTTTCTACTTTGTGCCCGTTCAGTACATGGTATTTCGCTGTAAAGTGCTAGCAGTTGTGATCTGTGACAAGGCATCGAGTTTTGCTTTGTTGTTGTGTTTTTGTTGTTGTTTTTTTTTTTTTTTAGTTCAGGTATGACTAAACTTGTTAAAATGTGCAGAGAAAATAACATTTGAAGCCACTGTCTGGTTTGGATTCAGATTTAACAAAGATGTCTGAAGTCAGCACTGGCTAAGGGGAAATAGTTCTGGTTTTAAGCCATTTTTTTTGGTTCCGAATAAGTTGCAATCCTTGTACCTGCAGCAGGATGGAGACTAAAATGATCAATTCACATTTACAAAAATATTTTATGAAAGGAAACAGAGTTTCTGCTTAATAATTGTGCCCATCTATTGAGTTATACGTTTTTCCATTAGGAGGGCTTCCTTTTAGTGGCCTTGCTGGGGCACCAAGTGTCTGTGGGGAACGTGCTGTGCAAAGTGATCTTCCACAGGGGCTTTGAGCGAGAGCTGTCGTGTTTCCGTGGTGTCCCCCTGCCCCTGCAGGCCATGTCTGTTTTGTCGGTTACAGGTGTGTTGATGGGACACATGCTCTGTGCCATTGAGATGACCTCACTGGGCCCCCACAGTCTACTTCAATGGAAAGTACCCTCATTTGAAATGCAGTGTCATGGCCTGGAAACCAGTTAGGTCTTTTGTAGCTGTGTGCCTGGTAGCATTACAGGGGTGATGCCCAATGTCCCTCAGGCACAGAGGAGGGCTGCCTTCACACGCCTCCGGCATGCTCTGGGTTGGAAAGGCCTGGAGGAGCTGATGGGCAGCAGAGTTGGGATGTAAGGTGTCAGAGCAGACTTTACAGTAACCTTGCTGTCCTGTTCTACAGTACTCCCCATCCACCTTTCCTGCAGCCCTCTTTTCTTCTCCCGTCTTAGCATATGCCCTGTACCTTTTGCACGCAGTTCCTTCCCCAAACATTGTGGTGGCTCTCTTTCACCCTTCGTATGCCAGCTTGACAGCCTGTTCCATTTTTGCCCTCCAGTCACTCAGCGGAATGCCCTACCAGTGGAGAAGACCTCATCTTCAGCCACCTAGGCACTCCTTTGTGTGCCCAGGTGACCAAGAAGGCCAACAGCGTCCTGGCTTGTATCAGCAATATTGTGGCCAACAGGACTGGGACAGTGGTCGTCAGGACCCTGTACTCGGCACTGGTGAGGCCCCACCTCGAGTGCTGCGACCAGTTTTGGTCCCTTCACTCCAAGAAGGACCGTGAGGGGCTGGAGCGTGTCCAGAGAAGGGCAGCGGAGCTGGTGAGGGCTCTGGAGCACAAGTCTGGTGAGGAGCGGCTGAGGGAGCTGGGGGTGCTCAGCCTGGAGAAAAGGAGGCTGAGGGGAGACCTTCTCGCTCTCTACAGCTCCCTGAAAGGAGGGGGCAGCCAGGGGGGGTCGGGCTCTTCTCCCAGGGAACAGGCCATGGGACAAGAGGAAACGGCTTCAGGTTGTGCCAGGGGAGGTTCAGGATCGATATTAGGAAAAAGTTCTTCACTGAAAGGGTTGTCAAGCATTAGAAGAGGCTGCTCAGGGAAGGGGTTGAATCACCTTCCCTGGAGGGATTTAAAAGACGGGTAGATGTAGTGCTGAGGGACATGGTTTAGTAGTAACTTTGCAGTGTTAGGTTTAAGGTTTGACTTGATGATCTTAAAGGTCTCTTCCAACCATGAGGATTCTGTGATTCTCTGTGCTCCCGTCAGCAAGGCTCTTGTGCCTCTCACACTGCCGTTGTTCACTGGGAAGGACTTACAGGGACTGTCTGGCCATGGCCAGCCTGATGTTTGAACTCCAGAGCACCGTAACGCTTGTCATCAGTCCCCATTTGCTCAAAAGAGCGAATCCCACTTGAGTGGCCTTTGGTGTTGTGCCGTGGTAGTGCAGTAACTTACTGGCCTGAGTGAGACTGGGTATGCCATAGTGAGGTAGCTGAAATGCCACCGAGGGGGATGCAGAGGTTGTAGGTGCTTCTGGAGAGCTGTTGGGCCCAGCTAATGCCAGTGCCATCAAAAAAGATGTACAGCTCCAGGGTGGGAATGGGACCCTTTAGCACACGCTTCCAAGGTACATAAAATGTGGAGAGAGGTTTCAAGTCAGAAATTATTTGGCTAATTTGGAAAAATGCTTGGAAAACTTTGGAAGAAGCTAATTGGAAAAATTATAACCCTGCTGGTTATAATTGTGCTTTCTGAAGGAGCTTTACTTTGGATGCCATAGTAGGTAGCTTTGGTGTGAAGGGAAGTGTCGGGAACTGCTGGAGCCCAGCCTGCCTTTTTAAAGACATCTCATGTGCTTGTTTTCTCTGCTTTATGGTACACGCTTGTTATTTTTATGTGTAGTGATACTGCTGCATTGGGGGTCTGTTTGTGAGGTTTCTGGTAGATACGGAGAGAAGGGCCTTTCCAGCTGCCTCCTAGTAAAACCGTCTGCTTTGCACTCCTGTTGTAAGACCTGGAAGTCACGTAAAGGAATTCAGGCATCCAGGATATAACTGAAATGTGCTGTTCTTCAGCCTGGTTGGTAGCTATTTGGAGTCAGTTCGCTTGTAAACAGGGAGCTTGCTGTTTGCCTGAGGAATGTAATTTTTAGAAACAGAGTGAACTAAGTATCTCAAATTGGAAAAGTTTATTTTTGCCAGAAGGGTGGGGAGGAGGGTTTGGAGATTAAAAGCATGGGGGAAGTATCCTTCAGTGGAGGCTTTTGAAATACAGCAGAGGCTGTTAACTGCTGCTGGTGTTTTATTATTTGTTGAGTTTTTAGCTATGAATTGGGAGGTTTGTGGAGGACGACCTCGCCCTGTCCATGTAGTTACTGGAACCAACATTCGAGTTGAACAAATGCCATCGGGAGATGGCAGCAGCAGGCCTCTGCGTGATTGGTTTGGGATGTCAGGGGCAATGCAAGTGAAACACAAATTTTTATAAACTTGGTCCTGATAGTCTTATAAGTGGTTATCAGAAAAGGCTTTGGGTTTGGGGAAAATGAATGTAGAAGCTAAAGAAACCAAGTGAAAAGCTCCTTTTTTTGTGTTGTTTTTTGTTTTTTTTTTTTATCCATCTGACTAGGTGGTTCGAGAAAGAGAAACAAGAGAATGTGCATCTAATTTTATCTGGCAATATGGAAGGAAATAATTGAGACATGGTGTGCTTTTTTTGTAGCAGGGAGATGTAACGTCTAATGCTGGTGCTTTGGGAACGGGAGGTGAAGCTGGTGACAAACTTGTCCTGAGACCTGTAGCCAAAGTCCGTGGAAAAGGGAGAAGGAATGGGAGAGTGTCAGAATGGTACATGGCTACATACGACCTTGTTGTCCCTTCTCAGGCTAAAAGTCCCCTTGTAAGTGTTTCAACTGTGTGGTATTCAGTGTGTCCAGCAACTCTGAGTAGCCCGTATTTCTAATCATAAAATAAAGACATCAAAAGGCTTTGAATTATTTAGTTTATTTCCAAAAGACAAACAGCTTAAGAATGCAGTTCTTCAAATGTTCTTTAAAATAATTTGTGGGTAAACATAAAGATCTATATTCCAAAAACCATCTTGGGAGTAAACTTTTTCGCATGGGTAAAAAGTTTGGGAACTGTGAGGCAGGCTGTATGGCAGTACTGTCAGGAAAAACCTGAAGATTTGGGATGCCTTTAAAAGGACTTTGTTTTTGCGTGTGTGCGACTGAACTCTGTTCTCCTCCAGAGATTTTGATAAAGTTTCTCAAATTCCAAACCCTGAATTACCAGTCACTTACATATATGGATGTCTGTGTGAAACATGTCTTGCTTTTACTCTATGCAGATATTTTTCTCCTTTAAAATGTTAGACAGAGTGAAATGGTAGATTCGAAGTACAGGTATTTCTAGCATCCTGTAAATGTCTTCTCATGCTACTGCTTTACGATGGCACCGAAGGAAATCTTTCTGAAATCGAGCCATAGTTGGGATTAGAGATGCAGAATTTGTGTGTCCCCATCGCTGCTTAAAAAATAGAAGCGATTATTTATCTTCCTTTGCAACCTACAGGAAAAATAGCTCTATTAGTTTGAGGGTGTTAGTTTGCATGAGTTAAATGATTTTTTTTTTTTTCTTAGTGAGTCTGTGGGAGGAACTTGGAGAAAGCTATTTAAGGAAGAATTCCTTTTGAAGGTGGTTCTTCAGCATTCAAGGCTCAGCATTAGTGAATCTTCAGTTTTTCATCTGGAGTAACTAGTTTCCTGTCCCCTGCATTGTCTCCTGACAGCTCATTCTGTGGTGTAGGTCCAGCTCACGTGGAAATTCTTTCTCCCATCACGCCCCGGCTTGTCCTGTTTAGTTGCTTTCAGTGTCGCAAGGAGGATGTTGGCATTTTGTGCTTAGTTTTGATCTCTTAAATGTTAGTAACATCTTCTCCATTGGACCTCAGGCGGGGTAAGGAAAAGCTGCAAATGTGGTGGTATCTTACTGCAGGGGGTTCTCAGTACAAAGGCTTGTTCAAGTTTTAACTTAGTGCACGTACTGGGTAGATGTACATACAGAGTTTGCTCAGCTGTGGTTTTGTCCTAAGGTTATGCTCTTTTTCCCTATACAGGTATCTTTGCTTACCTGAATTACCATGTTCCCCGGACAAGACGGGACATCCTGGAGACCCTTATCAAAGGGCTCCAGCGGCTGGAGTACAGAGGCTATGATTCTGCAGGTAGCTCTCTCCGAGCAACAGTAGTTCTTTTTTGAATTTTGGCTTGTAAATGATGATTCTCCTGGTGTGTTTGTGAATTGGTTTCTACTGTTTTCTGCTTTTGAAGAAAGTTGAAACACAAATTGGATGTTCCTGTGATCATGTGGTCAGAGGCTTGGATTAACTTTCAATATACAGATTTCTATAAACATTCTTGATGCATATTATCTAAGGCTTTAAAAATACCTACAAGATGACAAAGGGAAAACTCACTTCTAATCCAAGGGGTTTCTTGCCTTTATTTGGGAGGATCAGCTGGGGGCAGAAAGGGCACTGTAAAAAAAAAAAAAAGTAAAAAAGCAATATTTGTTTACATAAAATCATGTAATATACTTTCTGCGTTTCACACTTTCTTCATATTCTGTGGCGGTGCTTAGGTGTGGGAATTGATGGCGGAAACGACAAAGACTGGGAAGCTAATGCTTGCAAAATCCAACTTATCAAACAGAAAGGGAAAGTGAAGGCTCTGGATGAGGAGGTTCACAGTATGTATTTCCCTTTTGATCTCTGCCTGCTCTCTTTCCTTGAAATGTCCTCTCATCTTATTTGTGTTTTGAATATCACCTGTTTTCCCCAAAGCCCAGATAACTTGTGTATAAAGCACCAGAGGTGTAAACACTCATGCATGTGCTGTGAAGAACCCAGTGATCCTTTGGATGTTGTCATGAAGTTACAGAGAAATCCTGATTTCTCCAGACAAATGAGTCACATCCTGTTAAAGTAAAATAAACCTGACATAGATTTTAGGAAACAGACCAAAATAAAACCCAAACAAAAAACTCCTTAAACTGGAGAAAGGGGAATTACTGGGAGATAATTATCAGAGACCTAGAGCTTGGGCAAAAAAGAGAAATGCTGTAATAACTTCATTAGTTGAATTTTAAATAGTCATATATAAGGTCTGTCCCAGCTAAAGCTGTCCATCTGAGTAGTGATGGGCTAAGCCAGCTGGCTTCAGGAAAGCGCTCGTGGATGTAACTGTCAAATTCATGAGAACCCAGAGAGTGACGTCTTCCGCATCTGTTTCTGCCTCTTTATGTTCCCTTGATTTAAACGTCAAGTTCATTGAATCTGTGCACAATGCAAAGAAACAGAGTTGTTGGGTGTGGGATACAGGTGAGCTGTGGGAGAAGGGGGAGATGCTTTTCAGAGGAGTCAAGATTGCTAGTTTCCATTCAAGACCTGCTATGTTGTTATAACTTAACTTTTTTTAACCCGTGCTTGTGTGAACCTCATGGTCCAGGGTGCTGCTTATCTAAGAGGAAGGTGGGTCGATCTAGTCTTAGTGGAGAGAAAACCAGGAACCGAAAAGGCCGGGCGGGGAGGTATGTGCGTTACGGAAATAGAAGATACACAATATATTTCTGAAGAAATGTTTGCCTGCTCAAGAAAATTGCAGGATATACAGTTTTAAAGAGATTGTGGAGACACTTGTGGGACAAAAGGAATCTTTTTTCCCCAAGAAATATTAATGCTAATGGTATGCTAGAGACAAATATTAGTAATGAATATGCCAACCACAGTGGTATGTAACCATGAAATGGGCTGCTTTGGTGACAGTTGACAGCGTGTGGCAGGTGACAGGATGGCATGGTGCACCCCTGAGAGCAGAATTAAGGTTGGATTCTTTCTTAAAAGTTGTTTTTTATTTTGAGGGGGTGAGAAATGCAGGGAGGTTGCTTGTGTGCATCTGCATTCTGAATCCCCTGAAAACACGCTTGCTGGGTTTGCTAGTTCTGTTTCCCCATCAGTATTGCTGTCCTGTGGCCACAGAGGCCTGGTGACACTCCTGCATTGGCTTCGTGGTAGCGACAGCCCCTCAGAACTAAAAACTTCTCCTACTTCTGCTGCAGAGCAACAGGACATGGACCTTGACATCGAGTTTGATGTACACCTTGGAATTGCCCATACCCGCTGGGCTACCCATGGCGAGCCCAGTCCTGTCAACAGCCACCCGCAACGCTCGGACAAAAACAATGGTGAGTGTGTTCACTTGAGGAACTGCGCGTTCCTCGGCAGGTCTTGGAAAAGCTTGCTGCCACGTCCCTGCTTTTTCACAGGGAGGGCTGTCTGGACCCAGGGCAGTGGGTTTATTGCGGGCCATGGTGCCAAGCCCAGTTGCTGTGAAGCTGCTTGGAGGGGTTTGGCTTTCATTTCTGGCTGTGGGGTGTGTTCACAGCAGGGAGTGATCGCAGGAGGGGTTGTGATTAGTGCCCAGAGGCTCAGTGGGTGCATGGGTACAGTGCAAGGAAGAGGTAAACACACAACAGAACCGGATGGTAAGAATTTTTGTGGCTATTCTTTGGAATGGAATTTTGTATATTTTTTTTCCCCCATTTATTCATGTTTTTTCCATAATCACTACCATACAGAAGGGGGCTGCTCTGTGCTGCTGCAGTGTGCAGCTTGGTTAGTATTTGGTGTAGCCGCGCGAGGAGCAGCACCGATAAGCTGGCAGGAGAAGCAGGGTGTTTAATGCCTTCCAGCAGGCTAGAAACTGCCAAGTGCTTAAGCACCTCCAGAAGCTTTGCAGGATCACAATAGCCCATGTCCCACCTGTGTCATTATTGTCTTCCACCATTACCAGCCACACCAAATGGGGCAGAGCAAGGGAATCACACTGGGAGGTGAAACTCTTCTCTTTATTCTGCCAAGTACAGCTTTTCACACACTAAGGCCTTATGGTCTCTGCTGTCTGTGTTACGTGGCCGCGGGCACCCGCTGCCAGGCCAGGGCACTTGTGTGTGGCTGAGCGGGGCCTTTCCTCTGTCTGCAGAGTTCATCGTCATTCACAACGGCATCATCACCAACTACAAGGACCTGCGGAAATTCCTGGTGAGTGATGTGTGTGTGACACTCACTCCCCTACTCACACTCTCCCACTACTCCTTCACTCTCCCACTCACTCTGGCGCTCACACACTTCTCCACTCGCTCCCTGACTCACATTCACACTCTCCCACTCGTCCCACTCCTCCACTCACTCCCTCCCACTCACATTCCCACCCACACTTGTTCCCCCACTCACATTCTCTCCTCCATTCATGTTCCCCAACTCATGTTTTTGTATTTGCACTCCTACACTTGCACTCTCACACTCAGTCTCTTACTCACATTCTCACACTTCAGTTCCCTCGTTCACGCTCCCCCAGACACTCACACTCATCCTCCCACTCGCATTCCTCCTCACTCCCTACTGACACTCTCCCGCTCACCCTCTTCCGTTCACACTCCCTCACTCATTCTCACACTCCTCCACTTACACTCCCCCACTCACCCACACTCCCTCTCATGCTCACACCCCTCCTTTTACAGTCCCTCACTCGTATTCCCCTACGTGCACTCACCCACTTAAGCTCCATCCCTGCCTCCCGCTCCCACACTCTGTCCCACTCACACTCCTCCACTTGTTCCCCACTCACAGGTATGCTCGCACTCCCCCACTCACATTCACTCTATTCACACGCCCCCCACTCACGCCCCTCATTACTCTACTCACTCCCTTTCCCTTCCCCGCTCGCACTCATCCACTCACTCACTCCCCATTCACACTCCTCCTCACTTCCCCACTCGCTACCCCATTCCCCCACTCATATTTGCACAGTCCCTCATATTATCCCACTCATGCCTTTACTCTCACCCCCCCGCTCCCTCACTCACCCACTCGCACTCACTCTTCCGCTTCACACACTTGCCTCACGCTCCTTCACTCATGCTTCACTTCACTCCTCACTCTGCCCTACTCACTGCCTCGTTCCACCAGTCATGTTCTTGCACTCACCCCCCCCAACCCCCACTCTGTAGCCATCCCCCCACTCGCTACCCATCCCCCACTCATACTCACTTACACTCACTCCCCCACTCACACTCTCCCAGGCATTTCCCCCACTCACCACACACTTGTTCCTCTTGTCCATTCACACTCTCCCACTCACACTCCTCACTCCCCCATTTGTATTCTTACACTCTTAGCTCCCACTCTCCCATTCCCACACACTCCCCCCCCACTGCCACTCCTCACCCTCCCACTCACACTCCTCCTCATTCCCCCACTCACTTGCCCTATTCCCCCTTCATCCCTCACACGCTCCCATCAGACTCACTCTCCCACCCGTGTTCTTGCTCACGCTTCCCCACTCACTAACTTGCCCTCCCACTCGTACTCCCCCTTGCTCATTCTCACACTCAGTTCACTTCTCTACTCATGCTCACCACTCATATCCCCCCTTTACTCTCCCACAAACTCTCTCCCTCCTGCTCGCCCTCCTTCACTCAGTCGCCCTCCCACTCACTTCCCACTCCCCCACTCCACACTCCCCCACTCACTACCCCATTCTCCACACTCACTCTCCCACTCACCCCCCACCTCTTACACTCCCCTACTCTCACCTTCTCAGTTCCCCACTCACTTTCACACTCACACTCCCTCACTCACCTCACTCCTCATTCCCCTACTCACACTCACCCTCACACTTCTCACTCCCCATTTCCCCACTCACGCTCAGCCCTATTCACACTCCCACTCTCATGCTGCCCCTCCTATTCCTTACCGTCACCACACTTGCTCACACTCACTCTCGCACTCACTTTCCAATCACATTCTTGCACTCACTCCCATACTCTCACTCCTCCTCGCTCCCCACTTATTCTCACGCTCACTCTTTTACTCTCACTCCCCACACTCGCATTTCCCTAATTAATCTCACCTCCCACTTGCTCTCCTTCCACACGCCCACCTCCCTCCCCCCTTCCCCCGTTCATACTCTTACACTCACACTCTGCCACTCATTCCCCCGCTCATATTCTCACTCTCACACTCACCTTCATTCACGCTTCCTCATTCTCCTACTCCCTTCCACACCCCCACTCGTTTCCCTCCTGCACTCTCACTCTGCCACTTACTCTCCAGCTCATGCCTCCCCACTCATTCTTGCGCTCTCGCTCCCCAACTCATGCGCATCCCTCCATCCATAGTCACTCGTGCACTCCCCAGCTCGCACTCAGAGGAGCACTTGCACATTCTGTCACTCCACATTTGCACTCACGCCCCCCCAGCTTAAACTGGCTTCCCCCAGTCACACTCAAATTCTCGCACTTGACGCTTACTTTCCCACTTGTACATTCTTGTGCTGTCCGTCTTACACACTCCCCGCTCCCACCCTCATTTGCACACTTGGTCCCCACTCACGCTCCCAGCTGCACTCACATCACTCTCGCACTCACACATACTGTCCCCCTCCCTTTTGCACTGTTGCGTGCACTCACGTGCACCGTCACCCCTCCGCTTGCGTGCTCACTTTTCCATTTGCACTTCCTCTTCTGCTCACATGCACTCGCTCCCTCACTCTTCTGGACACTCACGCTCCCACTTGCGGGGTGGGAAGGCAGGAGGAAAGGAAAAGGAAAAGAAGGAAAAGGAAGGAGATGCGCTGGATGGAGGAGAAAGCTGGAAGGAAAAGGGAAGAAGAGGGGTTGAAAGGGGAAGGAAGTGAAAAGGGGGGCAAGGACATAAGCGGAAAGGAAAAAGAAGGAAGGAAAATGGAAAAGGAAGGGAAGGAAAGGAATGATAAGGAAATGGGAGGAAGGAAAAGGAGTCCAAGAGAAAGGGAGGGAAGGAGGGGAAAAAAGATAAAGGAAAAGGCAGGAAAGAAGGAAGAGAAGAGGAAAGGTGTGAAGAAGGATCAAAAGTAGGAAGGAAGGAAGAGGAAGACGAAAGCAAAGTGAAGGAAGGGTGAATGGAAAAAGGAAAGGTAAGAAAGGAAAAAGGAAGAGGAAAAGCAGGAGGGAAGGATGGAAAAAGGAAAGGTAAGAAAGGAAATGTGGTATGGAAGGATAAAAAGCAAGGGAAGGCAGGAGAGAAGAAGGAGAAGAAAAGGAAGAGGAAAGGCAGGAAATAAGGATGAAAGAAAGCAAAGTATGAAGGAACAAAAAAGGAAAGGCAAGAAGAGGAAAGGCAGGAGGGAAGGATGGAAAAAAGGGAAGGAAATAGGGTGGGGAGGAAGGCGGCAGGAAAGGGGGAGGCATGAGGAAAAAGTAAGGAGGAAGTTAAGGGCAGAAAAAGGGAAAGGGAGGAAAGAAGAAGAAGTCCAGAAAGAAGGAAGGGAAAGGAAATGCAGGAGGAGGGAAAGGAAGGAAGAGAAAAGGATAGAAGGCAGAAAAAGGGAAGGGAAGGGGGAGGGTGGATTACCCAACACACACTGTCGCTACAGGAGAGCAAAGGCTACGACTTCGAGTCAGAGACGGACACGGAGAGCATCGCCAAACTGGTCAAGTACATGTATGACAACCGGGACAGTGACGACATCAGCTTCACCACCCTGGTGGAGAGGGTCATCCAGCAGCTGGTAATGCTGGGAGCAGGGTGCGGGTGGGGACACGGGGATGGATGGGGACACAAACCCCAATAAAGACACACACATGCACACACAAAAAATAGCACCTGTACTCCAGTATTGCCCAGGGTAACGTGGCCAGTGCAGCACTGTGCCTCTGCCAGACTGTGCCCCAGGACGTGCTGTGGCACATGTCAAGGACTGGTTTTGTCTTTCCTACCTCTGACAGTTCCTCTCAGACATACGGTCCCTTTTCTTTAGCAGTACTCGTGAAAAACCTCTAAATTTTGGGATGCAACAGCATCTCAAGGCAGCCAGTCCCTGGTGTGTTGGGTGGGACAGAGTGAAAATAAGTCTATGCTTCATATTGTCCCCACGCCTCCCATCTGGACGAGCTGCTGACCCCTTGCGGGAGCCTCGCTGCATGGCCGCCTCTTCCACGTGTCGGTTCTTGCCGAGTTGTGCCCGGGATCTGAGCATGGTGTCTCTCGGCCCAGAGCGCCTTGTTCAGGAGCCAGTTTTTCAGTGGTTTGCCTGCAGGAGCTATAGGAGCAACGCACCAAGGACACATTTTGCTTTAGGGCTGCTTCTGCCAGGTCTTTGCCTTTGCACGTCCCCTCACCACACTCTCAGTGAAGGCAGGAGCGCTTGCATGGGTGATGTCCCAGTGCAGTGTCTGTCCTGGAGCTCAGAAGACTCATTCCGTGGTTGAGGATGAGCTACCCGGGCTCAGGGGAGGTACACCCCTCCAGAATGGGGTGCCTGGAGCTTCTGGTGGCTCTGAAGAGGGCTGTGAAGCCTTCTGCTTGGTTATCTTTTGCCTGTTCACAGAAACGCTGTGCTGGGAATTCTGAAATGGTGGCCCAGGCCTCAGATGAAAGGATAAACAGCTTGTATTTATCTTGTTTCAGGAAGGTGCTTTCGCCCTTGTGTTCAAAAGTGTTCATTATCCTGGTCAAGCGGTCGGTACGCGGTACGTATTGCCATGGGAAAGAACAGCCTTGTTGTACCCTTTGTGTTGCTTTTTTCTTGTCTCCCCAAGTTAGAAGAAGACAATAGAGGAGAGGTTGTTTTTATCACAGTATATATGCTGGGGTAAGGGTGGCTGGTGTTTTTAATTTCCTTTCTCTTATTTTCCATTTATCATAACAGAAAATTCCAAAAAACGTTTTGAAAAATTCTTAGTGATCAGCTGTATCGTGACTGATATGGAACAGCTTTTTTTTTTTTGTAGACTCTGGTTGTGAGAGCTTTGGGAGGAGATGGTTTTCTCTCTTCCTTTGTCTTTGCATTTGTGGCAGCATTTGGACGAGTCCTCCATTTGACTTAAAGTAGGGCCAGTGCCGTGTTCAGGTTTTGCACTCCACTTTTGAACATCACCGTCAGTCGGGTTGGTTTAACCGTGCACGTGCCCAGCACAGGTTTTGCATCTCAGTGTCGACAGCTGGTTGTAGATATGTACAGTGAGCAACAGCCGGTGTGTTCCTGCTTCAAGTGTCCGTGGGATTGCAGTTACTCTTGCAGAGTTTCCGCTAAAATTGAAGCAGATTTCTCATGTCCTTGCACTGTGTTTGTTCTGAGATTCTTTAGCTCTGTCTTGTGGCCGCCCATGTTTGCAGCACCAACAACTTATCTGGGAGGAGCTCGCTCTTTTTCAGTTCAGTTCAATTGCCGTGCCATCTGTTCAGGCCGGGTGTCCGGGTAAGGAATCTTTGGGTGCTGCGGGCTGTAATTTTATGTCTTCTTGCAGGCGAGGCAGCCCCCTGCTCATCGGAGTGCGCAGCGAGCACAAGCTCTCCACCGACCACATCCCCATACTCTACAGAACGGGTAAGCATGAGCACCTCCCCCCCAGAGGAGCCACCTTCCACTTACACTCGGACCACTGCACAGGCGTAGAGTTTCACAAACAGCTGCGTGCTCTGGAATACGTACTGCACTGTTAAACTTTCAGCCGTAAATAAAACCATTATAAAAAAAGAGATTTTATTTTTTTTTAAGTAAGTTTTTAACCACGCGCTATAAAACCATGTATCTAAAGTTAGTCTCTAGTTTTGTAATCGAAGCTTTAATGTCCAGTGGTTGCAAGGAAAACACATTTTAATGCAGTAGAATAGAATAGTTCAGTAAAGTTTACAGTTAAACTTAGATACTTGAGTTTATATTTTGTGTGTGGTATATGGGCATTCACGGACCTGGTTGTTTTCAAGAACGAAATGATCATGCGTTGCAGGCTGTGGGCTTTGCACTATCACAGACCTTTCCCCCGCCCCTCCCCACCCCCCCAACATAATTTTTAACACGTAGAATGCTGTTACCCTCTGTGTGGCAATGTATGTTTCTGTTGTCTGTCCATCTTTCACTCACACACGTGTTTTACCACTGTAGACACGTAGTTGCACTCTTGAAAAAGAGATGTGGCTAAGAATTATCCTGTAATTTATTGTTGTCAGAGGACTCTGAACCCGCTCAGTTACTGGGCACTGGAGTAGTTCTCTAAGCCCTGAAGCGGTCACAAGGACTTACTGTCACAGTAGGTCTTGCCGCTTCCCAGCGGTGTTCCTAATGAGAGCTTGCTGCAGTGTAACATGAAGAACCAGTCCCAGTAAGCTTTGTCTGTGTTTGCTCTTGATTGATGTTGGATAATTAGCAGCAATCCTTAATGTATGTATGTAACACTTTTTATTTTTTTTCACTGATTATCTGAAGTTTTTGTGTGTGTGTTTGTTTGTTTTTCCAATTATACTTTCAGCTGTACAATCTATGGATCATTCTTTTGATGGAATATCCATAAAAATGGAGGAAGGTGCCTACCAGAGAAAATCTAATGCTTGAAATTTCAGACAAATCCTCCAGTTCCTTAGGAAAGGAATCACAAATGAGACAAAGATGCATTGTCTCTTTAATATGTGGTTATTGCTTTCCATGTAGTGTAGTGAAACAAGTGGGATAGCAGAATTCCTTCTTGTATAGAAGCACCATGAGCAACACACAGGAAAGTCCACACACCCCATTTCAAATATTCTGATATAATGCTCAGTATATTGCAAAATTGATGACTTAGCGCAGGCTGTGCTGCGTCCTCCCTGCAGCTCTGATTATGGAAGGAAATAGTAAATTACCTTAAAAAAAACCCCACAAAACCATAGAGTGAGACCCTGTTAGGAGACTGCTAGTAATCCTAATGCAGGTGTTCTCCAAAATTCCTTCTGGAGTTCAGATTGTCAAAGAGCTACATCCTCCTCCTGATGGTAATGTGACTGTGGCTTGCAGCTTCTGGTAGAAGCAGTAAGGTTGACCTGAGGCTGGAACTTACTTCCCTTTGCTCATTTATCAGCGTGAACCATTTTAAATCCACATTAAGTACTTAACTTTTGTAAAGGTTCAGCGATCATATGTGATGTGATGAACTAAGTTCACATCTGAAGCCCGAGAGCACTTTTCTGTAGGAGTGTGATTCTTAGCCGCTGTAAACAAATGTGATTCCAGCCTCAGGCACACAGGGTGAAATCTGCGTGCCTCTGCCGGAGGAGACCTGAACCTCAGCTTGCTGAAAGGTGAACTGTGCTTGTTCTCTCTCAGGAGCTGGTTCACCTCAGTCCAAATGTTAGGTGCAGTTTTTTTTCTTTTTACCAGATGTATCTCTCTTGAGTCAGCGTTGAAGTGCTTAGAGTGAAATTTGGAGTCAGGTTAATTCCCAGGGGTTTTAAGAACCAAAGGCTCTCAGCTTTCAATGGCACTAAGGCTTTTCTGAAAAACAGACCATACGAAATACGGATTTGAGTATCTTTGACTATAATCATTGTTTATTTAGTTGTCTAATGCTGCATCTGAAAACACCTCTTAGAGAAATCGCAACTTTAATGATGCTCAGGTAAGCGTGGAAGAATCTATGAAGCAGCAGCTGTATTAATCTGTGCTGTAGCACCTTTGCAGAACTGCCATATGCTTGGGATTGTCACCAGTGAGGTGGCACCAAAATGTACTCAACACATACCACCCCCTCACCCCTCCCACCCGTTTTGTGCTATACCTGTTAATTCTCCATGATGTCTCCATTCTTTGATTTAGAAGGGAAAAGATTAAAAGATCACTTCAGTGTGCTTCTCAGTTCTAGTAAGTGGGAGGCGGGTTCTGTAGAGCAACAATCCAGGTTATCCATAGGTAAATGGATGGTCGATGGACAAATCCATAGATAACGTAACAACCACAACTGGCTGACAATACTCAGAGTGACTTCAGCCGGTCCTTGTAAGATACATATACAGTGCATGCATATGCGCACAATAAGAACACGTTACAGTTGAGCTCAGCGTAGAATCTGTAATACAGGAAAGCAATGCAACATATTAAAGTCAATGCAGGGAAATGCTGAGAAACAAAATTTGCATGTTTTGATCAAGTATGGGTGCTTCTGTCGGAGAAAGGGCACTAACACTTTTGCGCTCTCCTTTCTCAGCAACAAATCAGTCTGTCCTGTCTTAACAACGATGAAGTTGTTTTCCTCATTTACTGACTTAATAACTGGAGGGCTCTAAATTGTTGGCTGAGTGGAAACTTCTTACCGAGTATCAACATGAAAGCACTATTTTTTTCTTTACATTTGCATTTTGCAGAAGTATAAATCTAAACATCATGACCTTTACTTACATCACTGAATCAGATTGATATCCAGCAGGTGAAACACAACATTAGAGCTTATGGAATAAATATATAACTTCAGTGTTGTTATTCTTCAGCAATAGTCCCATTTTGCTAGATAGGCTGATTAATCCACCCCTGCCCCTTACCGTACCGTGCACAGCGACTGGCAAATAGTTTTGTTCGAGCAGTAGGTGTTTTGGTCCTGCATTCCTGATGAGCTTCACCACTGAGACGTATTTTCTGCAGTTAAAGAGGAGGTGGAGGAGTTGCCGGAGTAGAGAGTACTGGGAATTGCCGGAGTACTTCAGAAAGCATCCCTGGTGAAACACTGAACTTCTTTAAAGGCTTAGTACAAGTTGTTCAGCAGTTGACTCTTGCCCTTCAATACACCTGGGTACTTCCCTGGCAACAGCATAGACTTGCAGGAGTTCACCAGCAGGACAGTTTTTGGAGGAGAATGAGGTGGTTGTATTTGATAGCTCAGGAACAAGGCCGAGTACTTCAGCGTGTATTTCCTGAGCTGTGCCTGAACACGTTCACTCAGCCAGACAGAAACAGGTCTGGGTTACATCTGCAGGTGCTCAGTGGAACAGGGCTTGAACAGGTGGCAGCGCTGAAAGAATTTCACCAGTGCTGAGGGTAGCTGACAAAGAAAGAGCAGACCCGCTCGGTTTCTCAAAGCCTCAGGAAAACTAGTGAAACAGGAGCACAGGAGAAACTTAAAATGATAAACGGGGCAGATTCAACTGGGAAAATGTTGGTAAATGCGAGTGCTTATAAAGCAGCTTGAATTCTCTTCTGCTAGTGGAGCCACACACAAACTGTCATTTGAATTTTTACTGATACTTTCCTTTAAACTTAAACCTCTGGACTAATATTACACTTGCAGACATAATTCAAAAGCACATAAAAACCGTGCAAGCAAACTGAGAAAGGGCGCGATAATACGAGTGCCAGTGTGCGCCCTCTCCCAACGTCGCTGTTAACTCTGCTGTGAGTGATGAAAATAGTGCTTCATGTTGGTACGGTGCCTTGGGACCTCTGGTTGAGACTGACATCGCAGCTGCGTTCCAGATGTGTCCATACATGCGGTACCTAATCCTCGTGTCTTCTAGGCAAAGACAAGAAGGGAAGTTGCAGCCTGTCTCGTGTTGACAGTACCACCTGCCTTTTCCCCGTTGAGGAGAAAGCTGTGGAGTACTACTTTGCTTCTGATGCTAGGTAATGTTTTTCAGTATCTTTTAGCGTATATAAAACTACGCTATTTAAAGCATAGGCTTTGAACAAGAGATGGTGAGCCTGTCATTTCTTTTTGAATAATAGTAAATTATGAATGTGTGGACATTACTTTACACTGCACTAACTAGATATCATGTGCGACCGTAAAAAGAGACAGAGGTGGATTAGATGAGCATTTCTTTTAAAGAAGCGAACACTCACTTTGAAATAGTGTTTCCCTTCTTCGAGCACATCTGTTGATAAGATTCCAGAGGTGAGTGACAGGAAACCTGAGAGAGTACTGACCTAAATTAACTAATTTAGTGCTAATTATCAGAGTTGTGTTGATTCTCCAGGGATCTCTGCACACATGCAATACCTTTAGCATCAAAGGTGGCTTTATTTTAATCGCAGAGGAGGGAGGAAAGACTAACTTAACAGCAGCTTTACCAGAACTTTTGGTTTTCTTTATATTAGAGAAATGAATACTTGTTCCAGAAATGTAAAAATACTGCTGTGGGTGACCTCTGCAGCTCTTCTCGTCAGAGCCTTTTGGAGAGTCTTAGAACACCCTGATGTGTCCTAAGATTTTAGAGAGCTTTTCAGTGACTTGCCCAAGGTCAGCACAAAAGCTACTAAAATGGGGAGCTGATGTGTTTCTGTACAGCTCGCCTTCGTCAACTAAGAGAGAGTACAGACTAAACCTGAACAAAGACTTTAAGCCCCACTGGTAATTCCAATATTGACATCCCCGAGTAAACTCCAGGCGGGGAAGGTATTCAGTAGTACCTAATTCTTGGAGTGTTTCTAAGCACCTCTCAAAGTACTTTAACAGGTGGCCAAGCTGTCCCCAGTTTTACAGATGGGGACATGAGGTGCACGATGGCTTATCACTGGAAACACCGCGAAAGGACTCTGCAGCTGAGCACCCTGTGTGCTAGGGGGCAAATTACTGTCGTCCTGACTCCCGAGCTCCTGAACAGGTAGATGACACTGCTGCACATGCTGCTTTGTCTAAGGAATTCATATTTTCTTCTTAAAGCAGGCACTGAAATTAATAATGTAGGTGGAAAAAAGTCCAGTTATATTGGCAGTGTGGAAATGTACTTTACAGTACTCATTTTAAAAGAAATTCCATTGAAATGAGTAACTTTCTTGAATCTTGGATTATAAATAGGGCTGCCGCCCTCATCTTTCTGTGAAGAGTAATGTCTTATGGCAAATGGTGTATGCTTTTATAGCGCTGTCATTGAGCATACCAACAGAGTGATTTTCCTTGAAGATGATGATGTAGCAGCTGTGGTCGATGGCCGTCTTTCCATCCACCGGATTAAACGCACAGCAGGCGATCACCCCGGCCGTGCTGTCCAAACCCTGCAGATGGAACTCCAGCAAATTATGAAGGGTAAAATTGCTTGGATGTCACCTGTGTAGATGCACAGGTCCTCCCTGGAGTCACAGAATTAAGTCAGGTTGAAAAAGACCTCTGGAGGTCATCGCGTCCAACCCCTGTATTAAACTTGGGCCAAGCAGATCAGAGCATTAAGGGCCTTGATGAGCTCAGTTTGGAGTATCTCCAAGGCCAGGAATCCCGCAGCCTGCCCGAGCACCTGTCCCAGGGCTTTGCCACCCTCATGGTGAAAAAAGTTGTCTTTGCGTCTAATGGGACTTTCCCTCTAGCTGCTGACACCGTAATGAGAATTGTGGGGCTGAGGATTTTGTCTCCTGCTTGGAGGCATCCATTTGTCCAAAGATTGATCCCTAGCAGGTTTGCCATTCCAGATTTAACCCTTCACTGGCATGTTCTAGTAACTTGAGTCTAGCTCTCATGATGAGCTGATGCTTTAACAGAAAGAGAAGCATCAATTTAATAATCTCTGATTGGTACTTGGCCTGTTAGTGACTCGTCCAAGCTTTTCCCTATGGACAGGGGAAAAACGTAAATTACCAGGAGGTAATTCAGAGTGTTCTCATTTGTTTTGTTTCTTTCTTTCTTTTATAGGTAACTTCAGCTCATTTATGCAGAAGGAAATTTTTGAACAGCCAGAATCTGTTGTTAATACGATGAGAGGAAGGGTCAACTTTGATGACTACACTGGTAATTGAGATTAAGCTTCCTTTATTTTTGACAGCTCAGTATCTAGTAGTTATTCACAGCAGTTAACAGAGGAGGAAGTAGGTGATGACATGGGAGTTAAAAACATGCTGGTGTAAGACGATGTGCCTGTCTCATAGGGAGCGCTGCCAGAATTACATGCACTGGGGGCAGGATTACTTTTTGGGATGGTTTTTTTGCAAAGTCATTGATGGAGATTGTAACACGCTATGTGTTGGCACCAGTAATCTTGAGAATTTCTGCTACCTGGCCAACCCTGGTTGTTCTCTCTTAATCTTGCTTACAGTAAATCTCGGTGGGCTGAAGGATCATATTAAGGAGATTCAGAGATGTCGTCGTTTAATCCTTATTGCTTGTGGGACAAGTTACCACGCTGGAGTTGCGGTAAGTGGTCAGTCTTGATCTGTTTGCAAACTGTGGCTGGAATGGAGCAGCAGGCACAGTATTTATTGTGTGTGTCGAGCTGGTTAAGGATCAGTTTAAGGTTAAGATGGAGCAAGTGTACACTGATGAATGAAGCCCTTTTGAAAACTGCATGTACCAGACTTTTAATTCACCAGTGACAGCAGTAGGAAATAAAAGCTGAGGAGCTTGAATACTTACGAAAACGTGGTCTGTGACTCCTATTGCTATGGAAGCCTTAAAAACCAAAACCTGCTCTGTCATAAAAGACAGTTGGGAGGGGAAGAGACAATACAAGAGCAGAATGCAAATGCTGCAGCAAGGTAGAGGCTGCCACGAGGCAGACAGGATTTCCTGCTTTGGTATTTACGCAGACAGCAATGGTGCTGGCTTAGGGACATCCCTGTGCTCACCCAGTAAGCAGAGAGGTTTCACCCTGTGCCTTACAGAGCACTGGCTCTGCCTACAGCCAGCGGGTGATTTTGTTTTGTCAAGGCTTGACCTAATCATTGGTTAAACTGTGACAGCTGGAGATGAAGCTTTTTTAGATTGTAGCTTGGCAGCCTGTAATGTTGCAATTAAAAGTACTCCACAACTTCGCAGAGGAATCTTTTAGCTTCTCTTGGAAACGCTGCAAGACACAGCGATGTTCACTGATTTACAAGGACCAGAAAAGAAAATTTGTGTTCATCTTGGGTAGCTCTGTAAGGTAACGTTAACAGTTACCCATCGACTGGCCAAAACACGTCTGTGGCTTGGCCTAGGTACAGGTGGTGGTTTCTTGAGTTCTTCAGCAATACCAGTTATAGTCTGATAGAAGGATACCCTCAGTTTTTTGTGTATATACATATATATACACACACACACAGACACACATAGTGCTATATAATAAGTGAGACTTATTTAAGGCCAATCTCCGTGGGAGGGAGGAGTTGGCCTCGCAGGCTTCTTGTGGTGCCAAAAGCAGGGTGGCTTTTCATAGGGGTAGTTGCATGACTTGACTGTGGGTATACTGAGTAATTAAAATATAATCCAGCACTAATTTTCACGTGGTATTTTGATAATAATATTTTCCAGCGTGTGGCAAGTAGAAGGCTTTTTTGTACTCCCAACACTTGTCTTTTTTTAAACACGATGTAATATGTAACTTTCTGACATCTCCTTTTACCAGACTCGTCAGGTTCTGGAAGAACTGACTGAATTACCTGTTATGGTCGAACTAGCTAGTGACTTCTTGGACAGAAACACCCCTGTCTTCAGAGACGATGTTTGCTTTTTCATCAGCCAGTCAGGTATGGTCTGGCTTTGCCACCCACTCGCTCCTCTCTTTCCTGGAAACGTTAGCTCGGGATGGAAAAGGCAGTAGGGCCAAATTCTCGCGCCTGCCTGGAGGATTGCGTGTGGTACGCGCGAGAGGAGAAATTGGCACACACGTACTAGAGTCGGGGAAAAAATAGAGTGGTTCTGCTCCCGTCCATCTGCACGCGGGTGCAGGATTTTGTGTAGCTGAGTCTTACGTATGGTAACAGTAGTTTCGTTTCCTTTCTCTGTGAGGAAATATTCCATCAATCAGCAGACTAAAAAAATGCTACTGAGCTCTGGGTAAAGGCAGCTTGATAGTTTCTTTTGAATAGCTTTAGTTCTCTAGCTAAAGCGCTACCAAATACCGAGCTACGTGATGGATCGGATCCATAAAAGAAATGAAACTGTTACACATAATTATCGAAAAATACTACAGCCTGGGAATATGAGATAAAAGACACACTTAAACATAAAAAAAGAGTTATTTATGTCTTATTCAAAATATTTTCAAGGACAACTGCAATAGAAAACTACAGGTTTTGTTTTCACCTTAGTTGCATTTACCATTGTAGGTTTTCATAAATGATCTTCAGCTGTGATACTAAAACTAGTCGTTACTTTTTCTCCATAGGTTAAAATACCGTTTTGTTAGCAATTTTTTCTTCGCAGTATCAAGTAATTCAGAATATCCTCTCTCATGTAAATGTTTGAGATTTCTCTGGTTTTTGGAATACACGTGCAGGTGTTGCTTCTTCCCCTTAGAAATGGCACTGTCCCAGTCTGATAGGGAACATGACTGAGGGCACATGAGGGGATGCATCTTTCCCCTGAGGTGTTGGATGTGTCAAGCTAACAAAGATTTTCCTGGAACCTGAGCTTAGTCATCGGGCAATACGGAACCAAAGTAAACACTGAGCTCAAATAACCCCAGTTCCCCCCACCCATAAATCTGGTTTTCCAGCCTTAGATTCCCACCCTACCACTCTGCAGTATCTAGAGCAGTTTTTATGCATTGGTGTGCTGAAGGAGAAGTGTGCCACTAACCTTGGGGGCTTTTGTTCTCTCCTCTCACCTTATGTGTTGTCGTGGTTTTGGCCGGATTGGCCAATCACAACGACAGATGCCCCCCCCCCCCCCACCTCCTCAGAGAGGAGAGGAAGAGATAAGGAGATTTACGAGTTTAGAAAAAGAACTAAAATACTTTAATGAAAATAATAATAAATAAAGAAATAAGAAATAAAATAAAAAATAATTAAAAAAAAGTATACAATACATACAAAACCATATCCAGCTCCCAGGATGACGATCGCGTCACCAGCAGACACAGGGAAAGTCCCAGACTGGAGTCAGCGACGGACAGGAGCTGAATTCTGGAACTAGCATCAGCAATGCTCGGATCGGGATCAAAGGCAGACGAACAGACAGGGTCCTCCTCAGACGTCGGCCATTGAAGAGATTGAGCCAGAGCAGCCTTGCCCCTTTGACCCCTCAGCTTTTATACTGAGTGTGACGCAGATGGGATGGAATACCCTGTTGGTCAGTTTTGGGTCACCTGTCCCGTCCGCTCCTCCCTGCAGGTGGGACCCCTCTGCGCTTCTCCGCTTCTGACTCTCCAACGGGGCAAACAGTGAAGTTGGCTGACCTTGGTTGTTACAGCAATAGGTATAAGCAAGAGCCTCTGTGTGTACCATTTCTTGGGATGATCAGGTCTTACCTCTGTCAGAGTGAACAGTTTCTGAACAATATGCTGTTAATTTCAGACTTCAGTCAGTTAGAAGAGGCCCAGCTAAAAAGTTAAAATTACAAATCAGAAAATTGGTTCTGTTTTACCTCAAACCAGGGCACGTGTGCAGGAATACTCAGAAGTGGTGTGTCCTTTTAGGACAAAGGCAAACTGGAAACGCTAGATGGAAGACACAGTAGCTTCTATTTCTGTCCCCATCTCTGGGATCATCAGTGCAAGGTTCCCCCCATTATGTGCATTTAAACCAGCTTTTTCTGCTTCCTTTATATCTAGAGTTTTTGAGTCAACACATTAAGTGAAGTCCGATCTAAGCTGATCTAAACTTGCATAGTTCAAACAAGTTTGAACGGGAATAATTAGTTTTAGACATAACCTCTTTGACAGCAGATTTTGTAAGCGCTCGTGTTGTTGGTCGGCACCATCAGCAAATACTTGTGTGGGTTTCAATGGCAGGAAGGCGGTGGCAGGACGCAAAACCCAAGCTGTAACTCAGTGCCGCTGCATCCGCTGTGCACTTCAGCTATCCCCAATATGTGTTTCCCCCCACCCCACCCTGCCCCAGGTGATTTTTTTTATTACCAGGAAAAGGAAGAAAGTTGGTTTTGTTACAGCAGGTGCACTTGAACTGCCTTTTTTTTTTTTTTTTTTTTAACCACAGCAGAATACTGACTTTTCCTTACACCAAATACTATTGTTAGGTTTTGTGTTTTCTACATTTCACTGTCTTCTTTTTAGCGCTAAAACACAGCGTGCCAGGGAACTATAACACCTCTGACTCGCAGGGAAATACAAGCCTCTAAGATTCTGTTTTGGAAATCACTACAATTTTCCATCTGCAGTGGCAGCAGTAACCGGTACTGAATGCAGCATCGTCAATACCTGTCTTTTCAGGTGAGACAGCAGATACGTTGATGGGCCTTCGGTACTGCAAAGAGCGAGGAGCCTTAACCGTAGGAATAACTAACACAGTCGGCAGCTCTATATCACGAGAGACAGACTGCGGAGTCCATATCAATGCAGGACCAGAGATTGGGGTTGCCAGTACCAAGGTAAGTCACAAGTTTATAGACCTCACTGATTATTATTATTATTATTATTAAAGTTACTGAAACTCTTCCTGACAGTGTTAGCGATAGCATGGGGCCTCTGTTAAATGGTTTCTGTTCCCTTTTACTGGTTGCTATTGATAATTGTGTAGTTAATGACTATGTGCCCAGCAACACTCTTCATTTTCTTGTACCTTGCAAAGGGCTTTTTTTTTATTGTCATTGAAATATTATAACGTATCAATATTAAACATCAAAAACAAAGGGGTCTCAAAGGGGAGAATTCCCTAAGAGGCAAGAATTCTCTCCTCTTTGCCATCATTTGTCTTGAGGTGCAGACTGAGATTAAACTAAGGTCTAAAGATGAAAAAGGAAATAAAAAGACAAGATTATGGAAACTAACTGCATGTAACTGCCCTAATGGCACTGCTTTACTAAAGAAAGTGTGATACTAAAACTATACTTTCGGCAAATGGTCTTTTGCAGAAAAAAACAGTATTTATGTCCACCTAACAGAATCATTCTGTGGTTGATGCATCTGGCTACGCGTGGTACAGTGTAAAATAACTTGCTTTGCTGCATTTCATTTTGATGAAGTGCTTCTGCATGGTGAAATCTGCTTTGATTTAGTTATATTTAGAGGCAAAATGATGTCAATCTGTTACATAAATTCAGCCAAAAACCACATTTGAGTTTAATAGTTCATTGGGGAATTTGATCATGGAAAATTCATGAGTCTCTTACAAGAAACTCTTGAACGAGTTGTTTGTCCCTGGGTTGTTTTCACATAGCCAACCTTACAGTTTGGAGATAACTGAAAATGGCATTTTCTCTGTGGTGATGTGGGGAGTTACCAAAATTGTGCGTATATGAAATATGAACTTGAAAAGATTCTGCCCTAAGCTTGTCCAGAACTTCGTTTTGAGAACACAGTATAAACAACCCAGGCATTGTTAGCGTGACTGCTTAGTGCTGTTTACTTCTGCAACCTTCAACTGCACCAAAACAAAGCAGATCCCATTCCATATCAACCTCTGCTCATCAGCATAACTGAAGCTTTTCTAGATTCCTCCAGAGGTATTTAAATCTTCTCCAGTATAGCAACAAGGAAGTTTGAGCATTGTTTAGGAAGGGACAGAAATACTACAAACCTTAGCATTATTTCTAAGCAACTCCAGTCCCAGGCTGGCACCACAGACCAGTTCATAACCTTTGTCTTACAAGGACTTCAGAGGCCGGACTTTGCAATAGCTGTTCGCTACTGTGTCTGAAATGTTTTGGCAAATAGAATTGCCTTAACTTTGAGCACTAATTCCAGTTGCCTGTGCAGGCGATTCTTCCCCAAAGTCAGTGACCCCAGTCACTATACGGTCCTTTAGACAAACACGGGGCCTTACCAAGGTGAAGAGTTCAGAATCTGTTTGTAAAGAAGTGAGGTGGGAAATCACTTACCTTTTCAGCTGCCTTTGTGTTCCTTGAATGCCGTCCAAGAACCTTTCAGCTGACTGTCCTGTTGTGATGGCAGATGTTAGTGTTGGGCCTCCCCTGTACACCTCTAGTCAGTGGGTCTGCCTGTCTTCGGTGTTTTCAGCATTTACTTGCAGTAAAGAAGGACACGGGTATGGTCACAGAAGAGGATTTAATAGTTGCCAGGGGACCTCAGGAATGTTCCATTTTCCTTGTTGTATCTCAATCTCTTGGAGTATAATTTGAGATTTGCTAAAATGTGATTTGCCCAAATGAGAATTTCACGTTTATTGTTCATCTTTGCTACTTAATTGGAATGAAAGCTGCCATTTGGTACCATGTTAAGAATAAAGTCAACAGCTAGTCTAAAGGTTTCACATAGTAGGTGACAACCGTTCGGTTACTATTGTAATGACGTGTGTTCTCTCTCTCTCTCTCTCTCTCTCTCTCTCTCCCCGCCTGACTTCAATAAGGCCTACACCAGCCAGTTTGTCTCTTTGGTGATGTTTGCCCTGATGATGTGCGATGACAGAATTTCTATGCAGGAAAGGCGCAAGGAAATCATGCGTGGTCTAAAGGGGCTGCCAGGTAGGACACTGCTGCTTCTATTGCGGCTCACCAAGTGAAACTCAGTAGCACAGATGAACTTCAGTAGTGCCTCGGCTTCGCTTTGAAAGACCGAGGGGATCAGATATGTGCAACGTGGCTATTGGCAATAACCTCTGCAACCGGGTTTCTCTAATGCCTTCAGACCACTCCATTGGGCTAATAAAAAATGGAGTCCAATTTTTATGCCCGTCACTGCTGTCTGTGTATTTGAAGTATAAACAGTATGTACAGTTTGAGAGGCACAGACATAGAAGGACACACAACTGGAGTTCTTCTCTTTCCTTCTAGACTTAATTAAAGAAGTGCTGAGCATGGACGATGAGATCCAGAAGCTAGCCACAGAGCTATACCATCAGAAGTCTGTTCTCATCATGGGCCGTGGCTACCATTATGCTACATGTCTTGAGGGAGCTTTGGTAAGAGATTTCTTTATTTAAAGCTGGTTCAAACATTTTTAGCTATGGACTTCAGATTTCAGCACAGGAAACGACACGTGGCTACAAGTTGTTTTAAAAGCAGCTAAGAGCTATGGGTTGTTGGCTGACATGCTGGGTCAAATAGCTAAAACTCACTGTGACGCTGCGGAGACTTCACCTAAAGATACACAAGTCACATAATGGCCGTGGGTTGAAAGGGTGTATTTTCCGCATTCACACTGGGAACGCTTCACTGGGACAGACTGGGCACCCAAATAAAATCAGTTCTTTGAACTGTTGGGGTGGCATTTCCAGGAATGCTTAGCATCCAAAACTGAGCATGTACTTTCTAATACCTGTACATTGCAGTTTCTGCCTTTGAGGAGATTCCTGTTGTTGTAAGTGCTGTCACCCACTGACATGCAAACGCCTCCTCATAGCATTTTCCTGCTCAGCTCAAGGCTGTGGTGATAAATATGTCGGCTGATGGCAAATCATAAGGCGTGCGGTCGGTTTGGTGTTAGAACTGTAAGTGTTGATGGCCTGCAAGCAGCTCAGCCCAGATGCACGACTTCGATATAGGTTTTCAGGCTGGTTGTCTACGCTCTGGATCTGAGGAGAGCCAGAATGCATTTTTAAGAAGTTACAAAGAAAGTGTAAGAAGCTACAGAGATGGTTAAAAGAAATTACAAGTTTTCCCAAAGCTTTATGAATAATTTTTTTCCCCATCTAGAAAATTAAAGAAATTACCTACATGCACTCCGAAGGGATATTGGCAGGTGAGCTGAAGCACGGCCCTCTTGCACTGGTGGACAAACTCATGCCTGTTATCATGATCATCATGAGAGACCACACATATGCCAAGTGCCAGAACGCTCTTCAGCAGGTCATTGCACGGCAAGTAAGTATCTAAAAAAGTTTACAGGGCACCCAAATACCAAACACTAAACCCAGGCTTTAGTGTCACTGCCTAAAATGTGAATGCAGTAGATACTCTGGGCATTTCAGCTGCAATTTTGGCAGCAGATTGCAGAAGCCCTGTGTGGTTTGTTTACCCATTAAAATATGCTACAGGGATGCCCATGGGATGCTAAGCTGTTTTGTTCTAAGTTAAGTAAAAAGTTTTTGCCACTGGCACTCTGAACACAAGTGAGAAGAGACCCTTCCACACCTGTTCTTCTTCAACATTTCTCTTTGTTGCAGGGGCGACCTGTCGTGATTTGTGATAAGGAAGACATCGAGACAATTAAGAACAATAAGAGAACAATCAAAGTTCCCCATTCAGTGGACTGTCTGCAGGGGATCCTGAGCGTTATCCCCCTTCAGCTTCTGGCTTTCCATCTTGCAGTTCTCAGAGGATACGACGTGAGTAGAGCGTTCCTTCCTTTCTGCACTCATGTTTGCTGTCTGCAAATCTGGAAAAGATGCATTGGGCGATGTTGGAAGTCTGTGGGGGTTGTCTGTATAATTGCTTGAGCTACTGGAAAGACAAGGGTAGAGGGTAGACCTGGCAATTACAGAAGCTTCTCATGAACAAAACGCGAACGCAGTTTAGTACACGTGGCTGAGTCTTGTGTGGTTCGAGTTCGGACACATCTCTGGTTTCTGGTACGAGGGTACAGTTTCTGGAGGGCTGGTAGGAAGCTAAGAGGAAGGTAAGAATCCACAGAAGGATGTTCAACAGAGTCTGTTTGCATTAGGTATTTGACCTTAATACAGACACTGGCCTCTAACTTTTATCACAGTGACCTTTTATCATTTGAGCACCGTAAGAACATAGACTAAAGGGACTAACTCCTTAGTTCTTGACAGAGGACTCGTAACAATTGAGGTTTATGGACTTTTTGTGCACTGATTATCCTACATTAACACAAAAATATGTTCAGTCGTTTTCAATTTAAATGCAGAACAAACGTTCCACGCATTGCAAAGTTATCCATAAACAAGGAAAGTGTGTAAATACTCACAAGCATGTTCTTTCTCCTCCCTCTCTGCAGGTTGATTTTCCAAGAAATCTGGCCAAGGCCGTAACTGTAGAGTGAAAGATCATCTGAATCATAGGGGCAAAGGGGAATTAAATGAAAGACTTTTTTTGGTACCAAAATAACTTGATTTTAAAGTCCCCTAGGTAAATCTTATTTTGGTGAATCATTGTTTGTGTATAAGATCACCGTAATTCCATTGCATTAGTGATTGTCAAATTGATTCCACGTGCTATGTCAATAGCTTTGGGTTTTTTTGAACAATAGACTTCCATGAAAGATATTAAATGGTTTTCTTTAAAGATTACTGAGTCTTCTAGGTAAGGGGCCCTCCACTTTACTTTAAGATGTGTCATAGTTTCTTATCCAGTGTGGCTCATTCCAATTTTTGATAAGAAACCATTGAATTAATTACCTGTCATGCTCTCAGGCAGTGAAGCAGGATACCAGAATATACAACTGGAACAAGAGCTGTTACTGGTCATGCTTGTGCAGATATTTTAACAGTGAAGAAAACTGTAAACAAGCATTTGGGGTCAATTTCTGCCTCATGTACAAAAGGGAATCCAACGGACCTGTCACAGCCTCCTGAATTTTAGGCACAGGGTAAATGTGCTAAGAAAATAATGTTGCTTCAGAAGGATTTTATCTATGCCAAATACCTAGCAAGTGACAATCCCGTGGACTCGGTGGGCCACAAGGTGCTGTGTAACACCAGCACGTACCTGTGGCTGTGCCCGTGAGGACCGTGGAACTCACTCACGCCTTCAAGTGGGAACGACGCAGTGGCTGTCGGGAAGGAAGCTTCCCAAAGTGGGGGAAAAGAGGAGTGTGAACCGTGTGCTCAGTTTGTGCTGGGGTTTTGTTGTTGCTGTTGAGGTTTTTTTTTTTAAAACAAGCAGAAGTCTTCCCGTGTTGAGGATTTTTTTCCCCTTGAACTGAGCACTGTGCATTATAAACACATCCTACGGAATGAGCTTTATGCTGCTGCAGGTCACTTAGTCTGAGCGCGCAGAAGAAAGCTTCTACCTTCTGTCTCCCCATCAGAGACATGGCACTAAAGCTCCCTTTCTGAGGCTTACCACGTTAGCCAAAATCCCTGAATGAAAGCATGGGTTCCGGTTTATTTAGGAGCAGTTTGTAGGTGATTTGTGTCAAATTCAGCAGGTTTAAAATTGGAGGGGATAAAAAAGGCGTGATAGACACAACAGAAATACATACCTTGGTAACAGTTTTATAACAAGCTTGCAGAGGATCAGAAATTACACAGAAAATAACACCTTCAAGACTTAACGCTGACTTTTTCAAAGTCATTAAAGGGCAGCTAGCTATGTATTTCCTAATGCAAAAAGGTGAATTCCTTACCAGCACGATGGGTTTTGAATTAGCTTAACACACGCACCATAAAGAAAAACACACTACGAGGCGTAAAGCAGTGCGTGCCAAGTGCTGGTGACTGTGCCAGGTCACTCACGGCCCCTGAAGAGCTGCTGTAGCAGGTGCGGTGCTGGGGCCGGGCCACTGCCCTTGGACCCCCAGCTCTGCTCGCCCAGGGTGGCCGTGGCCAGGTGGCAGCCACTGTCGCCCAGGTGGCAGCAGTGATCCAGGCTGCCTCGCACAATGGGAGACGACTGCTCCGACCCAGGTGTTTCCAAAGACTGTGTCTGTAGCAATTCTACTTTCTATAAAACTATTTAACTTCAGCTCAGTACCAGCTCAAGGCTTCGTTTTATTAGGAGAATGAAACGCTGCAAGCCTGGAAACAGCTTCTCAAAACCAATACATGTATGGTCATTAATACATTGTATTCAGACTATTGGTTTATGGACGCACTGTGCTGCCAGTGTCTATTTAAGAACAAAGTAGTAAATATTGCATTTTATTTATACAGCATTTGCTTACGAGGCACTGACTCGTAACAGTTATATGCCTCTGCCTAAACATGACCAGTAGCCTTCCCTGCTCCATTTGAAGACGATACTCGTCCTTAAGAAAAAACCAATGTGCATTCATTGTTAACAAGGTGAAGACAGTTTCTCTTCTTCCTCCTCCTCCCACTCAGCTCACTTAAAAGAGGAGAAACTGCAAACCTTTCATGTGGAGGGGTGGAACGAAGGCAGGGACCCCCTCTTGTATCCCCCCCAGCACAAGGACTTGCAGTATCACATCCTACATTCTCATTAGCACGGGATCTAATGCGACAGAACCCTGCAAGAGAATTACTTCAGGACCTTTTTCTCCTATTCCACTAGAAGGAAAGCAGTAAGCATTGCTTTTATCTAGCCTTGTAGAGATGATCGTCCACTAGTTTACCAAGTCTCCTAGCAAACAGGATGGTGGGAATCCCTGTTCAGTAAAAGTTCGATAATGCAGGCTGTTAAATATTTATGGCAGTTGTATACAAAGAGGACCAAAGAACAGGAGTCTGAGTTAGAAATGTAAGTCTGACACTCTCATGTCGGGTGGAACTGTACAGATATTGCTGAGCTATTTGGTTTTATGCTGTGATAGACAAATCCTTATTCGTTGTAATTTAAGGCATTAAAACTCATGGCAGATTCTTCATTTGTCAGAAGGAAAGGTCGCATTCTCCCCCTGCGTCCTGCAGGTTGCCAGCCAACGGCCTGCAGTGGATAAAACTCTGCCTGCCAAAACGGAGGTTTAGTCGCTACTTGCAACTGGGCTGTGGGATGTTGTAGTGCTTCATGTCCAAGGATGCTGTGGAGCACACTTGCTGTGAGGAATTTCTCTGATGAGCATGGTAGGGAATCCGTTAAGCACCTCGTCGTTAATTGCCATGTCTGTGTGAAGTGCGAATGTATAAAGGACTCTTCTTAGCTTTCCTTACCTCATTTTGTCTAGATGTGTTGCATTTTGATGAAGAGATGATGTTTCTCTTTTCCTTAGGAAACTTTTAGAATGTCTTGTGATATTTATTAACAGCCAGTCAGTCTTCTGCTCTCCAAAATGAATGTTTTGCTTACTGAGCCAGTAAAATTCCCTCCTTCCTAATTGAGGTGTTTAAAAATTCAGTAGCCCTGTCACTAAAGTTGAGCCACAGGTAAATACAGATCAAGGCCTTTGCCATTTGGAACAGCAGCTGCCTCGCATTGTGTACTTTTGTCAGAATTTATTTTGGTTTCACTGACTGTTTTCCTCATCGGTGTCTACGGAGGGTTAAAGGGAAGCGCACGCCCGTAGGTCTCAGGGTGTTTTAGTTGCTGAAGACCAGAGAACTTCAGGCTCAGCACATGGTGTTTCTGCCTAACAGATCTCAAAGTCCGCAGCACTAGTAGGGCTATTCGCCACACTAGAGGAAATTGGACATGGAATATGCTTCAGGCAGCAAGGTTTTCCCTCCTAGCTCTACCAAAGAAAGGCTGTAGACAGTTCTTTCCCGAATTTGCCAGATGAGCAAGTACAGTCTAAGGCGTAAGGAGGAGCAATGACATGGCAAATGCCGTCTCCTTTTTAGCATGGTCTTAACTGACTTGAGGGTAATCACGTACCATCGCCACGGGGCCACCCTTCTAGCCCCAGAGCTGCCTTCACACTCTTGTTTGTGAAGTCTCAACCCCTCTGTGCTGAAAGCTGGCGAGTTCACGCAGGCCGTTTCTGAGTCGGGGGGGAGGGAGCTCGTGGATGTGACACCACACGTAAATCCTGCTCAGCAGCCTTACGACTAGCCGAGACGCGCCAGGTTTGGTTAAGCTGCAGCTGGAAACATCTGCAGGCGTAAAGATGACCAACAAGTTAGTGCAAAATTCAGCTTTTCTCCTCGTTAGCTGTCGCTAGTCCTTGACGCTGCGAGTCACCTGGCGGCAGCGTGGCCCATGGAGGGAGGGACTGAGATTCAGCGCTTGAAGTAGCGCGTCAGTGTTTAGCTGTGGCTAATTTTAGATCCTACCTGAATGTACCAAACTTGCCTCAAAGCATGGAGTCCCTCTACATCAGGAACAGGAAGAAGAAACAAAGCAGCATTTGGTTTGAATAAGAGGAAAGAAAACTATTTGCCTTCAATTCAGTTTATGTAAATAGACATTTGAAGTGGCAAATACCACCATTTCTTCCCTTCTAGACCTATTTGCCTCTGCCTGTACATACCCAGCTGGCTTGGCGCGTGGGGACCAGTCTGTATCTTGTTTCCTGTTGTGTGCTGTACGCAGAAGATGTCTTACTTTTGTCTGTAGTGTTTTACAATTTGGGTTTTGTTTTTTTGCTTACTTTTTTGTATCTCACCCTTTGAATAAAATCAAGTGCCCTACATTAAACAAATGGAATTACTGGTCTTTAGTTAAACCCATTTAAGAACAGTAACCCCTAAGGGCAGTATGTACAAAGCAGAAAAACACGGGGCTTAACTCGCCTCTCTCCTGCCTGCCCAGGCTTTTTTTCCTGTCTGAGGTAGAATATATTTCAACTGCCCCTTCCTAACCGTGATTTTGCCACTAACAAGACAAAAGCCCATAGACACCCCTAAGGCAGAACAGCCGGTATTGCCCTCCGTACCTTAAGTCTCATTTAACCACCTCTTTTCTGTGACCAAGCGAGACCAAGCCGCGGTCAGCACAGCCCATACCTGACCTGTGCCTGGGGAATCTTACACACATTCCACGTCTTTTGAAACTCAACGGTTTCTTTTTTAAGAAGGAAGCCTCTTTGGGTGCCTGAGAGACGGGCTGCTCTGCAAACCCGCAGTGGAGGGTTAGGGCAGGGATGCTGAGCAAGCGCAATGAAGCGCACACACATTCTCGTAAGACAACAGCTGGGGGTTTAGAGATTGCTCATGTCAAAAAAAATGCCCGGATAATGTTGTAAGCGAAACCCACAATGACAAAAGACTGTCTGAAATTCCACCCCTCCTCCAGTGGCAACCATTCATGGATTAATTTCCTCAGGGACCTTCACCTCTCCAGGGGAAGAGCATCCAGCGTGCTCGGCTGTTTTCCTGGATAAAGCGAGCGGCTGGGACTTGCTCTCCTCACAAGTACCTCTCTGGCGTGATTTCGCCTGGGCTGGAGTTAACTTTTTTTGCCAGCAGCTGGTGTAGTGCTGTATTTTGGCTTTGGGGTGGGAACCGTGGCACAGCACGCTGCTGCTTTTAGTTGTTGCTGAGCTCTTAAGGCCTTTCCTGCTCCCCACACTGCCCTGCCATCAAGGGCTGGGGGGGCACAAGGAGCCGGGAGAACTGACCCCAAGTGGCCAAAGGTCTATCGCGCACCATCTGATGTGTGTAAAGCTGGGGGAGGGAGCCGGGGGGGACATCCAGAGTTACGGTGTTTGTCTTCCCAAGTCACTGTTAGCGTGATGGAGCCCGGCTTTCCTGGGGATGGCTGAAAACCTGCCTGCCCATGGGGAGCAATGAACTAATTCCTTGCTTTGCTTGTGTGCATGGCGTTTGCTCTACTTATTAAAACGTCTTTATCGCAACCCTCACGTTTTTCCTCAGTTTTCATCTTCCAATTCTGTCCCCTGTCGCAGCTGGGGGCAGTGAGCGAGCGGCTGCGTGGTTCTGGCTGCCAGCCGGGGTCAAACCACAACACCTTCCTATACAAGAACCACTGTTAAAAGGTCACAAGGCTACTTTTTAAGGCTTATTGCCTTGAAACAATGCACATACGTCCTTAGTATCACAATAAAAGTTGGTGCCTACACAGATGCTGGGAGCAAAACTGTCCAGTTCTGCTCGCTCAGCTCCGCAGAAACACAGCAGTTCCAGTTTGTGTTACAGCCATAAACAAAACCAGGTCAAACAGCTCAAAGCTTTAGGCTTTCATTGTCATAGCGGTAGGTCACATCTGCTCTGGACGCTAAAGGAGCTGGGAATACTGCACCGAACCAGCACGGAAAGTTGGCTGCGTGCAGAGTCTTCCCGAAGCAACTCCAGGGCTGCACCCTCCCCCCCCAGTCGCGCCTTCAGCGCACGACTCTCCGCAGGCACGTGCTGCACCGCAGGGAGTGGAGCTGCTCGACAGCGGCTGTCCTGGGGCTGTCTGCGTTTCCAGTGACACCGGGGAGGGGACAGGGACCCCCCCATTAATCCGTTCCGAGTACTGTACTCTGCAGAGCGAGGGAGCCGTATCCTCACGGGTTCCGTGAGGCACTGCCAGGGTTCTCATTTTCTCATTTCCGCATCCGGGCCATTTGACCACACACACTGTATAGCACCTTTAATTTATGCTAATAAAAATGGCAGTGAGAAGACAAATGCAAAGGGACACATCCAGGGTCTTCAGCAAGTCAGTCCTGAGCTCTGGGTGCAAAAACGCCACCTCCTTAAAGCCCAAGGAGGCTAAAAGCAGTACGACAAGGACCCGCAGGCCCTTTGCACAGAAGCTCTTCAACCCCACGTCGAGTTGGTCTCATACAATATGACATTTGGAGATAAATAAGCTCCCAGAAGCTACGTGAGATTTACAGAAGGGCATAAGCATTTGGTTTGAATAAATTAAACAATACCGTCTGCTCCAAAGCACTCCTAGGCCCCTGCAGAGCAACCTGCATCCTGACATTCACCCTTCGTGTGCTTCCATGGCGTGGGCGTCCAGCACAGCTCCAGAGCGGAGCCCCGAGCTGCTGACTCTACACATTCTTGCAAGTTTCTTTAATTTACCTATGTTTACCTTCTCTGCCCTAAAGCAGCGCTCGCCCTTGCAGGAGTGCTGTGCATAGCCAAGACCCCGGGAGTGGAGTTTATTCAACACCCCGTTCTTTTTCTCTCTGGCAAACGGTTTTTCACCACTGCAGAGCACACCTGCGTCCCCGTACAGCAACTGCTTGCACAGGAAACACCCACGTACACCTGGAACTAGAGAAATGCCACCCACCCCCACAAAAAAAGCCAGTTCCCAGGTCTCCGTAAGATGCTAAATGGGGAAGCAGCAGTCCGTGGGGCAGGCCAAGGGGAATTCTTGCCCCAGACCCCTGTTGGACACAAACAAGTTTGGAAAGAAAACCGTACACAGCAACAATTTTGCTGAACATAGGCAGAACACGGAGGGGATGTTTTGCCTGTAAAAGTGGCTCCCAGTTTCCAGGGTGCTATTTCACAGAAACAAGGAGTAGGAGTGGAGCCGTTCTTACACATGAGCCTGATCTCTGCAGGGCGGCCGGTGTTTGTACACGGCGCGGCTTGGTTTGAGAAAAGCGGCCGTTCCTTACACCCCCTCAGCAAGAGGTAAAAGCTGTTCTCTCATTTTTCCCCCTAAGAAAGCAGGCAGCCACAGTCCTCGTGGTGGTGCGAAGGTATACAAAGTGAATGAATGGTCCCAACACTGTCCAGAGACCAGCACTAGAGAGCAAGAAGCTTTTGGGGGGACACCATAACCGAGTGTCAGCCCAACCTGCTGAGCTTGTGGGTCCTGAGCTCCTAGTGGTTTTTGCCGGAGCCACAGCATCGCCGTGCAGAGCCGTAGCAGCACCCCTTGGCATTCAGGGCATTAACAAGGAGGATTTACGGGCCTTAGCTTTAGTGACAGCTGGCGGGCCTTCCTGGGAAACACTGAAAAACGCTGTACGGGGATGGAAGTTCCTCTCAGTGGAGCATCCCGGCCAGTTCCACTTTGAGTAGCTGCCTTCCCTGTTGCTTACACCCCCTCTTTGCTGGGCTGCTCTTCCCGCACCTCCTTGCTGCTACTACATCCATTTCTGATTCGCCACATTTCCAGCTCCTATGGCTTGGAAGGTCCAACAATCAACACCCTGCAACAGCTCGGCTTCATCTCCCGTCTCTGCTACGACTCCCCGTGCAATCTCTGCCCACGGCGCCCCCGAGGCCACCCCAACCTTCCCAGCAGAGGTCTAACAGCATCCCAGGAGCCCATGTCGCTCTGCACAGCCTTATGCATTTCATTTCTCAGACAGGGGAGCATCACTGTCCTTTCCCAAAGCAGCGCGAGGTCCTGCTGTAGTGGCACAGTCAGACTCGGGGAGAGAGAGACTGCAGAGACAGCGAGAGCGTTTGCTGCCCTCAGGGGCACAGCCGGCCCTTAAGCTTGGACAGTCTGGCTTCTTCAGCTCCAGCTCACACACAAAAGCAGGGTTTCTGGATTACTGCAAGCCTGACCCAAAAGCTGCCCTGTGTGCTTAAAAAGAGGCTATTTCTGACCTATTTCCATGCATTTATCAACTGATGGGAATAAATTGCAGCCATTTGAAAAAACAAAGGAGAAAAGAAGCAAGCTAACTTGCCCAGATGGTCCATTCAGTGCTGAAGAGGCTACCCAGCCTAAGAGAAAAATCATACCCACAAATCAGACGTGACAGGACTCCTTCCCCCTTCCTCAGTCTCATTCTTTATTGTTTAGGTCAAATAAAATATGTTCCCATGGTCCTTACAAATTCCTATGGAAACAAGTTTAAACAAACAAGCTGCTAGCCTGTGCCTGGGCAGCCAGCAGCAGCATTAACACAGGATCCTAAAAGCGGCGGTGAGCCCAGACGCGCTGGAGACGCTCCCAACACCACCCCAGCTCAGGGCCAATTAGGCTCCCCAGGGCTCCCGAGCATCGGGAGAGACACGCGGACCATGTGCAGGATGGGCGGCAGCACGGCGGGCCCGGCCAGCTCATTCTGAGTGGTAGGAGAGCACCCAAAGACGTTATTAAGGAGAAAATTCCCCTGCACAGGCTGTACCAAAATGATGCTGCAGCTCCTGCTAAAGGGAACAATCAGCAAGTCTGCATGGGATGCAGCTAAAGCCTCCCTGCTCCTCTCATTCCCATCTCTGCCCAGAATTAACCTAGACTAGATGAGAACGCGTGTCCAGGGGCAGGGGATGTGCCGGAGCCTCCCGGCTGGAGCAGGCTGGCAGCGGACGTGCCAGCTCCACCTCGAGAGATGTCTGCATCCCCAGGAGAGCGGGGCGTGGGACACAAGTGCTGCGGAGGATGGCACGCTCCAGCGGCCTCTCCACTTCGGTGGCACCACACACACCAGAGGGTCACTGCTGGGAAGGAGACGCCACCTCTCCTCCCTTCTGATGCCAGCTGCCACTTGAACAAGCCTTCCCCAAGCTCACAAGCGGATGCTTTCTAGCACCCAGTACTGGGTGAGGCACTGCCTGCCTGCACAGGAGGACTCACGGCACATCGGCAAACGCTGAGGATGTGCGTGGAAGTCGGTTTCATAACCAAAGCCACCCTTCAGGACTATCAGCGTATGGCCACTGGCACACCACACTGGGAAAACCCAGTCTGAGCTACAAAAACCTTCTCTCCAGCACTTGCAGCCCCACCAGTGCAAGAGCGCTGCCAGAACAGACAGAGTGGTCCCTGTGGTCATCGGCTGGATCGCTCTGCTCTAAGCTGTGCCAGGGACTCACATTCCTTCTCGCATTTTTTTTGCAGCATCTCCTATCCTCCGGAAGGCGTGCTTTTCCAAGCCCAGCCAGAAACACTGCTGAAAATTAAAAATCTCTTCTATCCAAAGAGCCCCAACTGGTCCACCCTAGGAAAACTCAAGACGCGTGTGCCCCATGCCAAGGCAGGGTGTTGATGTTCAGAGGGCGACCTCCCTGGCAATGTAAGATCAAGCCTGTGTTGCCAGCTATCGCCAGGTGGAATTTAGGGGGGTTTCAGAGTTGCACAAAGCTGGGAATTATACATGCAGGAAAAACTCCAACAGAACCACACCGCAAGGAGCCACAGGTTTTGGTGACCTGGTGCCTGTGTATTACACCCCTCGCTGATTGTGTTGCTAAAGGAGACCAGCAGTCCTCATCCCCCTCTTCTCCGTAGGTTGGGCCTGAGCCTACACAACAGCCACGTCATCTCCCTTAGCATAACTGGCAGACAGCCTTCGGGAAGGGCTCATGACAGGGCTTACACTGTAGGATGAATTAATTGCCTCGAGGACTGTCCCTGCGGGACCACATCCACGTAAGGCAGGGGGCAAGTGGGTCCTGAGCCCAACATGAGCTAACCCAGAAAGGCACCTGCTTGCAAGCCGAGCGGCTGGGGTTAGGAAGCAATTTTTGCTGTGGGGCTGTATGGACACAGAGCTGGGGTAGGGATCACAGGGACTGAAGCCATTTGCCTCCCCCCCGCCCCCAGCTGCTGCCAGCCGGGAAGAAGGGCTTGTCACGATCCCAAGCTTCATTCCCGGGCTTTGCTAGCCTAGCTGAGAGCAGGCAGGAATTAGTTCGGGGAGCGCCCTCAAAGGGGAAGGAGGCAGAGGCCTGGGGGCAACCATCCCTTCTCTAGGCACTGCTGGCTCCAGAAAAGGACATCCGTCCTTCCTCCTCCTAATCCAGATCGGAAGGTTCGTGTTCAGTCACTTTGTGCAGTGTGAGGTGCCACCGAAAGGAAGGCACGGCTCCCGGTGAGCAGGCGAGACAAAGCGAGAGCTCAAACTTGCTCTTAAACCCGTTGCAGCTTAAAATCCGTCACGTCTCTCTAAGAAGCGTCCTGTACCTCATCGCTTTACCCCTCCCGTTTGGGTTACCACGCGTCCCAAGTGGTATCATGGCCAATGCCTACACGGAAAAGCAATAAAGCGAGTAATTTATTTGTAGCTGTCTTCAATTTAATGCACCAGCTGGATGCGACCAGCTGGTTTGTAGCAGGCCAGCAGCCAGGGGGCTGTGGATAACTGGAGGTACACTGGTCACAGCTCTGAGAAAAACTGTGCTTGAGTAGATGTGGGTGGTTGCTATTAGCATAGGAAAAAAGAGAACTGCAGCAAGACCTGGGCTTTAACACCATGGAAACATCAACTAAGAAACACTTTTCTCATCAGTAGGAACAAGCAGTGAAAGGTTCGGCTGGGAGAAAGGCTCACCAGCCTGGGAATGCTGTGGTCTGACGTGTTCTGCTTGTTCCAGTGACTATGGTGTATGGAAAGCACTATATAAAGTCCTGTTCCAAAGGGAAATACCTGCCATTATTCTATGGCTGGAAAAATTAGAGGAAGAACTACAGCTGCTCCTAAGACCACGTAGCCTGGGTGGATGCTGCTTCCCAGAATGGAAACAGGTAGAAAAGCCCAAAGCGAGGGGTCCTGTGTGACCCACAGGCAGTTTCAAAGCAGCACTCAACCTGCCACGGAGCCTGTAGCTGACACTGCTAATTACGCTGTCGGTACCAACCTCAAATGAGTTTGGGAGTTCATGCCCCAGACTCTCGGTCCCTCAGGAGCCTCAGTTTTACACGAGGCCCAGCGCAGGGCTGTCTCACGGAGAAACACCAGCCAAGACCAGACCAGTTTCAGCGCTGGATTTGCAGCAAATGACCCAATTTCCAGCCTGCCCAGCATGTTTCGACAGCAACTGTATCTCAGTATCCCAAGAATACAATTCCCTGATTCACAAACACCCCATTTCCCCCTAGGGCTACACAGCTCCTTGCAAACTCCCGCTACGGTCCCAAAGGTGCAGAGGAGGTGGCATTATCCTCCATAGTCGTTAACAGATAGGTGAGAAAGAGAAGCGAAGCTACAACACATCACACATCCCTTGAGAGCAAGGATTAACCCCCTCATCATGCTGAGTTTTTCCTGTAGTGTCTCAGTTACAGTGAGTAATCCCATCAAGTCTGGATGGTTATCCTGCACGCACAAAGTCCTCCTTTGTTTAAGCGCAGAATTAACACCGCAGAAAGCAGATACCCTTACGTCCGGGGTTTTTCAGCCCCCACGCTACTTTTCCTGCGGCTGACAGGGCTGAACCACCAGCTGCCCACAGCAGTGGCCCCATTTCTGGGTGCCGGATCTGCACTCCCCGCTGCAGCCGGTGTCGAAGCGCGGCCGCACCTCCCTGCTCTGAGGGCTGTTCTTTTCACGGCTGCCTGTCCTTTTTGCAGGTGGACCGCATTGCCGCCTCCAGAGACTGAACGCCACCGCTGCTTCGCCACTCTGTGAGCACCTCGCCTCCCGTGCAGCTGTCCGAGAACCTCCAGGAGAAGGAGCCAGAGGGGTGAGCTGCACCCAAACCAATGTCCCTGGGCTGCCACCTTCTCTGCCCACACCCGAGGGCCCTCCCTGGCAGCAACGAGCATCAGTCAGGTCCTGTCTGCTCTGCGCGGCACAGGCTGGCAGCCCTAGATTTGTGTTTTGCACCGAGTAAGGCATAGAAGAACCCCCTGGAGTGACAGTCACCAGATTACTCTATTTGCTGGTTGCATTTTGCACTGCAGTTCTTGCCTTGTTTTTAGGTTTTAAAAAATAAAAATCTCCAAAGATGCCTTGAATTTTAAAGCAAATGCCAAAAGCAGAGCATTCCTGCTTTGGCGATGCCAGTTTGTCTGTCTTCTTGGACGGATTCTTCCCTTCTTGGCTTCTGCAGCCTAAGAAACAAAGCCAAGTTCGTGACTCCCTCCCACTCTCCCTTCTTTCCCTGTTCAATGACAGTTTTGATGGCTTAAGTCAGTGTCACTTTGACTTGAATTTCTAGCCTGCATGCTAGCATGGTGAGGACGTGTCTTATACAGACAGCACGGGAAGGCTGGGCCTTTAGTCCTTGTGATGGTTTTGTCACAGGAGCCCGGCTGGACAGCCCTGCATCTTGCTTCATGTGTTTGACACGCCAGTCCCACGCAGACAAGCACAGCTAGCCAAAATCTCCCCCCAAACCTGCTGAAATGTCTATGGCAAGCTCCTGGGAGTGGAGAAAAACCACCACCTTCCATATGATTAGATTAGAAAACTAAAAAAGCCCATACGAGATGCAGAGGAGCGGTGGCTTGGTGATAACACTGTGGGGCTGGGATGTCAAGAAGCACCTCTTGGCCCAGTGAGGAACATTGCTTACAGCGACCATCGCCGCAGACAGGCTGAGGACACGGCTAGGAAGAGGCGAGGGGTCTGACTTGCAGAGGCATAAAGGTCTCACTGCTATAAACCCAGCAGGGTATGAATTCCTGAAGGTATCAAGCACCAAGTCAGCCAGAATAACCCAGGATCCCGCTTGGTCCTTGGTCACAGGTCAGAGATCATCACTGCCGGGCAGTTATTGCCCCAGAAACAACCACCCAGATCGTTCAGCTGTGGCAACTACCAGCATTTTGCGCGTGCAATATTCACACAGGTGCCGTTCAGGGCTGAAACTCTTGCAAAGTGCTTTGAGCTTTGACAATGCAGGTCTCAGCGAGGAAGTGGAGGAGGCGTCGGTGTGATATAAGCCAATAGTCGAGGCTGGCTTATACAACTACAACATTTTGAAGGCAGTAAGTTTGGGAACCTTCACTTGCCTCCATCTGCCCGCAGCCTTTTGGAGTGAAAGATCAATCTTTTCTGTTTTTAAACACAACCCAAGATGCTCAGTCACACACCTCTGGGCACCAAAGCTTCAACAGACCTCTGATAATGCCATGAGCGAGAGGTGGGTGGCATGGCTGTGCCCCAGGCTGTCCATGGGCCTACGCAGGACCTGCCACCACTCCCAGAGCACTGAGCAGGGAGCGCCCAGCCGGCCTCCAGGCCCCGGCACGCTCAGCTCCCTCCAGTCTAGCAACACCAGTGCTGCAGAGAGCATGGAAAACCCCTGGCGCACGGGCCATTTAAGTTATAAATCGTAGAATTGTTAGGGTTGGAGGGAACCTTAAAGATCACCTAGTTCCAACCCCCCTGCCCTGGGCAGGGACACCTCCCACTAGATCAGGTTGCTCAGAGCCCCGTCCAGCCTGGCCTTAAAAACTTCCAGGGATGGGGCTTCCACCACCTCTCTGGGCAACCTGTTCCAGTGTCTCACCACCCTCGTGGTGAAGAACTTCTTCCTAACGTCCAGTCTGAATCGACCCATCTCTAGTTTTGATCCGTTCCCTCTAGTCCTACCATTACCCAACATCCTAAAAAGTCCCTCCCCAGCTTTCTTGTAGGGCCCCTTAAGATACTGGTAGGCCTTACACCAATTCAATCGATATGACCTAGAGTGTGTTGTGGGCGGGGGGGGGAGCGGAAATAACGTAAAATACAACAAATGAACACCCCAAAATGTTTACGCTAACCCAGACCATTTTGACTGGCCTGGGCCAGGATGCCGCACAGGTAGTTGTGCCTCCAGATGAAGGGCCATGATAAAATTAAAAGACATGCAGACAAAGCTCATTCTTTAGCAGAGGGCAGCCTATTGGAAACAAGAGGAAATATTAATTACAGCAGCATTGCAGAGGTAAATCTGAAGACAGTGGATGAGTATTTTGCCTGACTCACATCAGTAATTTGCACGGGCACCCAGCGGCAGCACGGACACTTGGGGTCTGATGTAGGACATGGCAGAAAGGGGGAAATTCTCCCAGTTGCTCCAGCAAGCTTTGGAACAGGCCATGCAGGGGGGATGTGGGACTGGAAGAGATCTCGTGCCTCCAAGCCCGGGGTCACCATGTCACCTAATGCCACCCTCAAATCAAACGCTTGCCCCTAACCCAGGGCAGGGCGCTCCTGCTCGGGCACAGCCCTGGAATATCCTCACTTTTCCTGCCATCTGAACGAGAGCATGGCTGCTGTTTGCCAGAACCACATTTTACGATAATATAAAGGACAGTTGTGCGTGTGTGAAAGTAAATTTGTCCTCTCTGCCTTGCGCTGTTTTCCAAAGGCACAAAGGCCTATATAAACCATCTGAACTGCACTCTGCTTACTCACGTCGGTCACCATTGCACAAGACCCTCACTCAGAGACACTGCAGGCTGGATCTAGTACAAATCTCTTCCTCTGATTGAAACGCATTTCAAAAAATTAATATAGAGCAAAAATGTTTCCAGACTGTACCGGCCTAAATTAGACTGACAAAGCAAAGCTGGAAAAACCCTTGGTGTTCCCCACAAAGCTGAAGCACCAGCAGCGCGGAAGCGTGTCCCGAGACTGCTTGAAATCCCTCCCGCACCAGTTTGTCTGCAGCGTAACCAGCAGATCCGCTCCTGCTGCAAACTGGTGCAGCTGTGCAAGGCATTGCTCCTTGAGACAGCATCCCCTCTCTTTTACGTCCTAAAGATCCGCTAAACTTCTCCAACCGCTTCAATATGTTCCTGACTTCCCTGGCACGCGGGAAGCAACTGTGAAATCCTGCAGTATTTATGCATTAGCAAGCTGCAGCATTTTGAACATGCCAGCACGCAAAGAGTATCCCACCCCCCGCTGCAAACCCTTCTGAGGGTGAGCGTGGAAATGGTTTTCAGCACAGCTCATCTCTTTCATGTCTTTTCTTCTACAGAAAGGGAGGTGGAGGGGAAAAAAAAACAAACCCCAAAACACAAACCAACATCCTGAGCTTCCAGCGAAGTGATTTATCACCGAGCTGGCTGCGAACAGACCGACGCGCATCACCATTGCAAACGACTCCTGACTAACCGTCTCCCCAGTGGAGTTAGCTGCGATTAAATCATATTCCAACAACGGCAGAAAGGGAGTAAAAAAGGAGTCAGGAATTTTTGCACAGGAAATACATGGGAAGAGGAGGGGAGGGGATTGGTGTATCGAGTGTGAAAGACACGACCTGTTTACTGCTCTCTGGTGCAGTTTCTGTCCTTCTCCTGCAGCGGCCTGGGGCAGGCACCTGCTGGGAGCCGGGGTCCCCATCCCTGGTTGCCACAGTCTCCTCCTGATGGTGGTGAAACCCCTCTGTCACCGAGGTCTGTGCAAGCTCAGCAAGCCCAGGAGCAGTTGGCACTAGCTGAATCCACATCGCATGTCTGCGGGCGTGCGCGTGTTCCTCCAAACAAGGCGCGGAGCGGAGTAAAAGTAACATCCTCCCGTCATTCACTACAGCCTTCCCTTTACAGGCAGGGTCTCCTGCACGCGGACACACTGCCTGTGACTAAAACAATCCAAACGAACCTAAAAACAGTTCTGTGTTTGTTTTAGCTCAGAATTATTTAAAAGAGGATTGCACTAAACTTACCTAGTTCCTGAACTGATTTTATTCGCAGGCAGGGGTGAATCAGGAACCAGGACCACTCGTGGTGGCAGCAAACTTCCCATCTCCATTGCAGGAGGAGCACACCATTGCACAACACACAGTTGTCCCCAGTTGTCACTGGCCTAACTGCTGGGGGGAACCACTCAGAGAAACTATCCCACAGCCTCCAGCCACGAGCACCCACCAGAGGAGCCTTCTGGAGAGGGACCTACGTGGCTGTATGAAAATTACTTGGCTCTGCCAAGTCTGACCTGTTTTAGACACGTGCATTAGAGGCTACAGAAACATTGGTCAGTTTAAAAAATACATTCAACCTTAGAAAGGCCCCTAGTAAAAAGAATAAAAAGGTTTATTTTTCATTTTTGGCCAAACCACAGTTTTCAGTAAATATTCTTTTTCAGATAAATAATTTTTTGTTGTTTTTAAACAAATAAAACATATAAAGCTCACTTGTTAAAGCCCAACTCGAAATTACTTTTTAGGGAAATTAAAACATTCCCCTTGGCTTTTATCAGCATTCCCCTCCCTGCTAAATACTGCAGTAAACACAGACAAGAGAAGATGACCTCCAAGAAAAAAAGTCTGCCTCTGTGCAGACAGCTCTGCCCTGCAAGATATCGGTGGTCACCAACAGCAGGTTTTGCAGCGCCGCACCGTGTCCTCGTCCCCACAGAATTGCCGCCCCGTCTCCCACGTGTGCTTGGCCCCGGCTCACCACCGACCTTCGGAAGTTTTCCTTCCTCCTTGGCAATCCTGTGCAGAGATTTGTTTAAACTGGTTCCCCCCTTCCCGGCTTTCAGAGCTTTTCTGCTGCTGGTGCTCTGAAGTGCCAGTGTTTGCAACGGTACGGTTCTTTCTCTCAGTCTAGATTATTATGTTCCCATGGCCTTCGCCTGCTGACACCGAAGTGGGCTAGTGGGCTCCCCACTTACTGTTCTGGTCAAGATCTGCATTCATCCTACTGAATCAATGGATTCTCTGGTGGGTTTCCAGCAGTTCGTGCCTTCTTTTTTGTTTCTCACATTCTGGTCTGTTTCTTATTTATTTAATTTTATGTTGTGGGAATGTAAAAATGTGCCACAGTGGATTAGGCCGGTGGCCTGGGTGGTCCAGCACTTGGCCTCAGCTGGTGTCTGTTTCAGCCAAGTTGTTTCAGTAAGAAACCATTTCGAAGAGGTATAAAGCAAAGGCCAAGTCCTACACTCCTTACTCAGGCAAAAATCCCTGCAGACCAGCGAGGGGCAGGATGCCCCAGCACTTCCAGCATCGGCAGCCTTCTCCAGACACAAGCCCCTTCTCCTCTTCAGCTCATTGCAATGCAGACACCTGCATCAGCACGGGACAGGTTACCTCTACGGTCAAGAGTTGTGTAACTGCCCATTCTGGAGATGGGGATGCAAAAATCAAGCAAACAGGAAAATTCGTGCTAGAAAAAGGCACAGACAATGACGCAGGAACCCTCCGATTTATTCCACCCAGCCACTCAGGGTACTTACATCTTGGACCACAGGCTCCAGGAACATACCTCTGATGGCACTGTATCCTGCTGCACCCCAATGTATTTGCAGATCCCTCCTATCCATCTCCCAACAGGGCACAGCGCAGGCTGCGTGGAGCCCCTCCGTGCTTCCATGGTGCTTTATGACTTGTCTAAACATCACAGAGAAACCCCTCTCACTCTGGAAGTCAAGAGTCACCCATTGCTGCAAGCAGAGGAGAGAAACACGAGGCTCAAAACTGCTCTGTTGCTGCTTACAGCCCGCTCGCAGCCACTCCTCTGGAAAAGATGGATGGCACAACGCGAACGTGGCATTTCTCTGGCATTCACGCACGTGCTTCTCTCGGCTGTCTGCTATATACGACACATGAGGCCCTTCTGTTTTATGAGGAAGTTTGTTATTGAAGGCCAGGCTTGGAAAGCTCTAAGCACGGCTATGGAGTCGCAGCTGGAACAGGCATGAGATCAATATAACTGGAGACAAAGGGAAACTCTTGCCAAGAGAAAAATCAAAAGTTGTTTTGCAAGGGGAGCCAGATTCCCTTCTAAGGCATCCTATAGATCAAGGCCTAAATCCTGGAGTGCTTGTCTTGGCCAAGTCCTACCATATCAACCTCCCAAACACACATCAACACTACCTGGAGGACAAACAGCACCTCTGCAAGGCTCCAGCTGCTGCCGTGGCGTCTCCTACCCACACTGTAACAGGGGACAGCACCGTGGCCCGCGACGCTGCATGGTGAAATGAGACTCAGTTAGATCCATTACATACACATGCATCAAGATACGTCTGTACCATCACTTCACACTCTGTCCCAGACCACTAAGAAGTTTGGGGAGTTTTCATGGTTTGCAGAGGATCTTCAGATCGTAGGATACAGTCACTGACGCTGATCCTCCCATTTCTGAGATGCTTCCCAGGAACGTCTGAAAAGCTTTTGGCTTTGGGAAGAAAACCCAAGCCCTCAGCTCCCCTTTAACATTTGCCTTTCATTTGTTCCCACATGTCAGACAGAACAGCCCTGCACAGGGAACTCCTTTGTCTGCTCAGCCTTTGCATGGAAACAAGACGGGACGGGGTCCTGATAGCATCCAGTCACGGTCAGCAGCCGGAGCAGGGCTTTCTTAGTCACTATCTCTGATGTCTTCCATTTATAATGGGCACTCTTTAAAGCCTTGCCAATTTGGCCTCAGATAAGTAGCTAGAGTTACCTCCATATTTGTGGCATTACCTAAACTTTTCCTTCCCTGCTCTAGAGGATGTTTGGATATTTAAAGAACCAGCAATCTGTTAACAGGAACTAATCCTGGGTTTCTTTTTCAAAAAGCCCCCAAAACTACGCAGTCATGCCAGCCCTAATAGAACAGCAACAGAACCGAGATCGTGCTACAAGGGATGGCACAAAACAAGATCCTGGCCCCAGGTCCTACTGCAAGGCTGAAGGACCTGGCACCACAAGGGATGCCCAGGCTCTTGCACAAAGCCGTGACCAGACCGGGGGTCAGCAGCACAAACCTCTTCAGTGAACATGTGCAACACCTGGTTGTGCAACACAAATGCCGAAGGAACGCGTAAACAGCTTGTGAGGTAGCAAATGGCCAGGTTTTAACTATTAAAAGAAGGTGGCTCTCATTGTAACCTGTTATTCCAGTCACCTGAGCTCCAAGTTTATTTCTGAAGCAACAAGTGCCACCAGCTCTGCTCCAGGAGCTTCCTCTAAAGAGGAAATCCAAATCCTCCAAGTTTCCTTTAAAGAGGAGATCCAATCCTCCACATCTGGCTTTTCCCCACGCCCTGGGGATGTGGCACTCTATCCACAGGGGACTGCCCCTTGGGTCACGCAGATTCCTGCTGTCCGGGAAATGGGTGGCATCACCAGTCATTGGATATAAATGGTTTCTCCTACTGTGGATGCACCTCTGGACTGGTTTGCACACAGAGAAGGAAACTGCACAGGAATCTGATTTCATGCCACTGACCTCATCCAGGGAAGCCCAATTGCTCTCTAAAGCCAGTGGGGTGGGGAACAAAATCACCAAGGACTTTGGGGTTTTTTGCCTCTGAAGATTGACGGTGCCATGTGTACTCTCAGTTCACCTGGTGTCACGGTCAAGAATTATAATCACATTTCTAATTCACTGCATTATTTGGGTCAATGCAAATGACTCGGTCTCCTAAAAAAGCAGCTTATAAGATCTCCTACAACTGAAAAGAAGAAAACAATGGTTTGCTGCCATGTTCTGAGGACAAGCTAGTGTCACAGAGTCTGATCACCTAGGACGCAAGGAATAGTTCTGCCAACAACTACCTCTTTGATCCTTGACAGGTTATTTAACTCCACATCCTTCTCTAATAAAAAATAAAAAATACAAAATACTTATTTTATTTTGTAAGCCACTCTGAGACACTTATTTTCAGCACATTATCTCAAGCAGGCTGGAGGAGCGCTCCAGACCAAGCCACGCATGTCCCTACCCAGACAGGAACAGAGTCAGAGGCAGACAAGTGAGAATGACTTCAGAATTTGACCTTCTGAGCTGCACTGTTAAAAAAAAACAAACAAGAAACTGTCTGATGCTACTACAGTTATTTCAATACATTTTTAGCAACTGCAAATCTCTCCAGTTTCCATGACAGCCTGTGAAATAGGCGTCTGTAATTGCTATTACTTTAGGCCAACAGTGTATCACACACACACAGAAAGACACTAGTCTTACGCCCCCCAAAAAGTAACTACCATCAAATTCACACTGTATCACATCAAAACAGAAATTCCCAAGTTCTGTCCTGTGGGCTTTTTTCTGGCAGTCAATGGAAATGCTGCCCATATATGTCATGCTGGCTCCCTGATGCTGCACTGCATTAGAGACAGCTAAAAATATCTTCGATCCATTCCTAATATTTTTTCCACATCTGCCGTTGCTGTAGTTACCGGAGGGCCTGCTGTGCCATTCGGAACAGGGAGGGTGAGGTGCTCTGCTCAGCCACGAACGGTGAAGGAGCCATCCAAAACCACGCTCTCTCTGTTCAATGCACCCTGTGAAACGCCCCCAGCAGCTCCTCTGGGTGCAGGCAGGATTCGCCATTGTTTCCCAGGAGCAGAGGCAAACCTGGAATCAGGCTCCATTAGTAGCAGGGGCTCTTCCCAAACCTGCAGCCACTGCCCCTTTGCCACCCCCAGGACATACCCCTTTGCCGACGCTTTGGCTTGATCCCTGACCCTGCTCCGGTGACTCCCAGCCCTGCCTCGTGGCTCCCATCCCACCCCATGCCTACAGCACGGGTAAAGATTTGAGCACCGGGGCCGAACCAGGCCAAGTAGAAGAAAAGGAACACCGATTTCTGATTTTCACTTGAAAACGATAATATCACAGCCCATCAGGATGCTTGTGAGCCCTACCTTAAATAAAACCTGGGAAACAAACCCAGCTTTCTCCTCAGCCGTACCACCTCAGTCCAGTCTGGAGCCCTGGAGATGTATACAAGTTTTAATTTTATCTGAACTCAGGCACTGCAGAGCCAAGATGAGTCAAAAAATCTCACTTTCCCAGAGCATTTTTCCCAGCTTTTCTTAAAAGCAGTTGGATGTTTGCCTACACAGGTCACAGCAATGGCAAGATAGGATATTACACGGCAACGCTGACAGGCAGACAAGCCTTTCTAAGGCTCACATTTCACGTCACCCATCCCCCAAAACAGATTTAAGGAATGCAGACAGACCCTATTTCTGCCCGGCTTTTACTTTCCCAGAGACTTTCCATTGAGTAAGAAATACTTAGAAAAAGGATCCTGACACCCCCATTCCTGGTCATCTACTAGTGAGCCCACAAGACCTCACATGCAAGAAGAAATAAGCACTAAGCACCTTCTAGAAGCAGCTGAAGACATTCACACCCAGAGGCAGGCAGCAGCAGGCCCCAAGGATATGCCAGGAAGCATTTTAAGTGGGAATGGAAAGTGGAATACAGAAACCTCCAGCTTTCTTGCAAGTAAAAGTTACCTCATCTGCTAAGTTCAGTTTTCCACTCCCTGTGGTATTTTTGCCTGCTGCAGTTTCTCCGTGCCTATTAATTCCTCCAGTTCTGGAAAAGGCCCCACGATTTAATGTCTGTGAAGAACTAGAAAAATTCCTGTTGAGGCTGCAGCACGGTCAGCTGGTGAGACGGGACGGGAGAGCAGCCAAAGGCAGCACAGCACCAGTTACAGCTCCGGGCCACATCCAGCATCAGCCAGGCAATGCCCTCGGTGGAGGGGATGGTCCTTCACCATCGGGGACACGTTACTTTGGGCAGCATCTACACTGACCCAGCGGCATGAGAAAACACCTTCCCTGGTGCTCTGGACCTTTCAAAGATATTTTACCTTCCCCTGCTAGCAAGAAGGACATTTGAAAGGATTTAAATATTAAAAGATATTTAAATAATCTTAAGAAGTTTGTTCTGGCAATATGCTACAGGCTTGCAGCCACTACCGGCGTCCAACATGATTTATTCCGTTGCTTGTGTTATTTTTACAAGTTATTTTATAGCTGCTTCTTCAAAAAAGGTGCATTACGCTCTCCAGCAACGCTAACAACGAGAGGAGGCTCCTGCTCTGCGCTGAGTCTCACTGGTGTTCCCCTCAGCCCCCGACAAACGCCCCACCAATGACTCAGAAGGGGATTTCTCTGCCAGAGTTAGAAAGAACCAGTAATTTCTTTCCCTGCCAAGCAAGGAACTCCTCAGCTGCCCAAATCCTGGAGGAACAAGCCAGGTTCATCCCAAGGAGAGCCCTGTGAGCAGCCCCCCCCCACCCCGCGGCTTCAACCCCAAAATAAAAGAAGATGCTGGAAACAGCCCAGCCAGGACTCCCATTTGGCTTCTTCCAGCTGCTGTACATACCAGTCTCCTTTACTTCCCCGCTCTGTGGACAAGCTGGCTCCCAAGGCACTCTGGCCCCAGCCACTCCAAGGTCACCCCACAAAGCCCCCCATTCCCTGCCTCAGCAGCCCTGGCTCTGGAGCCCAGACCTGCTCCCAGGTGGGGCTTGTTGAGGGAGGCATGTGGCTAATTAGGATCAAGACCAAGATGGGGGGGGCGGCCACATGCTCAGGGCTACTTAGCAGCCTTGTGTCCACATGTTCCTGCTTTGGAGCAACTCTGCTCCAAAAAAATATGCTCCCTCTGGGCAATGTTGTCCTGTTGCGTGTCTGGTGATGCAGTCTGCCACGATGGGGTTCCCCGAGCGGAGAAGCAGAGTGTCCTGAGGTGGTGGGGCCAGCAGCTGACTGAACGGGCAAACAAGCCTGCCTGGGGCTCATTACGGTGGTTTTCTCAGGTTTTTTCCCCAATGTACTGATGAGACCTTATGGAAGGCTGCGCCGGCACTTCTGTGCAAACGCACGCCCTGAAGGACCCAGCGCTCCCATCACGGGTTTGCATCAGCTCTTCTGAGTTCGGGCTATGCTGAGGTTCAACCTTCCTTGCGGGTTTTTTTTCACCTGTCCCCTTCTGAAAAAAAGCACCTATGGTTTTCTGTGATAGTTTTTAAAAAGCACCTTTTGTCCGAGCAAGAGAGCAGGATGTGTTGAGTACTGTGGCTTCCTTCTTTGTATTTACTACATACAAGTCTGGTTTAAATAAAATGCAGCAAGAAAAATCCCGACTGAGCCTCGGCGTGCAAGGCTTGATGTGCTGAGGAAACGGCTTGCTCGTGTTTTCAAAGGAAGCTGAAAAGCCTGGGCTTGCATGCTTTGCTGAATGGAATATGCTTTTGTGTCAGGCAGAAGTGCTCTGGGCTGTCAGGAAGAAAATTACCAAGTTTGAGTTCTCCAGGATGACGGGAAGTCAGTTTCATCAGGAAACTTGTTGCCCAGGATTCTCCTGCCTCCTACTTCACTGTGCCTCGTCAATGAATCTTACGGAGCCCAACACAAATTTGTGTAGTTCTTTAATAATAACATCAAGGTCAGCAAGAGTAATGACTGAGTTTAACAAATGACACATGCAACAAACAGAGGGAGTAAAACATCATTGCACAGCACTGGCTGAACTGACAAAACATAACTCAACATCAAAACAGAAGGCTCCTTTCTCTTCCTTTGCTGCATCAGCACCACACATAAGGCAACGTTACTGACCGGCTCCCCTCAGATCTCGCCAGAGCCCTCTGAAGCCAGGCACCCCCCCCTTCCCCAGAATAAACAGTGACAGAAGATGCCTCCACACACCAAAGAGAAGAGAGAGAATTCGCATGACCACAAAGTCCATGGGGGTGAATGCTTCAAAATACAGCCAGCAACAATTTGTAACATTAGCAATTAAAAAAAAAAAAAATTGGAATGGTTGTCCAATGCAGCTGCTTGGGCCTTTACGGCTGCAAGACACGCTGACAGAAAGTTTTGCATGAATGAAAACCAACGGGAGTAATCGTGACCTATTCCGAGCAAATGAAACTGTTTGTTTAATGCCATCAGACATCTGTTCATTGCTGTTTAGACCAGCCTATGCAGGGGCACGTGCAAGCAGTAAACAGCGAGACCTGCTGAAGCCCTTAGAAACTGCAGAGCAGACGTAGTGCCACCCAACTCCTTCTGATTTACGGTGAGCGTCTACTTCAAAATTGGCTCGTGTGGATCGATAGCCTGTGTAATGTGTTTCTAGGGAAGTTTTATAGACAGAGAATACATAGGGTACCATACATCAGTATATGGTACACCAGCTAATTCAACCTCATTTACATAGCATTAATTGTCAGGGGCAGCTGATTTAAATTCAGGACCGAATTTTCTCTCTTGATTGCCTCCGGTTGAGTTCCTAAATTAACCTTTAGGGATTGGCATAAAAGGAGTACGATTTCCAAAAGCATGTGCGGTGCTTTTGGGAAGCCGTTCTAGCAACCACATGTAGGTTGATCCTAAACCCAAGACCAGGTACAAAATCCGTCAGCAAACCTGCTCTCATTTTGCTGAGAACGTTAGCAAGGGTCCACCACAGCTGGTGCCCTGGCAGCAGCAGGGGTGCTCTGCTTCGGCAGCCCTTGCGTTTGTCTCTCCCCACTGCGCTCCGGCCGTATCCCACTCGGATCGATGCGCAAAACGCTTTGCTAATGGATGGAGGGAGCGTATAGCTCCAGTGCTTCAATTAATGCTATGTAAAATAGGTGTTCGTCACTACAGGAAATATTTGTACATTTATAAAAAAGCAATACAACCATAAAGAAAAAAATACAACAAGCACAGCTTGATACAATAACATGCCATGAAATGTCATTGGCTTTATAATAATTTACTACAACTTGAAAAATGTTCTTTTATCCACAATGGATAGGAAATGCTTCCATCTAACATATGGTAAGCATGCAGTAACAATATGTACAACAAAAAATTTGGAGTTTGTTTTTTATTCCTAAACTGGATGATTTCATAGGGGAGATTTAAAAATTATATTTTTCTAGCCTGATCTAGGTTTTATTTTGCTTCTTTAATACCACAGGGTTTTTTTTTCCCCTTAGTTTGGGGAGAAAGAAAACTTCTATATACATCTGCAAGAAGTTAGTTTTAGTCATGGAGTATACACTGCTTTTATTTTTTCCCCAGCAGTAGCTTGAGATTTATTGGTTAATTGACACTTAAAAAAAATAAAATTCTTAATGCCGTATTGTTGAAAATCCATTTCCTTTCCAGATATTTTTTGAAATACTGAGGATCTGTTAAGAGAAATATTGATCTCAGACCTATTGATCCTGTATTACACTATTCCCAGCTTTTACATCTTTCATCGTGAAACCAAATCAAACAGCTATTTAAGCAGATCCCATCCATCACAAGACGGAGTCCAACCAAACTTGTGTCAGGGTGTTAAAAGCTTCCCGCTCCCCCCTGCCAATCACAAAGTCCTCGTCTTGCACTAACCATGGCCTGTAGCTGATACAATCTGACATAGCGAGTCGCAAAACTGTTGGGTTTGCTCCTAGTTGGGGACTGCTCTGTGCTGCCCGCAGACAAAACAGTGTTGTGGGGGAACGAATCAGCCTTTTCGCAGAACAGCCAGCCTTGGCTGTAGACTGAGTCCTCGGGCCCGTTGTGCCTGATGTATGTCTCCCACCTGACAGATGACACGCTGGTGGGCAAGGCTGGTGGATGACAGTTAGACTGACTCTGAGTCTCATGGTAAGGGTTCATTCACAAATGGCCTTACCAAAAGGCTCCCGGGTCAAGTCTCCACTGAGTCATTTTTGTCTGTTCCCTTTCCTCCTTGTGCATTTTTTTTCTTTTTCCTTTTTTCTTTTTTTTTTTTTTGCTAGAAAAGCTAGAATTAGTATTTCCAACAGCACTGAAGGAAGTACTTGGCAAAGCATTTCTTTACCTGGTAAAAAAGTACATGCTTATGATAACCCTTAGATATTCATAGATCTGCAGCTACAAAGATGGTTTACCTTGTACGACTTCGCAATTTCCAGAGAGAGAGTCGTTTTGTGAGAACTGATCCTGACGGTGAATGAGAGCCAGAGGTCTGACTGAAGCGCTGAGGGATCTCACCTATTTCCAGCACTGTGCTGCAAAGGCAGGTGCCCAGAGGGTTTGCTATAGGATAAAATGTGTGCGTATGCAATATTGTGGAATATGGTGGGGGTTCCATGAAGGTGAGGAGAAAGCATGGAGAAATGCAGCCAGTGCATTTCTCGGAAGACTGATTCCCATCTTGCATGCCCGGTGTGTAGATTTTTGCCTTAGTCGGCAACTGCTAACAGAAGTGATGCTGTTGAGAGCTGACAAGAGTGAGTAAGTACACTGGCTCTTCTTCACTACAGTTTGGAAGGCATCTGCTACTTATTCAGGAAAGGAAAACAAAAAATAAACATCCACGTGGAAATATTTCTAGGGCAAAAGAATGCAATTTACAGAAAAAACAGAAATGCATCAGTGGTAACCATTTCAAACTGACAATAACAAGGAGCCCAAGCAGACTGGATTTAGAGAAATTGATACACCTCACCTCCTGTTTATATTCAGAAACGTTCCTTTTAAAATGGAAACCAGCATTAAATTACACTGCTGAACTGCAGAGCTATTAACTAGTCTAGGACATAATTAGTCTAAATTGAATGTAAAGACTCTTCTGTCAACCTGCCTTTCCCAGATTCCTTTGCTCAATTTTGATGAACCCCTGTGTCCCACTGGGAGCGCTGCAGGCTGACCTGTCATCAGTTATTCCTCGTCCTCAGGAGATGGGGTCAAAGCCTTGTGACATATTTCCTGGTTTATTTTTCCGCCTAATTCACTTTCCTAGTGGCACTCCACTTTCATTCACCTGCACTTCCACAGACCAACATACACAAATCCAGACACCAGAGACCTACCCCTTCTCCTTTTTGGACTCTCCGAGATGACAATACCTTCCCTTCTCCAATTCACGGTCCATGGGAACAGCTGCCTGTCATCAATTCTTTTCAGATTTACCAGGGTTTCTGTACTTGCAGACCTGCTGTTGTCATTATTTGCTTGGCAGCTGGTACGGAAGCGAGATGTGACCAGCTTTCTGTCATACCTCGAGTCTTGTACCATGAAGTTTGTGCAGTTGTCTCCAGGTAGTCAGCTGGGATGTCTGCACTTGGAAGAGTCTTTTGCAGTCCTTCCCTGGGGAGAATTGCCTTTCTGGAGAGCTTACTCTAGTTATTCATTCCTTTTTTTTTTTTCAATGTATCCTGGAATCACCATGGTAAGGCACAGGGAAGTGTCGGGGACAACGAGTGGGGAGACCCTTGCTGAAATGGAACTCGAGTTATTTGCCTTGTTCTGCAGTCTCTTGGCTTTTCCTGCTTCGATAGTTTGGTGGCACTGATGCACAAGGGATTTTAAAAATAAAAGAAAATGAAAGGAGAGAGACGACTACAAAGTCGTTTGTTCTGTTGTCACCCATTTCAAAAACGGTCCGGCTTCCCCTAGTCCCCCCCACCCCCCCCAGAAGATGGATGTGGTACAGTACTGCTGAAAAAGCCTCTTGAATGCTTGTGGAAGAGACGGGAGCAAGGCCAACCCCCTAGACTGCTGGGCGCGGCGGGGGCCGAGATGGAGGGGGGGCCCGGTTGGGTGGTGGGGCTTGGGGTGGTGGGGGGAGCGGGGGGAGCGTGGAAGACGGGGATGGGGTGTGGGGTGTGGGTGAGCTGGGTGGAGGGGGGGTATAGATCGGCGCTGGGGGCGGGGGGGTGTAGATGGGCGCTGGAGGTGGAGATGGCGGCGGGTATGCGTTGTTGAGCGGGTATTTGGGTGGGGCCTCTGTGTTCTTCACTCTGGTGAAATTGATGCAACGTCCCTAAAACAAACGAGAACAAAGAGGAAAAGCAGAGTTAACGACTGAGGCAACGGCATCGCGGCTGAGAGACCTCCCTGGCTGTGCGCAATTCTGACATCAGTTTAAGTATTCCTGGGCACGGTGCTTTGTTCCCTCTCTTCCTCTGAGATGGATGTTATAAAAGCAAGTCCTGTGCCGAGCAACCAAGAGGTTAAACCCCAACAACAGCTTTTGTAGTGAAGGAGGACGAAATCCCGCTCATGCTGTTTTCTGACTCCAGGATCTTTAAACAGAGCATCAAGTACATCAAGTCATACTGAAGCTGCACGAGCTGGCAAGAGCCGTTCCTATTCCTCAGAACTGGCGTCTGAGCCAGTGCACGACCTGGGGTCCCTGCCTCTTCCCAGACCTCGGTCCTGAACTTCCAACAGCATGAAATCTGGACTCTGCACCTTTGGAGCCATTCTCTCCTTCAAATACCTGGCTTTTGTGTCCTACTTCTAATCATTTACCAACCAGGCAAAAGGGAAGACTTGTTTAACTTTCTTGCTCAGAATTTTTCCTGAAATTAGGATGTCTTGATATTCTAGTGCTCGTGAGAAGCCAATAAACTGCTTTTCTCACTCTTTGGTGCTAAGCTACAGTTTGTTGTACATTTTTAAACAAAACCTTTGCCCTCTGAGATGTTTTTTGTTTGGTTGGTTTTTTTTTTCCTCCTAAGTTCCACCTGCAAAAGATCCCACTGTAAATACTCAAATGTCAGAATCAGCACTATTGTATTATGGATTCATTCTTTTAGATATGAAATCATCCAAAAAGGCACTAGAGGATTTTCGAGTCCATACTTTGGTTTTGGATTTGTGAGCATGAGCTTATTTTCTGTTTTCTTCTTTCCTCTCCCTAAGTAAATGTTTTTCCTGGTGAAAAAACACCAAATGGAGCATTGAGCCCATGCAGGCTGGAGGAGATCTGCTGGGGTACCATCATCAGTCATTTGGAATCCTCGGCACACGCTCTGTATCTTATCCCTGCTGTAGCCCAAACGCTCCGCAGAAGACGGACCTGAAGTGAAGTAAGGGAGATGCTGGGAGAAAGGCAGAAGGGTGCTGGAGAAGGATTTGACAGGGAGGAGGGGAGCTGGCGTGGAAGGGGCTGACACATAGAGGGAGACAGGCAGCTCCTCTCCAAGAGGTTTGCCAATTGTATCATCACGCTCTGTGGATGTGAAGAAACATCTGTCTGAGTCTGAGCCGTTCAGCAAAGGAAAGTGGATTCCTTGCTGAAGTGATGAAGTATGCAGAGCAGCCCACAGCTGAGCGCAGGCTGTCTTGTGCAAGCAAAGGTCGTTTAAGGAAAACAAAGATTTCACAGTGCCTTGAACTGCATCAAGTTCAAGATGAGAGCATCACCTCAGGGCTGCTCTGAGCACGGTGGCAGCTGAACCCTCTCTGCGTGGCTCAGCCCTGGCCTTCTGTCAGCAGGAAGAACCTCTGGCTTCAACTCAGATTCTCCTCGAGGAATCAGGCTCTGGGGCAGAGCAGAGACCCACGTAATGGTCATGAATACGCCCATGGCAATGCCCCTCCTTGAGGATTAGTGCTCCCTCAGTTAAGGCTTGTCCTCACAGCACGACAACACAGAGGGGAAAAGGGAGGAGAGGCTCCACCGCTGCTCCATACGTGGCGCTCCCATCAGCACCTGTGCAGCGGGGACATGCTCTCCGTCCCTTGCATAGGACAAAACGCCAGTACAAAATGAAGTGTCAGAATGGGCAACCCCCCTCCGCAGCATCCCGGCCTCTCTGGTGCTGGCCAAAAAGGGGCACCATCTGCTAGGCAGAGGACAGCCTCTAACGGGCACACAGCCGTCTCATCTCAGAGCGTCCCTGCTTCTGTTTGCTCTTTGTGGGCTGGTGTCTCTGCTTTAATGTCGTTTTAATGCTCTTTGCTGTGATTTTAAGTGAATAGTGTGGGGCAGGCCTGCTGAGCGAGTGAAAGTCTGAACCCAAGATTAACTGATTCTATTCAGAAAAAACCCCCATGAGAATGTTTTCCTTGTTCTAGTTCCACATCTCCTGCAATGCAACTCTAGTAGTTCCAGACTATTACTTGCACTAGTTTTGTTTTCTTTATTTATGTTGAGAATAAAGTAAAGCCAAACAAAAAGCAGCAGTCCAGGAATCCCAGCCAGAGAACAAAAAGTTGCAATTGTTTTTGTGTGGAGAGATACTCTGTCTGGAAGCTACAGGGGTGAGGTTATGGTGCTGCTGATCCAAATGGAACTGACACCACCCTAAGAACATTCAAGAAGATGCAGTGAGGCTCAGAAATCTTTGGGTTTGGGGCTGGGGCAGGGCTTGAGGACTAAAAGTCATCTAGTACTCACAGCAATGCCCAAGGCATGGTCCAAAATGATATGAGAGTACATCCTGTGCATCCTCTGCACTGGCAAAGATTTGACTTCTCATTGATGAAAACTGGCTTGGACAGACCAGCAGAGCCACACCAACGTACAGCTACACTATGTTTACACTAGTATTTGTAGTTAGCTACCACCTCGTGTCCACAAACTACTGCTTATTCTTTTTCTCCAGTAATAGGGTTGCTTTGAAATCAAAGAGCTCTTTTTTTTTTCAAACATGATTAAATCTCCACTGTCCCTGGTAACTGTGCTTTAACACGGTCACGTTGGACATGCTGTCTGGTTTGAACCAGTAGTCGGACTGGAGTCTGAGCATAAGCCGCTCAGACACAGACCAGAGAACAGACAGCACAGGAGTGCAGACACGAGAGCCAGACTTGGCCCAGCATGGAGCTGTACCCATCAGACACCTCTTCCCCATCCTCCTGTGCATTATGCTGGTCTAACTTCAGAGTTCAAATCTTCTTCCCCTTACAGCCTCACCTCCGTGCCTGGGAAGATCATGGAACGGATCCTCCTAGAAGCTATGGTAAGGCACATGGAGGATAGGGAGGTGATTCGGGACAGCCAGCATGGCTTTACTAAGCACAAGTCCTGCTGACCAACCTGGTGGCTTTCTACAATGGAGTGATGACAACAGTGGATAAGGGAAGAGCAATGGATATCATCTATCTGGACTTCTGCAAGGCCTCTGACACGGTCCCCCACAACATCCTTCTCTGTAAGCTGGAGAGATACGGATTTGATGGGTCAACTGTTCAGTGGATAAGGAACTGGCTGGATGAGGGTAGTGGTCAATGGCTCAATGTCCAGATGGAGAGGGGTGACAAGTGGTGTCTCTCAGGGATCCGTACTGGGACCGGGCTGTTCAATGTCTTCGTCAATGATTTAGACAGTGGGATCAAATGCACCCTCAGGAAGTTTGCTGAGGACAGCAAGCTGAGTGGTGCAGTCAACATGCCAGAGGGATGGGATGTCATCCAGAGGGACCTGGATAAGCTAGAGAGATGGGACTGTGCAAACCTCATGAAGTTCAACAAGGCCAAGTGCAAGGTCCTGCACTTGGGTCGGGACAATCCTCGTTATCAATACAGGCTGGGGGATGAGGTGATAGAGAGCAGCCCTGTGGAAAAGGACTTGGGGGTCCTGGTGGATGGAAACCTGGACATGAGCCAGCAATGTGCACTCGCAGCCCAGAAGGCCAATCGCGTCCTGGGCTGCATCAAAAGAAGCGTGGCCAGCAGGTCCAGAGAGGTGATTCTGCCCCTCTGCTCCACTCTGGTGAGACCCCACCTGGAGTCCTGCGTCCAGCTCTGGAGCCCTCAGCACAAGAAGGACATGGACCTGTTGGAGCGGGGCCAGCGGAGGGCCATGAAGATGATCCGAGGGCTGGAGCCCCTCTGGTGTGAGGACAGGCTGAGAGAGTTGGGGGGGTTCAGCCTGGAGAAGAGAAGGCTCCAGGGAGACCTTCCAGCCCCTTCCAGTCCCTAAAGGGGCTCCAGGAAAGCTGGGGAGGGGCTGTTTGCAAGGGCATGGAGCCATAGGACGAGGGGCAATGGTTTAAACTAGAGCAGGGCAGGTTTAGATGAGACATGAGGAAGAAGTTCTTTACACTGAGGGTGGTGAGACACTGGCCCAGGTTGCCCAGAGAGGGGGTGGAGGCCCCATCCCTGGAGACATTCCAGGCCAGGCTGGATGAGGCTCTGAGCAACCTGATCTAGTTGAAGATGTCCCTGCTCACTGCAGGGGGTTGGGCTAGATGGTCTTCAGAGGTCCCTTCCCACCCAACACAGTCTATGATTCCATGATAAAGCAGGACAGAGTGTGCCTTTTTCTCAGCTCAAGCGTGCTGTCCCCTATCTCCTGCTGCTTCCTTTGCTGCCTGGGTCAGCTGCTCTGCAGTGAATTGACAGTGACCTGTTTGGCAACACTTTCTACTACTGTGCATTGGGTAATTCTGCAGGGCATCCAACATGTGCGAAGGGCAGACACACAGTTCAGGCTTTCTCCTCCTTTCACGTGAACTGACAGACCAAGGGAATTCTTGTGTTTCATTGCTTGACATTTATCTCACCCATGCAGATGGGGAGGGATAATGCCAAGGAGTTTTCAGTCCAAACGGACTGAAATGGACTTTGGCAGCTACGCTGCCTCCGAGGAGATGGAGAAGCCAACATGTCCTAGGGGAGGAGGATTGTCAGATTGAATGACAAGGAGATATCCAGGAAACAAGTTACTATGCCATTGCACAGGAGAGGCAGAAAATGTTTTACTAGTGCCCTGGGTAGACATGCAGAGCAGACCCAGGAGGATGAGAGCTACTTTAACCAAAAAGCTGGATGTTAGACAGGGCTCTCATCTTGTATGTAGCAGTATGGTAACAGACACAAAAGCGCAGAGGTTGTGCTAGCCAGAGTGTGACCACAAGCAAGTAATCCTACAGCTCCGGAAGACCCAGCTTTCTCTGAAATGCATGGCAAGAGATGTGTTTTCCCACCTGCACTTACCAGAAGGGGGCCCCGATTCACAGCGGGGCTTTGTACCATGCAATTGCGGTAGAAAAACAAAACATCAGCATCATTGGCCTACTCCATGGTTCAGTGCTGTTTTATCTGGAAAACTGTCTGGACGAAGGTGAAGTTGGCTGGCTAATCCCCCATCCACTGAAGCTGTTACAGGGCTCTCCATTGCCAGCACAGTTCAGCTCAGCCCACAGGTAACGGAAGCTGATGTGAGCAGTAACAGACCCTCTAAATAAATGGGCCCAAATGCCTTGTTCAGCCTTGGGATCTGGATGCACAACCAGAGTGAATGTCTGAGGTACTACAGGTAAGAGGAGTGCAGGATCTCTCTACTGCCAGCGGAAACATGAGGACCCTCACATGACTCTGATTTTAGAAGGGTCTCAATGGCCACCAGTTAGCAGCCCCTCTTGGCTACCCACCAAGGTTTATCACCACATGTAGGTGTCCAAATTTAGGTAGGGTGGATGTAGAAGATGGTGGCAGAACATCCAGGAGGCAGGAAATCTACCCATTTCCACTAAATGCTACTTTGGACCCTTAAACAGAAGTCACATTTCATCCCAGGGAAAAAAAAACCTCCTTAACTAGATTATACCACAACTGTGAGAATACGAGGAGTCAGTTCTATTAGTCTTTCTAGCAGGGAGACAGTAGTTGGGGATACAGAATGTCTGAACGTAGGGAACGGGCTGTATATTAAAAGGCTGCTGTGCTGAACGCCTTGGCTAGGCTTTATTTCCCTTTCTGCAGCCACAACGCTTCAGGGGGGAGAGCCACAGCTGTGCCTCAGAAGAGACAATTGAAGCAATATGGAGACATTAGATCTGAAATTTAGTGGGATCAGCAAAATCAGTGAGGGCAATTCACTCACATCTTATGTTGTTTTTCTAGAGTACTGCTCGCAGGCATATGCATAATGAATTCTACTTGGAGTGGCCTTGCTCTTTCGCCTTCAACAGCTAATTGTCTCAGGGCGGAAGGCAGGCAGCGCTGCCTTTAGGACAGCAAAGCACGCAGCCGCGGGAGGCTCGTCTCCTCTGACCACGGTCTCGCCCTGCAAGCTCTCTGCATGTGGGGTGCCGTAGGGTTGCACACTTGATCCGAGCTTTTCCTTTTGTTCTTCACATCTGGTTGACTGAGGAGCGCTGCCAGGATTGAAGGCGAAGGCTGGGATGTGGGGTGATGGGGACATCAGGCTACTGAGGTTGTAGCAGAGGGGGGTGGCTGCTGAGCATTCACGAGAGCCAGCTGGGGCATTTGTGTCTTGGACACAGGTCTGGCAAGCAGAGGCACAAAGAGCAGCAGATGCCTCAGCCAAGCTGTGGCATGTCCTGGGAACTCCACAGCCTTGTCCAAACTGCTTCCCGCCTCCTCCCGCCTCCCTGCTTTTATCTGAGTCTGAAACTAACTGGGAGAGGGACTGTCCCTTGGAGCACAGTGCACAGCGACCTGTCCACACCTCTACCTGCCCAGAGACACTGACCGGGATTCGGCAGGTTGAATCCAGCTGCGGGGAGGATGGACCTTTCTCTTGGGACGGTGTTTCTTTATTGTCTAACCAGCTAGCTCTCCAGCCTCCCTCCCAGCAGGACTGAAACTAGGAGGAAGCTTTGTTTTTTGTTTCATTTCAGCCCTGCTCTCCGTGGCTCCAGCTGTGCAGGGTGAGGCTCACACAGGGCACAGAGGAAAGGTAATTTAGGATAGGGAAGCCAGTCCCGGAGCAGTGCCATTCCCTCCCTAGCAGAGGAAGATGGAGCACATTTTTCTGAAGTGGAGATGAAAAATGTTTCTGTTTCTCTTGGTTTCCTATCAAGCTGGAATTAATACCTGGAAAAATATCAACATTTTAAGATCATAAAACACTGGGACTGGCTTCTGAGCTCCTGGGTTTAAAAAGACACACCGGAAAAGATATGATCCTTAATGTTGTTTTGTATGGGTCATTAGTAATTCAGACTTTCCATAAACAATAACCTGGTTTACGCTGTTGTTATGAGAAAGAGGAGAGCGAAATAAAAAGAAATTCAGAAATAAAGAGAAGAGAAAGAGAAAGAAGGAGAAAAAGGAAGAGAGAGGGGAGAAAAAAAAAGAAATGTAAAAAATATCCTGGGATTTGATACCTGATTCTGAATCAAGCATGCACAAAAACTTGTAGGAGATACTGGCCAAATGAGTAATAGGCAAACATTAAATATACATGAGCGTTACCACTAGTCTCTGCAAAGAGATGATTTACTAAACTGTAGCTACTTTAAAAGCAAAGCACATACATGGATGAGAGAAACTAACGCTAAATTCTCCAAGCCAAGCCCTCCCTACCACGGATCCCGGGTGCTTGATTTGAACTCAGTCCAGGCATGAAACTCACACAAACATCTGTGAAGGTGATGAGTGGGGAGAGAAGAAGAAATACAGCGCAGAGAGTCCCGGTGGAGCCGATCGCAGCTCTGAGCCCCCGAGGGAGAGGAAGGCGGTGAGCCGGCACTTTGCCTGTCCGCAGCCCGCAAGAGCCAAATGGCACAGACAGCTCACGCTGCCTCTCCTGCGGCTACAGACGAAAACTGCCCACAGCCAACACGGTGTGGATCCTCTCTCGTCAAAGTGGCCTTTGCAGAGGGTACTTTACAAAACCTCTCTCCAAAAACGCTTCCCATTGTGCCTGGGCAAAGGTGATACTGGGAAAAAAACAGGGTGAGAACAATCAAAATCTGCTTCCCAGCAAGATTTTATCATTTGGGAACAGCATCTGCTGGGGAGCTCTTGGGTTCCCAGGGGGTTTTGCTGCTCTGAACCCCCGCCAAGATAACCCCCATAATACCAGGCGGCTTCTGCTACGTGCTAGGATTCCATGAGCTTGAAATATTCCTGCTTGCACGACCTGCGCTGGCAGCGCGCTGCCTTTTAAATCACACAAGGGTGTCTGGAGACAGTTTTAGGAAACTGTTAACTAGCTTCTGGGCTTTGTTAGCCAGCCCCTCTCAGTGAGATCAGTCTGTGCAGAGTATGCGTGGTAATGCCAGGAAACACTGCCTCCTGCAGCACGCACACTAATTACACGGCTACCTCTGTATCTCTTAGTCACCAGACAACTATTAAAACTGTCTCATTTCGTGATAAAACATCGCCGCAACAAAACCATTCCCATCTGTGTCTCATTACTAAATATGGAGCCTAGAACTCAGCATTGGTCATAAAACCTACTATTCCCAAGGTATTCCTGCCACCTGGCAACTCAATAAATAATAAATTGGAGGCTTCACCTATTTTCTCCCTAATTTAAGAGGAAGACTTCCATTGATAAGCTCATCACTCCAACAGTGTTCTAATAACCTGGTCTCTTATTGCAGAGGCAGCAATGAAAACTAGGGACTGTTATGGTCCTTAAAAGACTTTGTGAAAGTACCACAGAATTATAAAGTTTGGAGCAAGATCCAGAGTTTTCTGTCAGGTCTCAGTACTACACACCATGCTAGATTTGACTGTCTAACTCCCAGGAACAGGGTGGTACAAATTGGTGTTTCCTTCTGAAACCAGTAAGGAGGTGGGATACACCCCAAATGAGAACGGCAAACACATTATCAAACCTAGTGACAAGTGACCTCACCCACACACACTGAACTCCAATTACATCGGAGGCAGTTTCCTGCTCTGCAGACAAGCATCCTGCCTAAACTCAGAAGGAAAAAAGATGCAGAGAAACTACCTAACTTTCTTTGCTGCCTTGATATGGTTTGGTCTATTCAGGTATTAAAGCAATGGTCTGTATTTGTATTTATATGATCTTGTTCTGTTCATGCAACCCAAAAGCAGTATACATTGAAGAATAGACGGAACTACTTTAAACATCACGACATATTGCAATTTTTGCAGATCTTTCACAGAATTTGAAATAAGTAAGAGCTTATTTAGAGTATCGGCTCAGTCACGTTGGCTTATGACTAAAGCTTGCATATACCTATGTATATAGCACTGTGTGTCTGAGGGCCCCGCAGTACAAACAGTGGTTCTGCCAATTCAGTCTCCAGTTGAAATCTTACTCATGAGCTTACTCATAACTTCTCGTCTGTGCCTGGCCCTTCAGCTACCACCACCCAGATAATACCCAGTGCTCTGCCAGCCTCTGGTTCTTGATATCTGTAACTACATTATGCAGGACTGAACCAGACAGGGAACCTCCTGAAAAGAAAAAATTCAGAGCAAACTCCTACAAAAAGTGAAACAAGATGATACAGGCTTCTCCCTTGCCAAATTTGAGTGTGGGAATGAGCATAATAGCCTCAGTCTTTGGCTTGTGCCAGAGTTCAGGAGCGTAGCTCTTTCGGTGATGAGCGGGCATTTGTATGTCAGCAAACAGGCCTGATGGCTTTTGCAGGAGCTAGTTTTGGCTTATTTACACTGTAATGGGATGGGTGTCATTTCCAGGAAGATCTGGTCATTCTTCCCATTGTCTTTCTGGAAAGAGGTAGCTAGTCTTGGAGAACTGCGGGGTGACACATCAAAGGCGCTGCCTCATGCAGGATTGTAGTCTTTCATCTGGAGGTTGAATAACAAAACCTACTGGGTATGAGGAAAAGACAGAAAAATTCAAATGAAAAATGAAACACATTCTTTTGGCAGCGATAAATGGAACAACTCATCAAGGATAGTGGTAAACATCCCTCCGGAGAGATAGAAAGAGCCTGCAGGATCTACTCTTACAGAATCAGTGATCCGGGGAGGATCTCTCTGGGTGCAATCTGTCTTTGGGCAAACAAGACAGGGCACAGTTCAGGACAGGATCTTCCACGATGTGAACGTGGAAGAACACAATTCAATGGTTCTTTTCATGTTACATGACTCAGGAAAATTACCCTGTGCAGGGCAGTGATAATGGCTCGAGGAAACGGGAATTACTGTCCGCTGAACATTGTCCTACCAATATTTAGTGAGAAATATTTCCCAACCCTGCAATCCCTGTTTGCTAGATTTGCTTCTGAGGCAGATCTCTGACCGTCAACGTTAAAGGCACAACCTTGTAATTCTGTCCAGGGGAAATTTTGCCCTGGATCGAGATATGACTGGGACGCTCCCCTTTGCGAGCTGGCTGCCCCCTGCTTCAGAACCAGAGGCCCGGCAGTCCAAGAGCTCTGTGCTTTGCTTTTACGGTAACGAGCAGCCTGCTCTGCCGCAGTGCTGGACACTGACGAGCGGATCGCCGGGCTTTTGGCTGTGCAGCTGTTAGTTCCAGGAAAAAGAGCTAATGTTTAGGTTAACTTTTCCATGGTTATTAATGGAAAACCACACAGCAATAGTATGTGTGGAAAGGTTACAGTTTCGTTCTCAAGCTCTGCAGCCTATCAACAGAAACCTGCTGGCTTAGACTTAACGATGGGTTAAGCAATGGCTTTATCAGCTCCTGTGCGGTTTTGAGTCTGCAGAAAGACGAGTCATCAAGCAAGTAGCAACAGACACACGTGTAGGTGTGTGGGGCGTGATCGGGGAGTCCACAGCGCTGGTCTTATTCTCAGGTCTGAAAAGAGAATGTGGTCTCGTGTTTAAAGCAGGTGAGTTTGGGATCGTATCTCCTGGTTTCTGTTCTTTGTTTCAGGAGGAGGTTTCTATTCATGACACTGAAACAGCATGATGTGAAATCAGACAATTGCCTTACATCTGAATTTCCTCATCTCTAAAATAGACTCCTAATTCAAAATAAGAGAGGACTCGGGGGACTTTCCAGATGATAGATTTTTCTCATGTGCTTTGTGATATTCATAGCTAATTACTAATACCTAGCCTTCCCATATTACCATTCATCTTGGCTAATCTATAATGAAACAGATTTCATGACTTTCAGTGAAGTCATTGGAGGCTTGTGTGGCAGAATTTGCTCCTCAGTATCCAATTATGAACAAGTAATTACGGCTTTGGGGATGGTTTCGTTGGATTTGTGCACTCCAAGCAAAGGCCCAGGCTAACTGCCGCATTCCTTCTGCATTTTTGATATAGCTCTAATAATGCAGCCTTAAGTTAAAAACCGTATTCCTGTGTGCCAGCAATACTTAATGGGCTTTACAGTTCCTCATGAACCTGCTAACCACTGAGTTTATTGCAAGTGTGTAATGGCTGATGACCAATCATTGGTACTAACACTGAAATAAATTGCCCTTCTGCTCCCCATGGTCTGTAAGTTCCTGGTGGTATGGGGTGGGACGCAGGCCACGATTTACCAAAAACAGACACCTGCTGCTTGTAGGGACATACAGGAAGGGGTTCTTTGTTACCTGTAGAGTATTGTGCTCCTCTTTGAGGGAGAATGGGCTTTGCTTATCCACTTGCCGTGGGCAAGGGGTGGCACACACAGCACAGTACCCGCAGGCTTCGGTGGGACACCAGGTACAGCAGAGGCAGGAGGGAGAGCCGAAGCCCTGGCAGCAGAACAGCATTGCGTAAAGCAGGACCAGGCCAGCGGGGTTACATCAGCCACCCACACAGGGCGGTTGCTGCCCTGCCGTGCACCAGCGTGTCTCTTTATGGCTCTTCCGTAATACCGCTTACACGGTTGGAATTTGTAGGCGCATTATCAGGAATGGGTCAGGAAGCTGGGCTCTGCGGTTATTAGGGCTTACACACATCGATGCCAGGGATACCTGATACGCTTCAACCTCTCTGCTGTGTGACACACTGATGCGGTGTGAGCCTACCAACTGTCCCACTCCTAGATCCACGGCGCCTTTGTCTTCACACCTTCCATCCTAAATCTTCAATCTGACGCCATTTGCTCTTTTTGCGCTTGGTGCAGGAAGTTTGCCCAGGGTCCTACAGGTACCACATGCTTTCACATCCAGGACAGGAGCCCAGGACTGAATTAAGCTGTAGTTTAAGTCATCCCTTTCAGTGCCTTGGACTACAGGTAAAGCATCTGCTGTCGGTGCTTTTGTGTCTGGGTGGCTTTGTGTGCCTAACAAGTCCCTGAGGGCCCCCTGATCGCTGATGGAAGACCTAGGGTTCCCCTCACCAGTTCTCAGTGCAGATGGACCCAGACACAGTCCAAATTTTTCAGCTGGGGCTGCTGCTTATTTTCAGGAATTTATTGCGATCCCACAGGAAACAATGACCTTGCTTTCCCATAAGGATATGGAGAGTAAGTCCAGCCCACTGCTGGAAGCTGCATGGGGGGAACACAACACAAATGCAACATCAACATTCACTCAGCAAGAAATGTGCATGGGAGAGAGAGATGGGTTTTCTAGACATCTGCCACAAGGTGCTTCTCTCTGCATGAAAATCCTATTCTTTCATGTTATAGGAGTTTCACTTCCTATGTTTTTACTGATTTCTAAGAACCTAAACACCTGCTGAACAAATTTGCAATGTTTTCTGTGAGAATTTACACACCTAGATGCTTTTCTGCATCTGGTCTCCTGGGCTCTGCAGTTCTACCCCCGTGGCACAGCATTATTATCATCGCACCGCTCCAGTAAGGGTTTTACTCCAACAGCTGTTTCGTTCACCCCACCGCTGCAGAACTACTCACTCCACGCAGAGGAAAGTTTGAAACTATTCTGTTCCATTGGCTTGTTTTGCCTTCTGCTCTTTAAAACAAACTAGGAACCCCTTTTATTTCTCAGCTCATGATACCAAAGGCTGCCCTTTCCATGAGCCCCGCGCAGGAATATCCCCTGCGCAGAGCTCGCCCGGTCCCTCGCTGCTCTGGAAATCTCAAGTCAACACTTAGGCAGGTTAATTTCTTGCCTCAATGCAAATTGACGCTTCACAGTAAAGCTCAGCACTTGTGACGGTTTCAGTGCTGTACTAAAATCTGGACAAACGCTGTTTCATACTCAGAGGAGCAAAATACAGTTGTGTGCTTCAGGCCAGGGAGGGTGGGAGGGGAAGAGGAACCAGAGCAGAAATACAAGCACCTGCCTTTGTACCACGAGGGGAGGTGGCACCGAGTTTGATGGAGAAACCCACGTCACCATCGCAGTGCTTGTACCCAGACATCTGTCCTCTGGCAAACAAAAATACTTTCCACAAGTTTTGCGCAGTTAGAGACACCTGACGGTTCAGTGCCCTGTCCCACTAGTCCAGAAGAGTATTGCTCTGCCCCAGCAAGAATTTTACACTCTCCCCCTCCTACGGCCTGATCTGCAGAGGCAGCGCCTGCTCCGGGCTCTAACGTGTGCATGCACACATACGGTCAGTTTGGGCTGGAACTTTGCACCGCTCCTTCTTTGGAAGCTGCATGGGAGATGTGCTGAGGGAGAATAAACTAGCAAGAAAAGTCACTCCCTGTGGTTAAAGGAAGATTTGAATTACATCAATGGATTATTCCAGCTGGTGTTGTAGATCCAGTATTTCGCATTCAGATAAATCAGTACGACCACGTTGCCTCAGTGTTCCTCACTGTATCTGTCTGTACTTGCTCTTGCCCCCTGCCTCAAACAAGGCTGAGATGCTGGTTTTATTTGACACCTGCCCAACACCTGGCACAATGGGTTTGATTTGAGCTCATGGCTGGAGAATATGAATACACCGCTGTAACGAAGAAGGAGCAAGGCCCCAGGCCATGTGGCATCACCGTCGCTCTCCTTTTAGTTTAGATTTAATTTCCTTCTATTTCAGCACTGTGTGGGGAGTGACAAACGACTAGTTATTTCCCAGACAGGTGTTTTCAAGCACACAGTTCTTTCCACAAGATAGGGGAAGTCATGGAAAGGAGGCTTTGTTTTCTGAAAGTTTGAATTTGCCAGAAATAAAAAGACACATTCCTCAAATGGCACAGCAGCCAGTGCTAATCTCCTCTGTGAAATACCCAATGATGTGCAGCAGATTAAAAGTTTTTCAGGTTTTTTGAAAGCATAAGAACAGAAAGCATAAGAAGGAAATTTTACTGTAACATGGTAATGATTCAGGCTGCTTTTTTCCTCCTCTGCATTTTTCAGACACAATGATGATTGCCCACTCGGGGGGCTGTCCCATGAACTGAGAATTATGGTCTGCTGAAACAGGTAAACTCCTGACACAGGTGCCAAAGACGCCGTGCAGACAGACTTGGCAAAGCTAGCTCCCGGCTCCCACTGAGTTTCTTCTTGTAACACCTCAGCTTGCAAAAGAAAAATTAACTCTGTAAGAAACACTGCTGGACTTCTACTTTAAACTATGTGAGCACCATACAGATCTAAAATGTACAGACCTGGACCTCCAGACGCTGCATCTCTGTACTGTTCGCGTCACGTTGTAACCCCCTGCACCCGCAGGCGACTGTGCGACCCCAACCACGTACCTGCAGACACAGCTGTCCCTGCCCGCAGCCAGGACTCCTGCTAACCCATTGCATTTGTTACTGAGTCCCAACCATTTTCACAAATGCTTTGGGAAAGAAACTATGTTGGATTAGCCTCATTTAGAGGCCAGGAAAAGCCCCTGAGAAATGGAAGGTGATTAAGGGGCTTGGTCAAGGTCACTCTGTGTGTCGGTGGCAGAGACTGGACTGACTCTAAGCTTCACCTCCAGTCTAGTGCCCAAACCTCCAATCTCCCTGCTGGCATTTGAGAGTCGCCCACAAACCTCCAGCTCAGTTGGACACCTTAGATCTCGGATTATGCTAGCAGGATGCAAATTAAAATCCATCTTAAGACTCTCAGGCCGTCATTGGCTGGGGTAGGACAGCTCTTTGCCGTCCCCTGTCGCACAGCTGTGCAGAGGTGGGTCCCTGGTCAGCAGCGCTGCATCGCGCGCTCCAGCGATTCTCCAGAAATGTAGTAGGACTTCACAGGCAGGAGCAAGAATTTTGCTTTGCAGAATTGGGCCCTTCACAAAAAACAGTCATTTGGGATGAATGGCTGATACAATCCAGAGTGGTCACCTGAACTCCTCAGGCTGCACAAAGTGCTCACAGTGAAGCCAGAAATCAAGTTAATTTGAGGGTTTGGCATTTCACTGTAATATAAAAACATCAGTGTGATCACAGGGCAGAGGGAGTTTTGTAAGCGTTTGTTGAAAACCGGTGCTTTTCTGTAGCAAAGATTCATGCAATTTGGCTGTAAATTTGTCTTATTTCATACTCTGACCGTTCTGTTTATATTAAGATCAGTTTTTTATGTCAGCACATGCACACACACACATTCTTCCTTCATTGCAAAAAGACCTTTAATGGGGACATTTCCGTGTATTTTGTAGCCTCATCCTCTTGTCATAACTAACCACAATTTGTACCAGAACTGTATCACTGAGATCTAACAAGATATGAGCTTATGTGATTTCACCAGTAAACTTGCAAAACTGTTCTGGAAAAAGCTCCTCTCCCTTCAACTTTGTTAATTTAGGCAGGATACATCTTTACCTATAATTACACATGGTTTTGTTATACTTTTACTCCCTATTTATACTCATCTACGTTTACCTATACAACACAAAATGAAAATGCAATAATACAATGCAATAAAAATTTAAGATATAATTTGCTCCCAGATTGAGATGTTCCTGGCCAAGTCTGAGTTTGAAGCACATTTTAATAATCTCCTTATAAATTCCTGACAGCAGAATGTTTATCAAGGCAGTGCAACTGACGCTCCAGAGAGACACTAATTATTTGGATCCTGTGCTAAGTGACAATTTGCACAAATAAGCATTCCCTTACTCCACTATAAAAGCGATAAAGTTCTCTAAAAAAATATATATACTTTTGTACATCACCCTTATTTGATGATGTTTTGAATGTAAAAATAACCTCATTAATGCTGACAGGAATGCAAACCTAGTCTCTCGAAAATGTGAGAAGACCACAGGAATCCCATGTGACTCTGACTTCCTTGTCTTATTGGAAACATCTGTCTGTTGGTAAACTCAGACCATTTCCAGGTTTGACTCCAAAAAAAAAAAAAAAAAAGAATTTCACAACCTTTTTGTGCATCTCGGCCTCTCTGGGTGCACTTCAAAACAGGTCCTGAACATCCCCCTCTCTCCCTTTCGCTTTGGGATAAAAGATGCATTTTTCAAAGCCTTCTGCAAACCAGGCCGAAGTTTGCTGCTGGCAAACGCAGACAGGCACGTGGCCAGTTGTTGCAGACACAACGCCACACTGTTCCGGACCTGTTGCTGATATCCAAAGCCATGGCTTTCACGGAGCCGAAGCGTTCAAAGCCAGGTAAGACTCTGGCTCAGGCTGTTGCCACGCTACGGGCAGGAGTCCTTTCTGGCAGTTCTCCTGGAAGAGGTATCAGCTCTCTCTTGTCTGGAACCATCTAACCCTGTATCCAGCACTTACAGGTCAGTTATTTCTAGAACTGTACCCTCGCAGTGAAGAAACAGTCCTAGCACAGGGCACCTCAACCTTGATGAAAGGGGCCAGGGCACGAGCAGACAAGAGGCAAAGGGAAGGGATTGTCTGAGGTCACGCAGAGGAGGAGGACTGGAATCTAAGCTTCAGGCCGCGCATTATCCAGTGCAATGTATACGAATTGCAAATTTATTAGTCACTACCCTTGAACCAATGTCTTGTTATAGACTAATGTGAACTTCAGGGCAGGGGACGCCTGTCTTGAGAATGCGTATGGTACCTAGGAAGCTGTGTGGGCTACAGCAGATAAACACTAACCATTAGTCAACACAGTGTTTGATGCTGAATCCATGGTGTGTTCTACGCAAGCGACCTTTCTGAACAGCTCAGCTCATGTGCTGGCAGTGGATAAAGTAACTGATCATAGCAAGGGATTGCTTATATATGAAAATGATGTAACCCTAGGATTAAGTCCAATTCCTTTTCAGGCTACAAAGCAAACAGAGATGCCTTTCAGTTATTTTTCATCTGGCTTCACTTTTTTGTGTTGACCAGTGGGTGAATTAAAGTGCCCATTCAACAACACCAAGAGTCTGAAATCTGCTTCCTTCCATTCTTCAGGAAAGAGAAGGAAGGACGTACAAATGGCTTTCAGGAATTTCCCAGCTTTTAGGAATATCATATGGTCAAAGGCTCCTGTCCGCAAATTTCAGGCTCCTCTTTACTAGCCATAAATTTTGCCTGCAAGGGTTTGAATATTTACCTAGTCTGAGAATGCACCATGTGGTAGGTTTTTAACCTGGTGGCTCTGTTTGAGGCTGCTGGTTACTGTAGGATGCTTTGCTAATCACTGCTGCTGTCATTCCCAGGGCACATCCATGCTGTAAAGACCGCTACAGCTGGTAGTTTGTACGTCGCTGGCAGCATGGGCATGCTGGGTTGCTGCTAAGTAACTCTGAAGTATTTACTCAGCTTGTGCCATGCAGTCTACGCTGAGCAACTGCATGGTATGGTTGAAACCGAGCTAGTCAGTCTGGGTGAGTGCCAGGTAGACGAACCAGAGGACCCAGGCCAGCCTCCATGGCCCAGCGTTCCTGCAGAGCACCTGGGAGAGGCACGATGGGTGGCCTGGTCCCCCTTGGCAACGGCAGGCAGCACGGCACCCTGTGAAAGGATGGCATCGGGATGAAGTCAGGCAGTCAGGGAAAAGCTGGAAAGCTGGAGCAGCCCTGCCTTGTGCAGCAATACCTCAAAGCCTTGCTTCTGACCGCCTGAAGCTGCCTGTCTCCTGCGACTGGCAAGGCTGGGTTTACACCAGGGCTGAAGTTTCAAACCAGCTGTTCCCCCACTTTAAAACCACACGACTGACTTGGAGTTGCCAATACCAGCTCTGACGAGCTGGGTAGAGCACTCCTTTACCTACGCTTCCCAGCAGAACAGCATCAAATCTAAGTTTGCCGGCGGACAGCTGTGAAAGCCACCAGACTTGCCACCATTCACCCATGCTGAAGATTTTGGTGAGGACCAAGTCTGTCCTTGCTGCAGCCCCGGCTCATGCTGCCTGGTCTAAAGAAGCTATTTAGAATCACACAGAGAGGCCATAGGAATTTATACTTAGCTCACCACTGCCAAAATGACTCTTACAGCTCTTCCCCACCAGCTAATCTTTAGTGTTGGGAAGCCCTACACCAGAAACAGAAGGCTGGGAGAGCATGGAAGTGTCTGTGCCCAGTCCTGTTCCATATATTCGTCAATGACCTGCATGAAGGGACAGAGTGTCCCCTCGGCAAGTTTAGAGGTGACACAAAGCTGGGAGGGGTGGCTGACACACCAGAAGGCCGTGCCGCCATCCAGAGAGACCTGGGCAGGCCGGAGAGTTGGGCAGAGAGAAACCTTCTGGAATTCAACAAGGGCAAGTGTAGGGTGCTGCCCCTGGGGAGGAATAACCCCCTGCACCAGGACAGGTTGGGGCTGACCTGCTGGAGAGCAGCTCGGTGCAAAGAGACCTGGGAGTCCTGGGGGACAACAGGGTGACCATGAGCCAGCCATGGGCCCTGGTGGCCAAGAAGGCCAATGGCATCCTGGGGGGCATGAAGAAGAGCGTGGCCAGCAGGTGGAGGGAGGTTCATCCTCCCCCTCTGCTCTGCCCTGGGGAGGCCGCATCTGGAGCACTGGGTCCAGTTCTGGGCTCCCTGGTTCCAGAAGGACAGGGAACTGCTGGAGAGGGGACAGCAAAGGGCCACCAAGGTGATGAGGGGACTGGAACATCTCTCTGATGGAGAAAGGTTGAGAGCCTTGGGGCTGTTCAGCTGAGAAGAGCGGACTGAGAGGGGGTCTCATCAATGCTCAGCAAGAGCTAAAGGGTGGGTGTCAGGAGGACGGGGCCAGGCTCTTCTCAGTGGCGCCCAGGGACAGGACAAGGGGGAACGGGCACAAACTTGACCATGGGAAGATCCATCTCAACAGGAGGAGGAACTTCTTTGCTGTGAGGGTGGCAGAGCCGTGGCACAGGCTGCCCAGAGAGGTGGGGGAGTCTCCGTCTCTGGAGACATCCCAAACCCACCTGGACGCGTTCCTGTGCCACCTGCTCTGGGTGACCCTGCTCTGGCCGGGGGTTGGACTGGGTGATCTCCAGAGGTCCCTTCCCACCCCTGCCACTCTGGGATTGTGTGTGTGTGCATGTGCAGGGCTGCCATGATGTGCTGTCCTTCAGCAGCTCCTGCACTAGGAACATCTAAACCTGTTGGATACAGCCAGTTAGCCTCAGTCTGCATGTCAGGTCAAGGAGGTGACGCGCCATATCTCAGAGCACTGTGTAAAAGGCACCTTCCTCACACTAGCTGTCAGCGTCAGACATACCATATGCTTGGTGGTATTCCTGGCATGTGACCAGGTGTATAAATGTGTCTGCTCAGTGACCCATGCACAGGCCATGCATCCATCACAGAAGCGGTCCTGTCTTTGGACAGCAAAGGGACGAAATGCTGTCCCTGTGAATGTTGTTGCAACCTGGAGAGATGCTGAGAGCCATGTCCCAGGCTGGATGAAGGAAATGATGAACAGGTTATTAAAATTATATTATCAAACAACCACTTCAGGGGAAGGGATGCGTTGATAAGTGATCCAGAGGCCCTCTCATTGTGATACTGGTGAAATGGCTCCAAGCCAGTGGCAGGGATTGGATCCAAGCTCATTAAAACCAGCCCTGACTTTCCAGGCAGGGGATTCTGGCCCCACGGTTGTTTGCACGGGTAGAAATTCCCCACCATTTCAGTGCAACACATCTGATCCTTTTCCTTTGCAACACTGTCCTACAGAGACAAGTTTCATTTCGAAAAAGAATTTATGTGGAATTGCTCCTTTTCCTTAATATTTTTTTCTTGCAAGGAAATCAAACTGTTCACACTGGCTCAGGACTATCTGCATGGAAGCTGCAGTCCACACTGGCAGATGTTTCCCACAGCCGTCCCCATTGATTCAGCACTGACCTTCCCTCTGCATTTCCAATCGCACCAACACAGAAACATGTTTTATAAGATAATATTTGCTGTTTGCTGACCTGGGAGAAGCCACTAGCCCTAAGGTAGCCTCACTCATGCAGCCTTTGTATCCTAAGGTTTAGACATGCATTTAAATTTCTCTTAGAAGAACAGTAAGCAGAGAAGAAAAGAGGGAGTTTGGCAGGAATCAGCTAGGGCTTAGAGTCTCATTATTTTGTGAGGTGCAAAGTTTGCAACTATTTTTGCAACCTTTTGCTTTACTTTTTGACTAATTTGTCTCCCAGGGCACAGTTGTAGATTGTGGTAGTTCAGTTAACAGCAACACTGCTTCATTCCTTCCCCGTTCCTTGCACAGAAGCCTCTAAATGTTGTAAAGTCAACCTTCCTAACGTCCAGCTCCGGTAAAATCACTTTCGACACCTACAAAGGCGAAAGTGAGGTATGACAGACTAAAATCAGAATCCAAATCACGGGGAATGCCTATAGCAAGATGTGAGATGACTCAGAGATCTCAAAGCTGAACCCAGTGCTTGAAAGCCAGATTCTTCTCCCTACTTCAAATCTGAAGTAGGGGAACAGCCCCCACATTTTTGCTGAACAGCGGAGGGGAAACCCTGCCTAATTATGCCATTTCAGCTGTGTAAACTAATGAATGTCATTTTAGTGTTTTACAGGGAGTTCTCATATTGGTTTTGCTGGTGCTGTTGGGAGTGACATCACCTGGTAGCTATGTCAGTACTGTAAAGGAATAAATATAAACTGCTCACTTAAGTCTGAAAGTGATTAACAACATCAAGAGGGTCACACATGGTTATTCAAAGACAAAACACTCAGGTTCATAATTTTGTTTACATGAAGGAAAACAAATGTTCTAAGAGCAGCCCGCCCTCACAGAAAGTCCAAGAAGCACTTCATATCTACCCAGGGAAGTGCCCGAACATTTGCAAGCCTTCCAGGAGCCAGCTGGCGAGAAACAGGTATTTTAGCAGCTATAAGCCTGGGTGCATTTTCAGCCAGCTTCCCTTTGACACTAAATTATACTTGCACCCAAGTCAGAGATCCCTTCCAGCGCGGCAGGATCATAAGGAGTTTAGTTCACTTTGAGTCTGGATCACGTAACACCTGTACGGGCCCATTCTGTGAACTGCATGTCTGAGAGACACGTCACCAAGAAGGGACGGAGCCTGCTGTCAGTCGCACTAATATAAATTGCTGCCCACTTAAACTGCTCTTGGTTTTCCCTAGCATCTTCCATGTAAATAATCTTAGCTTGGTAAGTCAAAAAAAATAGAATAGGCATCCTGAATTCAAACCCTGATTTCCGTGGGAAAATTGCCAGGCATTAGCAATCCCTATGTTACGACATAGTAAAATCTGTATCACGCTCAGTGAAGATATTTTAGCAAGCCTTCCCCCTGAAGGAATAAAATATTAAACCTTTTTATTCATAATAGTTCATTGGTCCTGCATTCAGTGGAAAACCTTACAGGGAGCCAAATGTTACAGAACTATGATTCTCCCCCCAAAAATTACATTGTTGTTTCACGTGCAGTTGAGTTTCTTGAAGGCTTCACAATGCTACATAGTTCCTTAAGCTTTGGGCCAAATAAATTCCTGAAGCAACTCCAATCTCCTTTGCTGGTTTATGTCAGGGGTGCGTAAAGCAATCGCGTAAGACATTAATACAAGGGGCATTTTTCACCATGAGGTGAATATGGACAGCGGCTCAGAGAGGTGTTGAATCTCCACCCCTGGAATGGCAACAGCCCTGGGCAACTGGGTGCAACCATCTGATTTGCAAGGGGTTAGGGGATGTCTAATGGCTACCCCAGGGATTCCAGTTCACCCAGGCTGTGTACCTTGAACACACGCTAAGTTTGCAAAGCTGAGGTGCAGCTCTCACTCTCCCCTCCCAGCTGCACGTCCCTGCCTGTCTGCCGGGCGCTTGGAGCTGCACGTGGGGTGTGCTGGCCTCTTAAGCGCTCAGCTAGGTACCTCTAGGGACAGATCGGGATAGTTATTTAGGAAGCACCCAGACATTTAATTCCACTGAAAAGGAGCAGATCAGTGCCTCGGAGATGAGAGGCAGTTCTATGGTATCCTGCTGTCAAAGACAGTGTGATCCCTGGTAGCACTAGAGGGAACGGATCAAAACTAGAGATGGGTCGATTCAGACTGGACGTTAGGAAGAAGTTCTTCACCGTGAGGGTGGTGAGACACTGGAACAGGTTGCCCAGAGAGGTGGTGGAAGCCCCATCCCTGGAAGTTTTTAAGGCCAGGCTGGATGGGGCTCTGAGCAACCTGGTCTAGTGGGAGGTGTCCCTGCCCAGGGCAGGGGGGTTGGAACTAGGTGATCTTTAAGGTCTCCTCCAACCCTAACAATTCTATAATTCCTGTAAAGTGACATTAGTCCGTTCTCTTCAATGGCTTCTGTTTCCACCCATAAGCACACATTAATGTATAGAACTCTGCACAAACCCAGTTTTCACTAGAAAGATGTGGGAATGCTTCCTCCCTCTCACACAACAGTCCAAACCTCATTCTGCAAACTTTGCTTTGTAAAAGTGCCCATGAAGTTCAGACTTATGTAGCAAAATATATACGTTCATGTACGTTCAGAGTTTTATTCCAGAATGTAAGATTTTAATGAATGAAAATATGCAGAAGTATTCCTTACTATTCATTAGGATTACTTACGTAACTGAAAGCAGCTGTATTATCTAAGAACAAGATTGTACTGGGCTCTTTGATGGGTATATGTGTCACCACACCTGGACAGTTTTCATACTGGAAGCTGTCTCAGTCAAACTGCACAAACTGCACTTGCAAACAAAGATGAGAGACGTGACTGAATGCCACGAGTATCTGCCTTCAGTCCCACATGTAAAGGCAGTCAGGAACTTTAGAGGGATTTTATTTTTGCCTAGCCATAAAACACGTTTTGAGGCACAGTACCTTGTCTCCTGGCTGTGGGCGCATCACAGATACGCGGTCGTAGCCCTTCCGCAGCAAGACCCAGAGAGCATCCAATTTCCCCTGCAATCAAAAGAAATACCAGTGTTATCTTCTGTGCAAGAACAAGTGTGCCGTGCAAAGTGCCCTGCAGGGACAATGCAGCTTAGACCTACCCATTTTTTACTCAACCATTTGGTGTGATTGTACAAGATGCTGGAGAACAATGTTTTCTGTCACAGAAACTTGCTCCAAACTTGGTGCAAGTGCAAAGGAAGAGGCTTTCAGACGAGCAGTAAGTAGAAATGTCTGGCAGTCAACAGTATCCATGTGTCTAGCCTTTACATACTAATCTGAAAATCTCCAAAGGTAGTAGGTGACCTAAGATACCTCCTCGGCTGAAAGAGTCTGATACCTACTCAGCTCCTGACATCATTGCTAGCAAAACGCTAAATCAATGCAGAAAGCGACCAGGTGAATTTATAGGCTGCATCTCCTAACTACTCCGCTGCCTCCTCTGGCTGGCTGAATGGCTCGCCTCCAGCTCTAAGTGACCACTGTAGAAATAAACTGTCAAATAGTTTTGATTTATGTGTCAAACCAATCTGCTGGTTTGGGAGAACTGACTGACAAAGTGTCTCTCCACACAGCCAAGCCAGCTGCGCCGTGGCTAGGTGCTGTGTAACAGCCCACTCAATCTTCCATGTCAGTTACACGCCACCAAGAGAGCACCAGGTTACCAGGTCTCACACAAGCTCCCCAGTCCCATCCCACGTGTCAGTCAATATTTGCATCTTTTCCAGGCAGTAACACACACCTTTCAAAGTCCTCCGTTCGTATGAGCTCTGTGTCAGCTGCCCTACAGCAGCTCAGCCCACCGCACTGGTTTTGACAACTCGTTGTGTGGTCTCGGACCCAAATGCACGTGCACAGACCCAGACAAGTTTTTCTCAAAACCCGGCGCGTTGAAGTCTCATGTTGACAGACAGTTTGGTTGCAATGTGGGGTCGGACCCTCCCTGCCATTCCTGCAATGCTGCTCTGCAATGCAAGGAGCTCAGGCCTGACTGCGATTCAGCAGCGATACAGCATGTCAAGCCTGCGGTTATTTTCGAAATGAGCTGAAGGAGGCCAGAAGGAGCAGCACAGGGCTCTGCAATGTAGAAATATTCACCGAATCATCTCCTGCGAAACACACATCTGCTGCCGAAGGATTCTCTGCTATTTTCTGATAGGCCGGGGTTTCACTTTCAAAATGGTTTCAGCTTCTGGGAGATCTGCAGAAGGGTTTACACAAGTGCAGCACGTTGGCTGGCTCAGTGGAAGACTACAGACAAGCTGAAGATTAATTTATCAAACTCTCTTGAAATTAACTTCATCTGACCCTTGGTCTGTCAAGTGCATGATACCCAGAGAATTAACGACAGACAGTATTTATTAAGGTTTCCATTAGTATTGTTCTGGATGATACAAACGCTATCGTATAAAGAGCAGGCACCGTGAGCGAAACCCCTGCCAGTAATATTCAGTAAACTTTATTGTATCTGCAGAGATGGAGGAAAGCTGCCGTGGGAATGCGCAAAGTTGTCCCTTGGTACAAAACCATTTCCTGCGGTCGAGAAGATCAAACCCAAAGGCCCAGCTACCCCTGACTGGACTCAGAAACTCATGTATGATGGCTACCTGCTTCCTGGAAATAAAGACTACAGAAATGCTGTGACAGCAGAATTGTCTCACGTAACCAGCATAGGACAAAATTAAGCAAATAGAAAGCTAAGCTGCATATTGCAGTGGTGGTGGGAAAAGAGCAAGTAGCTTCGTTAGCAGTGAGGAAGCTTGCTTTTCTGAGAGCCTAGCTCTCATGGCTGATAGCGAACTTCAGTGTCTGTGGAGGTGAGACCTTCCTGACAGCCAGGTCCTTCTGCGACATTGGTTCTCTGGTATCTAATTAAAGCCTCAATGCACTCAACGTGTACTCCTCCTTTCATGGGGACATAGAGTCTTTCTCGTTCCTTTTCAAGAAAACATCAGGGTCCTAATCCTCTTTGAGACCTGTATTCCTCAACCAGTGTGTCAAGCCAATGGTTCAAAGCTTCTTTGGGAGTTGGAGGGATACACGGGTGGAGACAGACAGACACACGGAATGGCTGCACAGATCTTGTTTCCACAGGAAACTGGGGAAAAGACTTCCTAAGGTGAGAGCCAGGAAAGTCTGTTATTCTTGAAGGAAGAAGCAAGAAACTCCTCTGTCAGACTCTTCTGCATTTGGACAGCACAACCTCCTAGAGCTAAGGGAAGCCACCCCTGTCTATCCCAATCCGTCCTTCCCCCTACATCAGAGGTGGCTGCAGCTCTTGATCTCCCGTCCCCTCTAACAACTTAAGAAAGAAATACCTTTTTCTTCCATTTTTCCTTTAGGAAACCAGAGGGAAAATTACAACTTTCCACGGAACATAAAGTCCTTTTTAGTCCTAATTTCCAAGAGCCTACCAAGTTTTCCTGGGAAAAGCCAAGATCTCCATCTTTGTGAGTCTGAATGGAGCTTCAGGGTCTGCCTGAGACACCTGGGTGGAAGAGAGGGAGAGTGGATCATGGAAAGGATGACGTTGCCTGAAGAAATGAAAATGGCAATGTGTTCACTTGGAAATATAAACACTTCTGTGCTCTCCAGTGGATGGGCTGTGTCTCTGCGTTTGGGAACTCCTTTGCAGTTGAAGCACAAGGTCACCTGGAGAAAAAAAAGCTCTGGAGGCTTTGAGTCCTACTAGATATGAAGTCCAGAAAGAAGGAACAATCAGAGCAGATGACAAATGAAGGAGGGCATAGTTTTAGCCATTGCTTTAATGTGAATATATTCTTGTGCTGAATTAATGGTTTAATTCGGCACTGTATCTACCCTGGTCTAGTGAATGACGCGATACCTAGAATGCTCCTGCGACCTGGTATCTGGTGGTGTCAGTTAGAGGCAGTTTTGTAAGCTGCCTACAAATCCAAGCTGCCTTTGGGCTTCTTCTAGCAAGGAAGCTGCGCCATGTCAGCTTTGTAGATAGAGACAGAAGAGACAGAGGCCAGAAAACATGCCAGGGTCACACGGCTTAATAAATGCTTAAGTAGCCTCCACTTTGGATTCACCTGAGGTTTCTTTTTGAGACCACCAGTTGTTGCTTCAGCCTCAGCCTTGGGGCAGGTCCTGCATGTGAGTTTTTGTGGATGAACAGTGAGTTCAGCCTCGTCTTGTGGTTCTTTCTGCATTGCCTTTTAGAGACTGATGGTGGTCCTTTTCAAGTCAAACAAGTAGTATAACTGCTCTGAGGAGGATGAACAAAGGAGAGGAAGCTAGGTAGATGGACAGATAAAAGCAGAGGTAACAACAGAGGTAGGAGGAAAGCTGCTAACCAAATCAAACCATACAGAGCTGCACAGCTGGCTGCAGCAAGGGAGCATGTCCTGAACCAAATTAAAACAAAAGGCATGGGCCTTTACGATCCTTTACTTGCACGTACATTTTGTGCTGCCTCCCCCTGTGTCAGATGAACTGAGGATTTGCTGAGTTTCTTAAGAAGTTTTCAGACTTGTCATTCTCCTTAGATTATTTTCACTGACCTTTCGAAATGTTGAAATGATATTTTAAAAGCAGGATAATCCAGTTGGCGTCACGCTAAGAAGTAACAGCAGCAATTAAGAATGATAACAATAATAACAACAACACTCTGTTAAGTGTCAGTAGCCACATTTGGTAGCAAATAAATCCCTGGAGCATTTCAAAAAGTGATCTCTCCACTCTCAGCTGTCTACCTACCTTGTAGGTGTTACTCTGGGAAGAGTAACAAAGAGGGAAGAAAAACCTCCATCAGATAAACTGGCAAAAGGCAGAACACGAAGTAAAGGCTGGCTGGCACTTGTCCTGCGTGGAGAACCGGAGGCCTGCTGGCCAGCAAGATGACTAGCCCTAAAATGTGCATTTCCTGGCTCTTTGTCAGATTCAAGCCACCTTGATTCACTGTTTCTGAGATTTAATTCCTTGCCCTCCTCCTTTAACAATGATTTTTTTTAAAGTAGCTCGTTACATGCATATTCGCCCACTTTCCAAAGAGGTGTTTCAACCAGTCCAGCGGAGTGTGTGGGAGTTTAACATCTGCTTTAACCAAAGGAGCCGAGTGCACTTGGAGCATGGGGATAAGGGAAAAATTAAGGTGAGTACCAGGAGACATTTCCTATGGGTGAGGTCTGGTAGTCTGTGAAATATTCCCCCCTGAGAAGCAGTGGAAGCCTCTATGTTATTTTAAAAACCAGACTGGAAAACGCAGTGAAGGAGAGATTCAAGTTATCAGTCCCGCCTTGGCTGAGAGTACAGACCCAATGACCTACTACGCTACCCCTGCTCGCCTCCCTCTGCCCGCTGTGACTCTCTGATAGCTTCCCTGCATAAAACAATGCAAGTTCATCTTCATATGCTCACATCTTCAGGACAAGAGCTTCTGCCAAGCGTGCTGATGAATTTTGCCAATTTTGCTAATTCCTTACTGCACAGGGAGAGTAATAGCAGGAGCCCTGCTTCATAGGAATGAGCCCCTCTGGTTTTGATGAGTGCTCACGATTACACGTGAGGGAAGTGTTGGATACAGCTGTCCCATCTGCATACACTGTCTTTTTGGGTGCAGTTCAATAAGGGGCGTGGTGGCAACTAATAATTAGGTAAATTCTTGTCCGCAGACAGATTCAGGTTGCTAAATACTATCCAGATGTGGAACACCCCAAAGGTATGGAAGTATTTGGATATGGGGTCTTGGATTGGAACTGTCCTTATACTGTGTACAATTGGAATGGTAGATAAGAGAGACATTTCTGAAGGAATTAATAATATATATCACCCATGAGATACTCCTAATATTGTAGGCCCCCTTATAAATGAATTCTTGCTGTTCCGAAGCAAAAGCTGTTCCTAGGCATAGTCAGAACTGAACTCGAACCCTACACACATTGAATCTTTTCTCCAGGTCTCTCTTGAACTTTGGAGAATTTCCAGGTGGGACACAGACCTGCAACAGACTTGACTCCTCTGTTCAGAACTCATTTCCTACCATGCCAAATAAACTCTGAAAATTAACTGCAAGTCTTCTGAGGCTGTAATTCAACAGCGTGAACTGGTGAAGGAAGAGGGAAGAAATTCAGCAGTATCTTCTATGGGAAAGGACCCAGCTGTCAGCTAGTGATCTCAGGTTGTTGTACCCACAGGGATTCCAGCTGCTTGAGCATGCATTCGGGGCTCTTTGTGCTAAAATCAGTGCTTTTGTCAGCTCCTCGGTGGTTAGAGTACAGCTTTGTGTGCTGTGAACCCTCCTGACTGCAGCATGCAAAAAGCAACTGAGCTGCGTCTCTCAGCTGGATGAGGTCATTTCCATGAGCACACAGCAGGAGTGAGAAATCTCCCACATGGGACAGGTGTGTTTTACAAATGCTTTGCACTGATGCAAAATGGCAACGCAATGCATTTAGGAACAAAGGAGCAGCTACATGGGATGGAGCTTACTGCATTCCCCACCCTGGACTGGTAACAGCTGACTCTCTAACCTGTCCCACCATGGGAATGAATAACCTTCATGAAGACGTGTTGAAATCATTATAACACAATTGCGAATGACTTGTTGGTGGGCTATGTTTATTAGATGATAATCTTTAAGGGGGAAAAGAGAGAGGGCATTGGACCAAATTTTCAGAGAGGCTCACATTTCCATATACTCTGGAAACCACTCTTACTCCCTCGTGCATCCCTGCCATTCCCAGCACTGGATTTGAACCAGCTGCAAGATCAATGACTGAGGAAAGCCCAAAGACATGACTTACCCAAATTCCTATGGCCAGTGCTTGGAGCTGATCAGTAACAAGATACAACACGGGGAAAGCTGGGTGCACTGTAGTGTAATGTATCTGCATTGCAATAACTTGGGTAGCAGAATATGTCTGACTAGATTGACTGCTACTGGTGAGGAAGAAAACAGCAGAATAAAACCTCTAATTTCCAGTGGTGAGGCACTTCCCCATTTCCCAGCATAAATGTCAAGGCGAGCTCTATACACTAAAAGGTTTACCGCACATGCTACGCACACCCTCTTTGCAGACTACGTGCAGATAAATTGCCTGTAGAGGGTTTCTAAGAGCCTAGTGAGCATCTCCACTCTTCACAATGAGATTGAAGCTCCCGTGGTGCCAAGTTTGCACTTGGATATGAATTCAGTCTTTTTTGAGACTGATAAATAACTACAGTGCTGCTACAAATAGCTCCAGACTGAAAAGAGACAAGAAGGTTATTAGCATTTCCCAAGAGTTACACCTGAGAAACAGGAGTGAGGGATTTTTTTTTTTTCCTTTTCATTAGAGTAGTTCTACAGTAGTTAAGCTGTCCTCCTTTCCTGAGGACAGCTTAATTTGTCCTGAATGTAAAAGATCAGCTTTCTGACATTGGAATGCCCTCATACCACGCCCTGGAAGAAGCGACTAATATCTGTTTTGTGTGATTTGCTTCTCTTAATCCAAGAGAAACATTCACGTGTGCAATGAAGAGTTTTGCTGCAGTGAAGTATTCGGTTGCTTGCTCGTTTCCGTTTTGTACTTGCCAACCATTTGTATCAGTGAAGACAAACTGAGGAACAGCTGCCTGCCCTTGGGACAGATGGCAGAGAAGGAGGGTCTTCCCAGTTCCCGTGGGCGACTGTTGTGTAGCTTTGCATTGCATGCGACCTGGTATCAGTGTGAAGTTGACCTTCCACATCCGAGGCACTCCAATTCAGCTGAACACTTCTTGCCGGGCACCCCCTCCCTGTGAGGCCAGCACGCTGCCCTGCAGCAAGCCTGCCCTGTGACCCACGCCTGCTGGCAGACATCCATCTGCTGCGCTGCAATCCTTGATCTCCTGAGGATAACGCTCCCTGGTGACATTTACCAGCAATTTTCTTCCTATTTCCTCCCTTCTTTCTAAAGAAAGAGGATGCTATTTATTCCCTGTGTCTTAGGGAATCTGCAGTGTGCACTAAAGGGCCTGCCCTTGGAAGTGCAGCTGAGTCTCTAAGCACTTTACAGAAGCTAGCTGCACCACCAGAAAGGATCGGGACCCTACTCTGGTCTAGGAAAGCGATGCAACCCCAAAACCTCATCGATCTGGTGGGAAATTCCCATTGCTCCCTGTGGTTCCTCTCTACAGCACCTCCCCAGGCAGGTGTTCAGTGGGACTCCCTCATGCACAGCTACTCCAGCAGCATCTTGAGATCACAGGTTTGTGGACAGTTCTACATCTTAGCCTGAGACGTGACAACAATACAGATCTCCTGGAAACATCCTACACAGTACAACACTGGACTGGACTTACTTTGATTGGAGAGTACCACTTCCGAGGAGAGGAAGGCCTGCGCATGTTGTTCGCAAGGTTCCTGGGTTCAGGGAACTCGTATTCCTGTTCTGGCATCTTGACTCTGGCATTCTTGGCTTTCTCTAGCTTAGCGCCTTCTTCTGTGGAGCCCTTTTCTCCCCAGCGCACCTGAAAAGATGGCATCAGGGCATATTACCATAGTAGCTGCTGTAAAGAGTTACATCCCTGCTGTAGTAACTAGATCCTGGTCCATATTTTCCCAGTGTCCAAATCCAAGGTGAAGAGCGAGCTGCAGGCTGTAAAGCTTATTTCTAGACTAGAGCTCAAACCTTAAGCTTCTCCTCCTTTGTGATTTATGAGAAATGTCAGAGTGGGGAAGGTTTTCATAAAAACTGAAAATATTTCCTTGTAATTTGTATGGCAACACTGCCCTCGTATCCCAGGCATGGACCAGGATCTTACTGTACTAGAAGAAAAAGATGGTCTCAGACTTCAGGAATGTTTGGTTTTCAAATATTCCTATAGAACAACGATCTGGGCTCAGATGTACAAAAAAGCTTAAAGAAGTCTGTGCCTATCTCCTGAGTTTCTTTTTGGGTAAATTGCAGGGGATATCACAGCTCAGTTCACAAATAAGATATTCTAATACATGAACTGGTATCTATTTACCTCCATTCGTTTGATGCCGCCAACTCCTCGACCACCATAATAAGAGGCATCTACTGTTGGCCATTTCTTCTTTGGAAGGCCATCATCATCTTCCTCCTACAAAACAGACGGAAGGGGTTGTGCTGTTAGGAAGCATGACTAGAGATGGAAAGGAATAAACAGTCACAGGCTATGTGGTCCTTTGAGCCCACTAGAGCCAGTGCAATCAAGGTTCTGGTCTCTCACTGGTTATTTTCCAGAGGATGTATACTCACGAAAAGAAAAGTTTCATGATATAAACACCACCACCACTTGAAAGGTACAGTCCAGCTCCAGCAGAAATGAGATTCTTGCCTTTTTTTCTTTTTATTTTTTAAGGAGACTCTGTCTTTCATCATCATCAAATTCAGGGAAGTAAATTGTTTCCAAATTGCAAAATCATTGCAGCAACCACCAAAACGGCACTCAGCGTAGCTCAAGAGCGGGGGTCTTTTGGCTGCAAGTCTGGTCGATATGCTAGCCACGAGTGACAGCAGCAGGGACTCAGCTCTTTGCCATCCCGTCACTGCGACTCGAGTGGGAACAGCTGCTCTGAGGAGCGTTCTCGGACTCATGGCTCCCCATGCTGGAGGAACCCTCCAGGGCCCAGGTAAATCAATGCACTGTAGTTCAGATTCGACAGAATGGGGGGGAAAAGCAAGAAAGTAAGCAGGTCAAATTTGCTCCTGAGTGAAGGCAAATTAGGAGTACGTTCGGAAACAACCCCAGCATGAATGCCCAACACAGAGATGCGGGGTTTTGGAGATGAGCTGGCCAAGTGTAATAGGATGGAAAAGTCTAATGGAAAAGTTACAGGAATGGAATTAGCGCTTATAATGAACTTCTGCCTCTGCTGGGGAAGTCCATGTGGCTTCAGTGATTTTCACAGGCTTATGCCAGCAGAAGTCAGGCCCTGTGTGAGAAATAAGACTTAAACTCTATACAAATTGGATGTGTTCTAACCTTACATACTGCAGGCCGCAACCCTGGCCTTCATGATGTTCAGATACCACCAAATTAACAAATCAAGAAAATCTCCTTAAGTTTATTTAAAACGAGTCTAGCTAAGGTTCTTTGTTGCACTATATAACAACTCCACGTGTGCTCTGACCTATATAGTGCCTTTCCCTTTAATTTCTGCAGTTCAGGCTGTGAACTGGCAAAGCAGAAAAGCAGAGTTCATCAAAAACGTGAAGTATTTCCTGTGAAAAATGTGGAGAGAAATGAAAAATGGTCCCTCTCTTTTTTCTTTCTTTAATTTTTCACAGAGATTTGGCAAAACTCCAAAACTTAGGAGCTTTCCAAAACTGGAAAAGCCAAAAATACTTTGAAATTTAACTCCCCAGTAGGAAAAATGAAAAACTGGGGGGAAGAAAAATCCAAGACAAACTATGCTTTTCAGGCCAAACAAAAGCATTGCTGTTTTTCCAAATACAAATAAATTCGGCTGCAAAATTTGTTCTGATCTAAAGGAAGAGTGAACAATTGAGTCATAAATACAAGGTTCCTCTCCTTCATAGCTGACCTCTTTCTCTCTCTGGTTAGAGCAGCTGAGGCTCTTTGCTGCAACCTAAGAACTTAATATCTCTGCATGAAGTTTTCCATGAGGACTTTTTGAAAAAATTGGAATCAAAGCCATTTAAATATTTTCCTTCAGCAATTCTCTTTCTCTCTCTTCAGTTTAGCACAGACTGGACTTCTCACAACAGGAAATACCAAGGTTTAGGAAATCTTCCCCACAAGCCCTTAAAAGCCCTGCAAGTCACTTCAGTCTAAGACAGGAGTGTTTCTGCCAGAACAACAGAAACAGCACACGCACAAAAAGACAACAGTGGACACTTGAAAAACAAAGGAGTCACAAGCTTCCTTCAGGATGAGTCTGTTTACATGTTTTGAAGGGCGCAGGAGGTTTTGCAATACAAGCAGAAAAAACCAACCAACCCCACCAGTGATGTCCTACACGCTTGGCAAATATGCTCACAACACACGTGAGTAGCGAGAGGAAAGCAACTGGAAACCTGGGGGTCAGGGTAGGAGACCAGCAGGAAAATGAGAAGGAAGAAGCACGCAGCCCCCGCGTCCAGCGTCCCAGCTCACTGCCACATTCACAAGATCTGAGCCAATAAAACAGGGCTGAATTCTCACATCCTGACTCAGTTATGCCCGTATTTTTCTACACTTAGCTACTACAGGGTTTTTGCCTGAAGAAGAACTGCATAAGGAACTTCAGCTCTGACACAGCAGCAGTACAAAAAAAACAACCCCAGAAAATTCAAGTGCATTTAAGGATGGTGGAAATTGACTGCACAGAACTTGGCATCTTTCCACCCCCAAAATCTGCTTTAGATGGAGCTAGAGTTTCTTTTAAAAAAATAAGAAGCAGGACAGAGCTACATTTCACAGTCGGAGATCCAGATTCGTAACTGCTGGATTTCAGAAAACAAAGATCTGTGTTTATCTCAGAGTCCATGCCGGGCTCTGCATACTTTGACCCTGACCTGAGGGAACCTCATCTGTGGGTAACACAAGGATAATTCAGGCTCCGCTAGGCGTATCTGAACCACTCAGGGCAAGAATTCAAACTAAATCTGGCCAGATGTAAAAAAGTTTGCACAACCGACCCCTCTCCCTGCCCTTACAATTATTTTCACAATTGTCTCTGCAATGCCTGAATCTTGTCAGAATTCAGCATTTACAGAGAACTCTGCCTGCACCAGGCGCTGTGAGACATGGGACAATCATTCCTCTGAGTAAGAGATGTTACCATCTAATTTTACAGCCGAGGAAACATGGAGGTGAATACACTGTCCTCAAGGCTTCTGGCTCCTTACCGCCTCTTTTTTTTCTCCCAAGGCCAGACTCATTTCCAAATTGCATGGCCAGCTCTCAGACGCAGAGGCATTGCCACACTTTGAGGACACCTTGCTCAGTTCTCAAGAAATATCTCCTCCCTGCTGTGGCAGGTTTTGCTGGTTACATTACGCTCTGCTAGGCATCTAAATCACAACTGCACAAACTCTGCCTGGTCTGAATCGTCCCTGAGCAGTTTTGCAAGAACATTGCTTTGGTTTTTCCCATAACTTGGCCTGTCACTGGCCCAAGCCTGCAAACTGTTGTCACAAAGCACTCACAGGTCACAAGAGCACCTAAGATGCTCTTCTGGTGCTCTACTGAAGCAGGCTGAAGAAAGAGCTCAACTCTCATGAGGCACCAAAAAAATCACATACGAGTTTATCCTCGAGACATAAATGCTTAGAAAACCACCCTTTGTTGGTCTTATTGACCACAGAAACTCCTAGTTTACCTAGGGTATAGATTCTTAAAGATCCCGCCTGAAGTTACATCCTCCAAGTGCAAAGTGGCGCATGCGCACGGTTAAGAGAGCCCCCGTTTTGATGAAGAAAGGATGTCAAGTTATTCATACTCTCTAGCTCGCACACTGAGCTATGGGGAAGATGAAGTAAGGTCTTATAAGGTCATGGGAATTAACACTAGTGCTGCCATTGCAACTGTGATGTGATCGAACCCAACTTACACAGCCTCTACGCTAACAGAGCTTGCTTTCCTGGGCCTGTCTAGATATTTCACGTGAAATTTGGCTATTACACCTTCATGGTGAAGGGCGCAGGATATTACACCTTCATGGTGTAATACCTACACCTCATCTGTTGCCAATAACATCCCAAATCTTTTTCCTCTAAATGCTTGTCTCTTGAAAGGTTCCTTTTCTCCTCCTCCCATATTTCCACAACTCACTGCAGAAGGGGAGTAAAGGGGAAGGAAAAGAGCTGGCATACCACTGTGACCTGGCTTTATTTCAGGAATAACAGAATACATTTCCTGCCTTGGTGTCTACAAAAAATTTCTATCAGATCCTTTCTCTGGAGCTTACTTCGGTATCTCCCCAGCAAGGTTTTTCAGGAAGAGAGGGGGAAAGAATTTGGAAAAGATTAATAAACACCAGTAAGTGTGGGCGCAAGCAGCTCCCCAAGCAGATGAATCCCTGTTAGCCATTCTCTGGTCTTATGCATGTTCAGTGGTGGGAGAAAGAGATCAGTTCACAAAAATCAAACTAGTTCAAGCTGAACAGGTGGTTTCATCTGTTGGCTTAACAGTAGCTGCCATGCAGTGAGTTAAATTCCTCCTGTTCATGCTGGCCTCCCATGACAGTGATAATTACCTTCAGCATCTCATGGTTGTGCTGCCAAATGGTCCTTTCTCCCCATGACTTTCTTGTGCGTGCTTGCTTTGGTGTATGTGGGTAAGACGACAACAGACATAAGAATTATCCAATTACAGGCTGGTTGGTGGCTTGGCTCCGGTGCCGTGCCAGGGGTGACTGTGGAGCTCGGGTGACAGAAGAGCATGGAAAAAATGGGTCTGAGTGATGAGGAAAGGGCACACTCTGGTCATCTGGTAATCTGCCTGGTTTTGCCAGATTTCAGGGAACTCTCCCTGAATCCCTTCTGCAGGAGAAAGTGCTGCCATGACAGAAAATGAAGATACAGATGCGTATTTTAACATTGCCTAGTCTCTGTTTACAGGGCAAGGAAGCAATGAGAAGAGAGGGTGCCCCCTGGGGATGCTCCGGAGGGCTCCAGTGTATGCCCCTCTGACTGCAATCAGAGTCTGTCCTTCCACGGGACTGGCTACCTGCAGACCTCCGCAGGGCTCAGGGAGTGCACAGGAAATTGTTGGCAGGTACGGAGCCCCGCAGGTTGGGGTTGTTTGATGTAGAAGATGGGTTACTAGAGTGAGAACCAGCTTCAACCTCATGGTAAGCTTCTGGTCTGAATTCAGTAAGAAATGTTCCAACAAGCCCAGCCTGAAGGTGATGGGACACATGAATAAAAGCAGCTGTGTCTTCCTCCAGCAGGGATAGAAAAGGCCTTCCTATCCACTGGAGGTACAAGAATGTGGTTTTGATCCACCATCAATGACTAATCACAGGCCAGAAAGGTGCTCACCGGCTCCTCGAGGCATTCACCTCTTCCGATTGGCATTAACTCAATCTTTCCTGGCTGTAAGTAAAACCATCTGTCCTTCATCTGGGCTTAACCTCCTCCAGGATCCTGTGCTGTTCTGAGGAGCACAGCGGTAACTTGACGACATTTGCAATTTCTGAATGAATTAATTGGAAGTTTCTAGCCAATAATGATTTCCTTCACCAACAGTGAGCGTGTCTCCAATATGTCTCTAAAGGCCTTTAAAGCAGAGTTCAATAAAACCTCTGGCGGGTTTGACAGCAATGCTGCTTTCCCTTCATTGTTACAGCATAATGCATTCTCCTTGCAGCGCAAAGACATATGGGCCTCAGCTCCCAAATCTGCTGATGCAAGAATTCCTCTTAGCTTTTTTTTTGCCAAGATTTTTTGGGAGAAGGAAAAAATCGTACTGAAACTGTAATGCTGCTGTTTAAGGGATTAGCGCTCTTTCATGCTGGAGACGAGCAGTTGCTAGGTTTTCTGCAAGGGAGAAAGCTATCTGCAACAACTAAGAAAAACTGGATTGCAGAATATCAACACCACCTTCTATTTGTTTTCAGCAAAGTAGAAAATCTGGAGTGTCCAACCTTCTGTGAGAACATCATACTACAGCCAATCCCATTCTGTGGACCAGGCTCTATAAGAGTAAATGGCACCAATAAAATGCATCTTTTCAGAGCTTCTGCGATTTTTCTACTAGCGGGAAGCTCTTCTGTCAGGGAAAAAAATGCATAGTACAAGTTACAGCTCCAAGCCTTACTAATTTTTGAGTACTGCTCTGATACCATGCAGTTTCTTAAACAGTATAAACTAAGATACCTTTGGCTGCTCATTGTATAAGATGTTGTATAATTGTATAAGACGGCTGTAGGATAACCGAGTATTGAGCTTAGGGGGATGTGCTCTGGTGGAAAGTACATGTGAAATGATACCACCACACCAGCCCCTACAATGTTGGCACATTGGTGTAACCAAAGCCCCCCAAACCCAGGGTCCCAAAACAGTACAAATAATATCCAGAAGATTGTACAGCTCTCCTCTTGTATTAGCGGGGAAGCAGGTAAACTACAGGTACAAGATGAATGCAATTTTTCAAGCACTGTGCAGGGCCCTCCTCTGGGTACAGCCAACACCCGGACAAGTCTGCGTTTAAAGCTGTCATCTGTGGGGAGCAGGCCTGAGAGCAGGCAGAACAACATTCTGCTCTTACATGAGGAGGATTTACCCCTCGTTATCCACAGTACAAGACCAGGTTGGTTTAAAATAAAAAGCCAGTGGCAAATACATTGCTAAAGGGAAATTGTGGAACGGACAGATGAATTGAGGACTGTTTCATCCAAACACATTGTTCCTCTCTGTCAGAGTAAGGGCCAAGAGAAAATATAACATGTCCAGAAGTATCTTTACACCAGCTTAACTAAACTTAACCTGAGGCAAATATAACTGGTCTGGCAAATATAACTAGTTTATTTTGCAGCAACTGATCTGCTTTGCAGCACTTACTGGTTTGATAAAAGGCTTCCTTATATGTGAAGCACACTTTCCCTCTTAGCACAGAGATGTAATTTCCCCTTCCAGTCCTTGGCCAGTGAGCCAGCATTCCAGAATGATGTATTTTAATTAATTTCAGCAATTGAATCCCTTGGCTTGGAGGAATGTGCGATGCAAAACAGAGCACGTGCAATTTTAAGTTAATATTTTCCTTTTAATTCAAGAGGATAGAAGCTAACAAAGCTAGAGGGTTTACACAGAAATGTCTACTTAGGAGAACAGGGCAGATGCCCACGTATAGAGGCACGGGGAGCGCTGGATCCCTTGGGTCCATTAATGCTTAGATTTGGAGTTTTGCCTGAGGCTTGTTTTGAAGTGACACCAAGATGGAGGTTCTAGCACTGGCCTTGGCTTCAGCCACCCTCAGCTACTTCTCTGCGCTCAGCGCAGGCAGAAGGTAGGCTGGATCCCACCTCGGAAGTGTGGCAGAGGACTGAGCCTTACGGCCGTCTGCCTGCCTTGGCACAGAGAACGCTCACTGGGCCAGACTTTACGGAGACCACAGAGAGGATCATTTCAGCAAGCTTTTCCATGTGCAAGCTGAAGCAGGCAATGAATTTGTCTCCGGATGCAATAAGCAAGGTGAACTGACCAACCAAATCACTCTGAGCGCAGATCTAAGTCTTCTCTTACTTGCATAGTTAAGAGGAACTGATCCAAATCCCAGTGAAGTCAATGGAAAAACTCCCATTGACATCAATGCACCCTGAACACAGCCCAGTGACTTTTCAATTAAATCCCATGTGCAAAACAGTGACAGCAAAGAAGGGACTCATTGCGTGCTGAAAGCAGGACACGGGAAGAGGCAGCTGAAAAACAGGGCGTATTTCTGGGGATAGTCTACTAATTCAGCAATGCTGACATAGCTTTAAACCATTTGTTGCTAGATGCATCTAAAAAGAGCAAGCAGAATTAAGATGAAGGTTTTAATGTTGTTTCATCATTTCTCTCCATTAAAACTTCCCTGGCTAGTGCAGCTCTTCTGATACCAAGATGATTTTGGTGGGGTTTTACATCTGCTCAGAGTATGTCCTGCTGTCTTCAGACACATTGCAGAGACTGTGGGCTGCCTTTGTTCACAGCAACTGTAGTCCAAGGGATCAGCATCGTAAGTTACCGCTCAGCTGCCAAGATCTGCCATATATGCTAAACCATCAAAATCATTACCGGGCTGTTCCAGGAAGGCAGTTAAGCACGTGTTTAGGTTCCATTAACTTCAAAGTTAAACATACACTTAAGAATTGTCTTTTTTATGAACCACAGCCTAACTCTGTCGTGCTGTTCTGACCAAGTGGAAGTATTGCCTGCCACTGTCCTCCTTCCCTACCCGCTCCGTGGAGGTACTGTATACATAGACCTACGGTCACTCCTAAATCAATAAAAGCACATCTCTACCTGTGTAGAAAGCAAAGTGAGCGCAGTAAAACACACGTGGCGGACATCAGCTACAAAGCCCCCAGTTTAGCTAAACCACTTTAGGTTTAACTTTAAGGCTAGAGCCGAGCACAAAGGTTTAAAAGGTCCATACTCTGCCATGCAGCAGAACTCTTGCGAGGAGACAGAACTCTTGCGAGGAGACTGAACAAAATCTTGTCCTGAACATTGAGGAAATCAGGTTGTCAGTGTTACTCACCTCGCTGTCTTCTGCAGGAGGTGGGGGGGGCTCTTTGATGATCTAGAAGATTCAAAGAGAAACAGAAGAGTAAATCCATACTTTGTTCTTTAGCACAATTCAAATGTCACTTAAAGAAAATCCCAAACAACAAAAAAACCAGAATAGGCCACTGTGAACATCTCTGAACTTCGTTGCAATACTGCATGATTACAGGGTGGCTGCGTGCGCTACTGGTGTCACAGTCACTGAGAGCAAGAGGGGAAACAGGAGGTGTCCCAAAGCCCTGCCATACAGACGCTTCCTAATTACAGCTCCAGACTCACGTTGCTCATTAGGTGACCCCTATCCTAGGTGAGGTAACAGCAAAGTCGTGTATCCTTGGTTCTCCAGCCTCCTAATCCCAGTAGGAGGCATAGTCAGTGCTGGCTCTAAGCAACACTGATAGCAATCACTGTTTCACCTGAACAACCATGCTAAAATCAGTATCTCCTTCTACCGGCCACTGCACATGTGTACAGAACCTGCCCTAAATAATTTGCAGCCTGAACAAAGACTGAAAAGTGAAACCACGGTGGAGTAAAATGCCCTGGAGACATTGCAAAGCAGTAATAAACCCCCAGCCTCTGTTTCCCAGACTCGTACTTCATCCTGAAAGGCTGTGTCAAGCTCATGCTCTCATGAAAAATGCTTTTCACATTATCAGGCTAATATAGTTCACTTTCATAAGTTTAAAAAAAATATAAAAATACATATACATTTGAGGCTCTCCCAGGATCCGTAATGAAGCAAGCAGGGTGAGGTTTTAGACTGGTCCAGGATATTCTCCATAGAAACAATTTAAGTTTATGTAGGCGTGAGGCTATTATTTCATGCAAAAAGTTTGCATCTAGGGTTCGGCAGGCAGTTGGCTATTATCACAGCCCTCCACTCCAAGAGCAACAGAAAGCCTTCCAAAGGGAAAGCAGTTGCATACAGGCACGTCAAATCTCTCTCCCTTACATGAGACGCACCCCAGCGCACAGCCATTGCAGTCAACAGATTGAATCCAGCCAGTAATGTCAATGCAACTGCCCCAGGAATGGGTTTTCTCCAGTAGTTTTAAGTCCACCTGGATGAGGCAGCTCTTTCTTTACACACCACGCCATGAGTCAGATGCTGTCAGGGTGCTGGAGTGCCTGTGGAGATCGCGCTGAGCATCCACAGCTCCTCTCAGGACTGGGTATTAGGTGTAGAGGCTGCCCAGCATGGGGTACAGATGTGTAAGCTTAAAAATGAAAATTAACAGTCCCCCACAATAACAGCTTGGCTGTTTAAATGCAGAAAGGGAAAATGACAATCACATTAAAGGCCCTGAAGATATAAATATTTACAACAATTCCTCTCACTCGTGTTTTTCCTTCTCTGATGAGCTCACTGTTTTTATTTTCCTCTGCAAACACCGAGTCATGCAATGTGGCCATTAATGAAGAGCACGTGCCTCTGGCAAGGGAGGAGATCGGGGCTGGATCAGTCCTTTGTTTGTATCTCAGCCCAGAGCAATGATGGGTGTAGACCTCTGCCACTACCTGTTCCTGGGCAACAGGGCTTTTTTTTGGTGGCCTACAGTGCCCTACGGGGAACTTCTGCTAAAGAATCTTTGTGCTTCAGGAATCAACATTGAATCTTTGTTTATATGCACAGAAGCACAAAGCACATGTGGGATCACAGAATGGTTAGAGCTGGAAGGGACCTTAAAGATGACCTAGTTCCACACACCCCCTGCCCTGGGCAGGGACACCTCCCACCAGCCCAGGTTGCTCCAAGCCCCGTCCAACCTGGCCTTGGACCCCTCCAGGGATGGGGCAGCCACAGCTTCTCTGGGCAACCTGGGCCAGGGGCTCACCCCCCTCACAGCAAACAATTTCTTCCCCACATCTCATCTCAATCTCCCCTCTGTCAGTGTAAAACCCTTCCCCCTCGTCCCATGGCTCCCCTCCCTGCTCCAGAGTCCCTCCCCAGCTTTCCTGGAGCCCCTTTAGGGACTGGAAGGGACTGGAAGGTCTCCCCGGAGCCTTCTCTTCTCCAGGCTGAACCCCCCCAGCTCTCTCAGCCTGTCCCCACAGCAGAGGGGCTCTAACCCTCTCTTCATCTTCATGGCCTCCTCTGGACCCACTCCAACACGTCCATGTCCTAAGCATGGAAGCATGAAATGACATTTGAGGAGTGTGGTAGGTGCACCCACTGCTCTGCTTACAACATCACTTGTTCTGACCCAGCAGAACCATGGCTCAGGCTGTGGCTGTAAAGCCACTGACCACATTGGGGAGAAAGGAAGGGAGATGCCCCAGAGGAGCTCAGGCTGACCAGCAGAGCTGGTGAGTGTCTGATACAGCTTCCACCTCTGCACAACTTGCAATTCCTAGCTTGTGCTTGCAGCTCTGGGGGCTACCAGTGCTTTCCTCAATGATGGAAAGTGGATGAAAAGTTGTCTGCATCAGAGTACTGCTCTGTGGAAAGGAAACCATGGGTATCAGCACGGTTTACTCAAGCGCTGCTCCTTGGTTCAGGATGGAGAGAGCATAATCTCTTATGTGTCTCTTGACACAATAAAAACTGACAAAGCATATACAATGCACCAAAATGCACAGAAGACTTTTCTAGCCACGTTTTCAGATATGTTTTGGTCAGTGTGAGGGGCGACACTTGTCAGCAGACCTCCTTTTGAACCAAAGCCCGAATCCAAACCCACTGGATGCTGAGAAATTTCAGATATCCAAACTATACCTACTGGAGGTGGTCTTATTCCCTCCTCTAACAGTATTGTGGTGGAACATCATGGGTTTCAGTGGAGTTTCTCTCATTTGCATTGGCGTGAAACATCAGAATAATCTGTCCAATATATTTGGCCCAGCTAAGCATTCACACACAATTTCTCAGCCAGTACCACTAGAAACTTTTGAGATTATGGACTTGGAAATGAAAAGATGGCTGTGTTTTTCATACATTTGCATTCCTTCTCATAACATATGCACACACAAACTAACTGATTCCTATAAACAGATTAAGTTTTTTCTATCACAGTCAAAGAGGAAAAAAAAAAAAGAGATTCCTTTTGTTTTTAAGTGCTATGCACTTCTAAGAGCAACTGAACACCCCATAGTTTGGACAAGTCCAGAGATGGGGAGAGTTTAGTCTTCTCTGCCTTTGAGCCTGTACAAATTTTCAAAGTCTAAGCCTTACAAAAAAATATATTTTCTGTCTCACTGCCCAGGTCTGGAAAGTTCTGGTCTACAAAATGTACAAATCTTTTCCTTCTCCCTTTCAGATTCTTATAGTTAAAGCCATATATGCACAAGACCCTCCCTCTGGGTTCCGGAGGCCGTCAAGCAAGTGGAATCTTTGTGCCATCTCACACAAGCGAGCAAAGCAAACGCCAAGTGGGAATAACAGGGTCCCAGAGCTGAAAAGCGGTGCCTTACACCTGCTCACTTTGCACAAATAGAAACAATTACTCAAATTTAAGAAAGAAAATGCCGTTACAGGGAACTCAGCGAGGATACAGCCCACACTGGCAGAGAAGACTTGAGTCCGCCACGTTTTGTTCTGGGCTGCACCTCTCGCCTTCTCTCTGCCTTGCCAGATGACACACATGGACCTGCTGAACACAATCAGCTGGGAGCACGCTTGGCCAAGCAAAATGCTTCGGCTCGTTTAGCTTGGCAAGGCTGAAGTGTTTGTTCATGTGTGCTGCAATTGTTTTGATAACCCCAAGCCATTTCTGTGATTGCTGCTGCAAAACTGTATCTCCTGTCCCTGTGTTTGAAAGAAGGAAAATATGATCGTTCGGCAACCATATTTGCTCTCTAGGTGAGGAATGCCTGAGGGTTTCTAGATCATCCCCGTGCTATAAAAACCTTTCAATGCAGTCTCTTGTTTTCAAGTAGTAAAGGCCTGTGGGATGGAGAGGTGGCCATTGGCTTTTCTTGGCAGAGGAAGGAATTTCAAGAGTAGTTGTCAGCACTTCTACACACTTAGCTGTGAAAATTCAGGACAGTAAAGCAATTCTTTGCCTTTCTATCGCCTTTCATCACAGATCTCAACATGCATTTGACAGACACAGGCCTCCATTAGCTGACCTACCCTGATGTCACGGATGCAAGGAGAAGCAGCTGATTCTGATGAATAACCCAGTGTAAAAGCAGAGGAACGCTATTAGCCACCTCCTGGAAGTTTAATAGCATTGGAGAGGCCTGGTTTTCTGTTGCCCTGAAATTCCTGTAGCCGTTCAGGCATAAGACAGCACATGTTGAATCCAAAGTTTGCATATTCCAGGAATGCGTCTAGGATGTATTCCATCTTGGGAGACCAGAAAACTCCACCAGTTTACGGTGTCAAGCAAGCACTTATCATACACAGCTCCCTGGAGTTTTATATGACAGGTTGGGGCAATATGTTTCTTTTCAGTGAAGTGTATCTGCAGTAAGACGGAACAGACCACCATTTAAAGTGAGGGCTACATGAGAAAACAGTACAAAACAAGAAAGAAAGGACCTCACCTCTAATTAGGACTAAAATTTGGGAAGGGAGCATGCACTTAACTGAGCAGAGTTTTTGTCGTTATTTACCTTCTGGGAAATACAGAGTATGTATTTTTGCTGTCCTAATAGGCAGGTTTGTTTGGGTTTTTTTTTTTCAGCATTAAATATGACACATCTGACCCATCTATTTTTTTTCCTTATATATTAATAGTTTTGACCTCCTCGAAGTCCTGTGATAGAGTTTCATAGTTTAGTTATGAGTCGGATAAAGGAACATTTCCTTTTAATTTGTTTCATATCTGCTGTTTTTAAGTACCCATTAAATCCTTGGAGATTTGGTCTATGCTTCAAAGTTTCTAATACAAACAGAAGCCTGTCTTATTTCTTCATCTGCACTACAATACATTCTTCTTCCTAGACATACTAGTAAGAGGTAAATGAAGTCCAATAGGAAAGCTAACTTGTACTTTTAAGTTAACCTCTCTTGGCAGCCTGGGAGCAGATCCAGGAATCTCAATTTTAACTCATTAAAACTAGGAGACAAGGCTGTTTCACACCTAAGACTTCAAGCTGACGTGCACAAACCACATTCAATAGCACAAGTCAAAATCATCCACCTATGAAAAGACACAGCATCATGGAGGGAAAAAAAGCCCCACATTTGGCTAACTCTTGTTCAGTTTGCAACTGAATGGGGCTGACATGCAGCTCTCCAGGGAATGCATGAAAAAAAATGTAGCACCTGCAACGGTCATTCCTTTTCCTAGGCTATTTCAGTGGCCAGAGTCAGTGGGGTTTGCTCCAGGTGTCTGTCACACTTTCTTTGGAAGACTATATAAATGAAATTCATTTTCTGGACTCAAGGAAAACCCCATAGCTACCTTCAGCTACATGCTCTTACTCTTGCTCACTGATTGCTAGTGAATTTTCTGGTTAAGTAAGACCAAAAGTATGTCCCAAAGACCTGTTTCTCCTTAGCAGGGCTAAGCCAGTTTTCTTCGGAAGAGGTGAGAGGCGGCCAGGGAAAAACCAAAGGAAGAAGTCATTTTTATGGAGTTAATTACTTCCCATGCAGGACTGGGGCAAAGAACAACAGTGCCTCCTCTGCGTTAGTAGCTGCTGTGGCCTGGAGCAAAGGGTGGTGGAGCTGGTCAGGATTAATATGACTGGCCTTTGGATCTGGCCTTAAGGAAATGCATTACAGGTAAAATGGTTTGGAAATCTGAAGTCTAGGCATATCATCTAAAGGCAAACAGTACCTTCCTAACTTTCAGAGGCAATGCTTCACGCTTTCCAAGAAGGCAACTCCATGCAGATCTTTCAGTTTGGACACCCCAGAACTGAAGGACACTCTGGAGAATTTGGCTTTAACTTTTTGGCAAGGACACGTCACAGCAGCACGTCAAAGCACCCTAGTTCAGTGCCCGGCACACGCACTGTTCTATCAACCCCTTTGTCTGGGCTGCCGTAGAGCTGGCGGCATTAGCCCAGGCGAAACGCCTCTCCTATGCAGTTTTCAGGATCCATGCCAGCCTGTTTAAAGACTGACAGCTATAGAGCATTATACCTATATCTAAACCATCCTGGTCCCACTGACGGGAGGCTGAGAGGAACAGAGAACTGCTGGATGATTAATAAGACTCTCTTTATCCTCCTGCTGCCCTTTGTGCACCGCAATTGCAAAGTCGGGTTCTGTTATTTACACCACTTTAAACCTACAATAACAGCGCTACCTCCAAATGTTTGGGACTGACTGCTGTAAATGAAGACACTCATTTGTGGCAGCACGCATGGATTCAGAGCCTGGATTTTTACACACCACATCAGGCTCCAATAAATTCAGTGAAACTCTACCACGCTGTACTGCAGCAGTGCTTGCCTCAATCGCTCAGATCCAAATCGAAGGCAGGGACTGCAGGGTCCACAAGCAATTTCTGCCTGCACGTTTGTGCCTCTTTCTCTTGGTTTGTCTCAGTAGTGTTTCAGATGAATCACGACCCTGCGCTCCCTTCTCACAGAATCATCATAACTGCAGAAAAACTGTGCCTCACGCACATGGGAGCGGGTGGGAATCAGAATATGTGGACCCTTGTAAGTAATCTCCATCAAGCATCATGCACCATCTAATTATATGACTCTTCAGGGTTGCTGTAGAGTCTATCCATTTCCTCCCCTCCTCTTCCTCCAGTTTAGCCATGATTTTCATGTGGTTTTAATATATATTTTCCGTATTTTCTCCATCCAGCTTTTTTGTTTCCAAAACTTCTGGTCAGCTGCAGTACAGACTAAGAGCCAAACAAATTGCTGGGTTCTTCCATGCTTCCTTCCAGAAAGCAGCTTTAAAGTTAAAACTGGTGTTAGATGCTTAAATACCAACACCTCATTTATATTCCAGCCACACCCCTGTATTTTAAAAAGCTGCAGTATAAAGATGGGTAAGGCGGTGTATATATTCTAAGTAGGCACTTAACACAGACCAGCTTCTCATGCCCTCCTCCCTCAGGCCACACTGTATGGACACATAAGGGAGGCAAAGACTCATGTTTACCTCATAAAATTGTAATGTAAAAATGCGATGGACCAGCATGTGGGAAATGCTTTGAGTCTCAGCTGCACCAGGGAGGTATTTCCACTCATATCCTCTGCATTTTATCCCCTGGACTGCCCCAGCTAAGGCTCAGCCCGAGGCTCGGGGCAGGCTGACCGTAGCCACTCCTTCAGCTCTGCCAGGGCTAATCTTTCACACGGATCCTGTTCAGGTGCAAAGCCCAGACATGACTCCCTCAGCCTGACAGTTTTAAGTGTCTGTGGGAGACACTTGCTCGGTGTGGTGCTGCGTATTGGCACGGGGAAACTGCCCCAGCACAGACAAGCCTTCCAACTATTGTATTAATTACGCCTTCACTACACGTCCAAAACACTTTGACCAGCCCCATTTCCAAGCCGATCTACCAATGCACCTGCAAAATCCTCCTTAAGTTGGTTTCGGAGGCTTATTATCTATTTGGCTTACATCTATATTAAAATCTATTTGGTTGACATCAATATTAAACTTAAGCCTTATGTTGGCCTCTTGCCCAGAACAATTTCACCCTTGGGCACCTAAATAGCCTCTTGCAAACATGGTTACTACTATGATCGCTTGGACTCCTTCAGGTTATGCAGTGTTCAGGAAAGAGAAGGATTGGGAAGACAACAACAAAACCCACTAACATCAGTGAGGCCAGGAGCTGGCACCTGCTGATGTTTTGCAGATATGTTCTGCCCAGGAAAAGCAGGTCGTCCTGCTACCGGTGTCTTTGTATTTGCCATCATCCTTCTACCGTGTACAGCGCTGGGGATATTCACTTAGCAGAATTATCTGCCTTTGTTTTCTGCTGTTGCTGAATAAACATCCTTGAAACCTTTTGAAACGTTAGCACCTGGCTCCCAGGCTTTTGTAATATTCCCCCACAGACCTCAAGGGAAAATTTGCCTGTGCTGGTATCAGGCACAGCAAAAACCTAATTATTGTTCTGATCCGCTAAGCAACAATTGCATCTACTGTAAACTGAATGGTAAATTCCAGGCTTCATCCCAGAATACTTCTGAGACCAATAAACTTGGATACGCTTGGCAACAGCATTTCTTTATGGGTGCATGCCAAGGAGAGACTGGGTTCCAGATCAATCTCCAGAGTAAGTCTATTGACTTCAGTCCATTTACTCCAGGGATGAAGCTGGCTTGGTGTCTTTCCTGAAGAACTGCTGGATAATAATGATTCCTATTTAATTAAAAAGCACGCCAAGAGGAATTTCAGAGTTTAGAAATGCGCTTGTCACTCAGAAACAAATTTATACTTGGTAAGAAAAGAGTCTGTTGTGCTTTTTTCTTTTTGCCTGGACACATACAGCATTATCTCTGAAACGTCCCTGGGCTCGAATCCACAGCAGTGTCTCTGGGTCTGCGGTTTGATTGTTAGAGGTTATTGCCTGCCTGCCTCTCTCCTCTGTTGTGCAAGCCAGCTCCTCTGCCCTTAATTCACTCTGTGCTTCTGACGACACTGCATTCCTTAATGTGCCATTACCAAACTACCAAATAAGCACTGCTCTGCTCTCTTTCTCCCTACCCGAAGCGAAACAGGCTGGGTACGCCTCTCTGGATTTATCTTTAATTTTACGAAATCTTTAGGTAAGCAATACACAGTGAGGTGTCATAGCTGCTGATCTACTGTCAAGCGTACCGGACTGCCATCCCAGAGAGACAGAAGAGATTTCATACAGGTTCTTGAACGAAAATCTTTCCAGCAAGTAGAGGGATGTGTCTGACTTACATTTGGAAAATATCAGTGAGATAGTCCCCGCTTGGAGACCTTGCTAGGAGGGAATGTGGGAGGTAAAGGAGAGAGAGGGTGAGGAGAAGCTTTTATCTGCAACAAATTTTTTAAGTACAGAATTTAAATCTGGAAAATATTATGCTTGTGAAGTTTCATGTGGACAAGAGACTCCCTATCTGTGCTGTACTCGCCTTGCTTATCTGGACTGTATTTCTCACACTTCAAGAACGCTGTTACATGACCAGCATCCTCACATCATTCCACTGCAGCAGACCCATACTACCCTCACAATGCACAGCTCCATATTCCCTTCACTCTCCATGCCATACTGCTTTTCTTTATGCCTTTTTCCTATCGGCTTCATCTTTCTCCTGTGACAGAACCTTGAAACGGCAACATCACTCAGAGCCTTTCCTCTCTATCGCCTCAATTCTCCACCAAATCCCCGTGTAAATAACTGTACAGGGCACATCTCCATTGACTTCTACACAGATGCACCAGCAAAGGAGTTGGCCCAACTTCACTGGGAACGTGCCATCTAGTTTACACAAATAACTCTGAGCAACCTACCACACTGCTAATCCTTCGTCTGTTTTTAGAACTGATTTTTTTATTGTTCTGAAAAGTCCAAATAAATATTTTTTCCCTTCTGGTTTTCATCTCAGGACAGAGGTGCCAAACTACTGTGTAAAGAAGCATTTTACCCCTAGCATTTCCAGCCAGAAACAGAAATAGACAACGAAGATCTTTCCTGCGAGATTTCCATCCTTGTTCTGGATAGGGAAATACATCTCACCACAAAGACTCATCCTCAAATGTGACTGCTCCTGCAGTTTGTGGCTCCAAAGCTCTCAGCACCGGATCGTAGGTTTGTACAATATGGTGCAAATTTACAGCACTGGGCAAGTTATTTAAATCAGGAATAATGATAGTGACCCAGAAACGAGGGCCAGTTTGGGCAGTCTTGAAAGCAGCATCTGAAACTTTACACACAGCCAGTCACCAAAACCAGACTCCCAATTTTGCTGACATTTGTACATCCCTAATTCTTGTTCTATATTTGAAGCACAAACAAGACCCAAAGCAAGAGCAGAGCTTCCCTGTATTGTATGTTCAACAATAATTCAGCCTTTGCCCTGAACTTCGTTGGAAAGGGCAGTGCTAGGGGAAGATCGGAGACGTACAGGGCTATGGCAGCTCCTTGCAGACAAACAGCATGGTCTCCTGTGAGAGAAAACCTTGTCTCAAGTCCTGCGATTTCCTTCTTGCCTCCCCTGACCTCTTCCTTCTCTCCTGTTTTCTCCGGATTTCTGTCTGTCTTTTTTTAATTGTTAACTCTGTGACTGTGCTTTTTAACGCCGCAGGATATTTTGTGAAAATCACAGAGGAAAGATATTGCTCAGTGAAGCACAGTCATACTTCTACTGAAATTGTCATTTGGATATTTCAATGTGCTTTTCAGACATGGTGGGCCAGGAAAAAAAGTTAATCTTGCAAAAATTTACAGACTTAGAAATGTCTTTTCCTTGTACATGAGGCAGAACAAGGATTCCAGCCTGGGTTCAGCATGGAGCTCCTTCTACAGGAGCCCTCCACCACTGGGACACTGACACAGGAATTAGAAAATCCAGAAAAGCCACTCCTTCCCAAAGAGGCACGGCAACTAATAGGCTTCTGCAAACCATTTCCATTTTGTGACCAACGAATAAGACTAAAAGGCTCCTGACGAGGTTTGTATGTTAGCAACATTGCTATTTCGTGGGTATAATCCAAAGGTCAGGCAGATGAAATAGGAGCACAAAACAGTGCCAGCAATGGAAGAAACGCCGTCTTGTTCAGTGACCAGTCCCGTGCTCTTTCTTCCTGGAAAACTTTGCCTCCTTCCCACTCATTTCTTACATTCAGGCAACACTGAATTGCTGTTTTGTGCTAATGATTTCTGTCACTTACCACTGTGCAGCAAAGAGGCCAGAACCACCAGAGAAGAACCAACGCCAGCAAGAGGAAGAGGATCAACAAAGCAATAGCCAGGATGGTCCCATCTGACTGGAAGAGAAACACAGAGCGCCTGTGAGCACCACTAACACAACGTCCCCCCTCCACGGTCCCTCGCCTGTGCATCCTGCTTCCAGGCAAGTACATGTCCCAGAGGCCATTCCCATACTCCATTTATTTTTCAGACAAAATGCAGTTTTCCTCGCTCCTCATACATCTGAATGTGGCACCCACCCCCCACCTCATCGCAAAGGAGTTGCGATGACCTCTAGTTCCCTTCCCAGAGACTTACAGATCTTGTCACAATTTTCTGAACCTCAGAATTACATAAAACACTTATTTCACTTCAGATCAAAACTAATGTAATATTCCTCAGAGTATTGTGAAGACTGAAAAAAAACATTTAAAAAAGAGCTCACAACACAGTGTTTCATTGCAGTTTAAGCATTTCCCTTTCTTTGCAACTCTTTTCCCCTCTTGCAGAATAAACTGGAAAGCAATGTTACAATTAAAGTTTATTCCAAGCAGAAAACTTGAAGCAAGGTCTCTATGGGCCCACGACTCAGGTTATCCTGCTCTTCTTAGCAGTGCCGAGTCAGGATAGTCCTGCCACGAGCTTTTCAAGGAGACTTGAACACATGCACCATCGTGACAGCATACGGGGGTTTCCACATCAAAAACCATTAACTCTAGAAGATCCTTTCCTCCCTTACTGGGATCGTTCCCCCATTTAAGAAGGCATTTGCAATTCTCTGTTATCGATTAACAACACAAACTGCTGCACAAGGCAGCTCAATATAGCAATCCAAACCGAATGTGCAGTATTTCTTGTTGCTTAGATTTAACCCGAAGCAGATGTTCTTGGCTTCCGGAGGCGTGCCAGCTTCCCTATACCGCTCCTCCCCAGTGTCCTCCTGTTCCGAGATAAGCAAGCAGGCAGTCCTGACTTAAGCCTGGTTGAGATGTTCTAGATGTCACAGCCAGACATTTAAAAATCCCCACCCAAGTGTCAAGATCGCAATGCCAGGTTAAGGACACATTCAAGAGCAGACTGACCTGTAGGATGGGAAGACTGGACGCATGCTTAAGTCACTGTAATTCTATGGCCAGATGATCTCCCATCATACCATAATGGGAAAAGTAATGGAAAAACGTTTGAGAGCATTTTCCAAACTCTCTTCTGGTGTAGAAGGAATTTCTGGAGAACTCTGATCAAGACGACCTGATCTTTGACACTTGGCAACAAAAGAGAGGTAGTCCACACAGGAGAAGAATTCACCCAAGACATCTCTGGAAATGGAACTTGGAATGGACCCCAACACAAAATAAAAGCTCATTTGAGGAGATGAAGCTGTACGTTTGGTGCTGTTCCTCTAGACAGACAGCATAAAGTCACATCCATCATCTGCAAAATGGAACCTGCTGATATTCGGTGCTTTAGAAAATGTAATCCTGGCTCTTTGCTGCCATGAAATTGTAGAGGAAATAAGGCCTTTTATGTCTAATTGTTGTCTGCCCCTTTTGCCCCCATACTGAAATAAGTATTTTGTCATTAAGAATACTCTAAAATCAATTTGCAAAAATACAAAACAAATTAAAGTGGCCTTTTAACTATTTTGTTCTGAGGATTTTTCTTTATTCTTAAACAGAATTTATTTTTACTTCCCCCCCAGGACAATTTGCATTACCCTCCCACATCTGTTTCTCTGCAAGGCAGCTGATGTGGCCAGCTAGCATTCCGTGTATCACAGCAGCAAAACAGTCCAAATGACTTAAAAGGTTTTGATTTGCCAAATCTTACATTTGTCACTCAGGTAACGCCTCTCGCTAAAGCCAGTGTTGCCTGGCAAGTCTGCAGGAATAAGCCCTCTTCTGATATCAAAACCAGAACACCACCCCCACCCCCCAAAAAAAATAAATAATAATCTGGTTGGATTAATTCCTCTTCTTATATTTGAACAAACATCGAAATATTCCAGACAAATATGAACTGAATTTTCTGGGCTCAGCCATAGCCACGAAGAGTCAAACTGAGACACTTAATGAGGAACTGCAAATCCTGCCTTCGTCGGCTCTGACTGCGCTGTCACTGCGGGAAACGAGGCTTTGAGGAAGCCTTGGCGAGCCAGACCAGGACAAAGCACACACGCACAACAAATCCTACTACAATCATCCACAGTGGCCTGAATTCTGCTGTTGGTTTGTTTTATCTTTATTTCGTCAGTTTCTGCTACAATTTAGCTATCCCTCTGTGGAATATCTCTGGGTTTTATACAGCTAGAGCTGTGATTAGATAGGAACTGCCACTCATCCAAGCTGAAAAATAAACAAGGAAAATACGCCTGCTAAAATAGTTTGCAAAAGTTCCACTGACATTTTGAAATCTTTCTCCTAGTCTTAGAGCTGGTTAAAAAGGGCTGAAGCATTTGAAATGTCTGTTTTCATTCCTTTTTTTTTTTTTAATCAAAATTTGGAAGAACAATACGTATGCTCATGGAAACACTGAACCGTGGAATAATCCAATGAGCTGTGTTTAACACTTATTGAATAATGGCTGTCAATTCAAACCAGGAAAACAACTTTTATTTTAAAGAAAGAAAGAAAAAAAAATATAATTTTAACACTAATCTAGTGAATTTTCTATGGAGACAAAGCGTGACCAGCCCCTAAATACACACAGTTATATGAAATCAGTACGACTTTCCCATTGGGATTCATCGCGACTGCTTAGACCAAGAAAAAACTGTGCTGCTTGTACCCATAGTGAGATCAACAGCCTAAAACTCCGTTACACCTGAGCAGCTGAGAAAGGGCAGACAGCTCAGGTGCCCACCGGGACACCAAGTGTAAAACATTGGCAACTTGCTTCTTGGCAACTGTTGAAGACCTGGACGGTGCCTGGAGTCACTGTTTTGAAACGCCTTGCTATTGTGTCAAGAAACGGTAATATGAAAAAGAGCAGGCTCTTTAAATGATCTTTCAACATGCAACACATTTGACGTTAAAATTCTACCGTGTGGTCTTTGAGACAAATGTGCTGGTAGAGAAAGCAAGGCAGCTGTGCCGTGACGCCTCCTTTTCCCTGCCAGAGTCCAACAAGGCCAAGAAAATGCTACAAGTAACGCTGGCAGTTGGAGTACAATGGAAAAGCACCTCGGGAAGATACTGTAAAATATAGAGATATCAAGACATCTGAAGCAGGACACATTAGAGGCATTCCTCATACATAGGGGGGTGTGTGTATATATATGCTTTCATTCACAAGTTATTATGGAAGTGTTCCAGGCTGTGAGAAGTCAGACTGTCACTGGGGAATCCTTTTGTCACAAGACAAACCTGACCCACCTCCTGGACTGTAGGTACTGCTAGAGAGAAGAGGGGAGGGATGGCCAAGTCTGGCCCAGCAAACAGCATGGGCTAGGTCCTCAAATCTACTCATTTCCTTAAACCTACCCAAACATTCAGATATGTGCTGGCCTACAAAGGAACACGCTGCTCTCGGGCATGCACGCAATCCCTGGGAAGATCCTATCTAACAAAAAGGTTTGTATAAACTAGGTGCATGCACATTCCTTTAACAGTCAGCGAACAGGGATGACCACTCCAGCGATGGTCATGCCACAGAGGAAATGATTCATCCTCCAGAGTTACTTCGTTATTGTCTACTGAGATCGCTGCCTAAGACCAAGCTCCTAAAATTCTGCCCGAGGAAGCATGTAGACAATCATACAGAGAGACAAAGCTAAGACAGTCTGTGATTTTAAGTCGCCTATTTTATCTTAGACATCCTTGATGCTTCTAACACAGAAGCAAACGTAAATCAGTTCATAAACAAACATAAATCAGTTCACTGGTATTTCAATGGAACTGTGGCTTATTTCTGATTGTTTTCCAAAAAATGCTACTATGCACCAGGTTTTTTGGTGTGTTTGGTTTGGTTTGTTTTTTCCAATCTTCTTATTTTTGTTTAAGATTTTATTTCCTAGCTTCTCACTTTACTGCACTGGCATTTGCAGCATACGTTAGCTATTCCAGAAAGGTAACCTGGAATAACAACCCCAAAGTGCACGGACCCTCAAAAGCTTTGACTGCTGACGTTCAGGAGTGATGAATGAAGTACTAGGTGCATCTAATAAATGTGCTCATGTACTGTGGCTGATGAATTAACGCACTGTTGATTTATAGGGAGAGAGAGGTGGGCAGCATGCATGCTTGTTACCACAGCAGTAAATGGATTTAACTTCAGGCATGTTTAAACGGGCTGACTTCACGCTATGCCTAAGCGGGATGGACTTCTGTTAAATATATGCATCAAGCGCTTGGCTTTAGTAGGCCTGGGTTCAGTAGAAGGATTTGTCCTAACTCCTACAGACTTCACTGGAAAGTAGGAAGCCTCAATAGTCTGTTTAATCTGGTTCTGCACCCGCTACTCCAGCAAACAAAAGCCACGTGCTCTGTCAGCTGCTGCTCTCGGGGCTCGAGGCAGCCCACCAGCCCCTGTGCCACGCAGAAGAGCTGGCGGGAGCCTTTCCAGGCATTAACTGCAGTGGAGGACCTAAGGCTGTCATGCAGCGCCGTGATGTCACCTGCAGGGCAGGCTGGAAAGCTGCTGTCATTACTGCTTCAGGAGTGCAGAAACGTCTGCACTGCCACCGAGAACTGGGAAGAGCAGCGCGAAGACAGCCGTAACACCAAGTCTCACTTCAGAGCGACTCTACAGTAACAATTTAAATAACACTTAGCACTGCTAAACCTTAGGTGCTTTACAAAGAGAAGAAACATGGCTAATGTCATTCCAGAGACAGGGAAGATACGAATGGCTCCTGTATCCCAGCCCAGTGTCCTCTACATTAGCAAAAAATCTTTTTTACGTTTTCCAAGCAGGAAGAGCAATAACATGCTGAAAGCCTTCAGGGGTGTTAGTAGGAAAAGAATGAAGTGCTTTTAAAAAGCTTTATGAAAATCTTTACTAAAGTTTTGAACAAGCATCCAAAATCTGCCAGAGGTTTTCTCCTGGGAGAGAAAGGGGAAACAGCTTTAATGTCCTTCAGTCAGTAGGGGAGGGGAAGCAAAAGCTGCCCTTTCACACCAAAGCCTCGGGCAGCTTTTACTGCGAAGGAAACACTCTCCATTCCTGCCCGACTCTTGGGGACTCTCCCATCACAGCAACAGAAACTGATGTTGATCATTTATTTTATCACATACAGGATTTTTTTTTAAAAAATATAACAGAAACAATCTGGCCTAATTTCTAAAAGGAAATGAAAACTCACTGAGCGCACTGCTCTGCAGTGCCTCTTTGATTGGTGCCTACATGAAGCTGCTTGAGTAGGAGCCAAGCTCAGCAGGGGATGAAGCAAGAAATACATGTTCTAGATCACCCAATATAGGTGTTCTCAGCTCCTTTTTTCCAATTTTACTGTGGTGAGAAATGAGATGCCCCTCTGGCAATGACCTGTTTCCCTCCTCTCCTCCTAGAGCTGAAAGGAGACAAGAGCCCGCTTACAAAAGACTTTTCCAGCACCCTACGTTATTTGCTTTGCCGCCCAGTATAAACACCAGTGGAGCCTCACTTCATCATATGCTGTATAAATCCGGAGCAAGAGACAACCCTTGTCCCGAAGAGTTCGCACTCCAAACAGAGCAGGCAAGCACATGATGGGAAGGAGGAGCAGTCATTACTCCCTCTGTTAGAAGGAAGGATCTTTGGTCAGAGAAAACAATTCTCTAATCCCCAATTGCAATGTTTATGCTTACGAAAACAAGCTGAACTTTTCCTTCTGAAGAAATACTTAGAAGTTTCCAGCTAAACCGAAGTGTTAGCAAAGCTTCTGAAAGGCAGATACGGCACAACTAATGGTAGAAGTCAAGTTCGTCCAGTCCTGGGCTAGTGCCTCACCCGTAAGGCATTGCACCCGGGATCCTGCATGAAATACAATACGGTCTGGTGGGACAGTTTATGGAGAAACACAAGCAAGAGAAAACCGTGCAGAGTGATGAGCTTTCCCTCTTCAATTGCATTACTCTCCATCAGTACTGGGATCCACTGGTCTTCACATGACAGGCACCTCCCCATTCAGAGGTGTGGAGGTCCAAAGGCCTTTGCCCTCCTCTGTTTTCTAGCTCCCTGGGACATCCCATCTGGTTTGGTAAAACGCTCCAAATTCTGTTACTGTTTCTGATACAAACCTCCTGACTCTGGAATTTCACCACCAATAGACCTACGCTTGAACCAAAGGCTAAAAATAGCGGTAAGATTTCATGCCACTGAACATCTGCTCAGGTCTCTGCTAGTCATGCCATTACCTGTTAAAAGTCAAAATTCAGGTGTCACAATTTCAACAGCCTCACTGGAGGAAGCAGCAGAGATCAAGGGGAGCGGGGCCTCTCCACTGCAAGCTTTCAGCACTCCGCCTGCAGGTAACATCTTCACCATCACAGCAGAAGGCAGCTGTGACCTCCGCAGCCATGGGCAGGGGTGACAGCACCTGGTCAGGCCTCAGGTTTTGTCCTGAAGGTGAGCGCGCGAGCCTTGGCTTTGTGGCTGGGAGATCATGGGCCCAAAATCAGCCAGCACGAAGGCAGAGGCCTCTTGAGTGCGCTTTTTAGGTTCAATCTGTGCATACACCTGCACTGAAATAACGCCAGCGCCTTGAGCGCTCCCCCTGACAGCGCGCGTTCGGGTGTTGCTGTTGTGACCGAGGAAGTACGGAGGAGCTCCTGTCCTGAAACAGCCATCACTTGTCCCCCAACACTTGTAGCTAAACAAAACTTTTGAGGTGAAACGTAAGTAGTCGATTTGGTTTCCATGAGTGCCTGAAGGCAGTGCTTAATAAGAATAATACTATGGAATAACAGCAGACAAAATTCTGCGGAACTGGACTTTGTCATAACAGCAACGATTTATGGCTTGATTTGGGTTTACTTCTTCGCGAGGCAGGAAAGGAAGGAAAAAAGCATGCTACAGCTCTGCGGTGTCTTCCCTCTGTGCATGTCTATAAGATTTGCAGCATTTAAGCAGCATTTTAAAAATAATAAATATCTCAGGAGCACCTTCCTAGAGCTCACAGTCCCGTCCCCCACCCCCAAGCTGAACAGGAGGAGCTCTCGCAGGCCATCGCGGGCGGCTTGCCGTGAGCCTGACAAGGGAAAGGGGATGCCAGCATGACCTGAACCCGCACAACAAGACACGTTTGGGATAAGTTTCTTTCTGACACCCAGTTTAAATTGAAATCACATTTTCAATGGGAAAAAGATTTCAATAAAATATACATTTTGTTTCAAATGCACAGTTTCAAAGTGCTCTGTTTCAACTTTAAAGGTTAAATGGGATTTCACTATTAGAGGTGTACATGCACGCAGAGATTATAGCACATATTTGGTAGTTAATTTCAGCACTGTCACAGGAAGAAAAGTCTGTATATCCACAAGCTATTTTGATGTTTCCAAATTAAAACTTTCCAAAACTTCCATTCTGTGATTCTGCCCCACCCCGAATTTATCGGTCTCTTCTGTGAATCCCTACTTTCCAAACCATAGGAACATGCTGTTTGTAATGTCTGCCGCACTTGAGGGTATTATAAAACAGCCCACATAGCAATATTAGAGTGAAATAATCCCTTCACATTTAACCCTTAGGGTGACCTGGGTTAGCAAAAACATTCACTGCCGATTATATTTGCAGCATAAAGCATTTAAGAGCAATTTCTTTTAGAAACAAACCTGAAATCGTATGCCCCGGAGTTCCCACAGAGCAATACCTCAACTAATAATATACAGGTCAAGGGCTAGGAAAGTGCTCATTAAATTTACTCTGCAGTTTCACAAAGCCTCTATTGATACAATAGTGAATGCGCTTTAATTGCCTGCAGACTTCAAAACACTGATAACTAGCAGAGCCTTATTGTGCAGCCCAGAACAAAGTGACAATTGAAAAAACCCTACTTTAGCACTGAACTCCATTCCTTTTGAATAAATAAAAAATCCCCCAAAACCTTCAGTGAAGGGCATCATTAGTTTTTACTACAAGCCTGCAGTGCTTTCTTGATTTTCTAACTTTTTCTTTCTCCATATTTAAAGATCAAATCCATCCACTAATGTTTAACTCAAAGGTGCAAATTACTGCAGTCTTTCAAACAGCCGCAGGAAGAGAACCAGGATACCGAGATGTAGTAAAGCTGTGACAGTACCCGCCTCCTTTTCTTTCAGCTGACTTCAATGGCTCCTGCACCCTTGCGACTGGAAAAGTAAGACCAGAGGGACTATTTCTTTCCAGAATGGCAGGCCTGTTCCCCACCTGTCACCTGACTGATCATCCTGAGCCACTTACTAATGGTTGCCACCAAGATAACCGCGCCATTATAAGATAACCAGTTCCCTGATCTGCCTGTGCAAGACCTTCTCTTGCCCGGAGTTGCAATAAGCCACTGCATCCATTCACTTCCACACGACTAGTTTCAAGAAGCGCCTTTTCCAGAACCAAGTGCTTGGCCCAAGTGCTAGCCAGCAGCTCTCCTCTGGTTTCCAAAATCTGAAATCCTACCCAGGAGTGTGGAAGGGCTAACTGCCCAGCAGCGTGCTTAACCACCTTGAGATCTTCCCATCCAAGAGCAGTAACTGGAGCCCCAGCACCTCAGGTAAGGAGAGGCTGGTACATACTGGCACTGGATAGGACCCTAGCTTACACGGGCAAGCCCAGTTTAGGCATTGCATATGCCTCCCTAATGCAGCTGCTTCCCCAAACTGCCCTGACCCAACATGTCCCTTTTCAGCTAAAAGGCGCTCCTTTTTCCAAGCATAATTCCCCTAGCTCTCCTCCTGAAGGAGCAGGGTGTGATGGGGGCAGACATCCAGTGGGAACTGGATACACATGGCAAATGAGCTTCAATCAGTGCTACTTTAAGGCAAGTCCAATATCCTGCCACGGAAATGTTCTCCCAGCCCACGTGTGGGTACCTCCATCGTCTTGCCTTCTTGCAGAGAAGCATCATGTGTTTCTCACTAGGTGATGCAGGGAGCAGAGGAGTATCACCTAGAGATGCTCCTTGCTCTTCCAACTGAGGGCTGCCCAGGAAGCCCTGTTTCACGCTGTCACTGCAGCCCTGCAGTTTTCACTTCCCCTCCAGTTTTGAGTCTGAGAGTTACCAGTGCAAGAGGTCATTAGTGGTTTTTCCTCTTCTGGGAGCATTTTAGAAAATGAACAAAGACTTATGTTAATTCCCATCCTGGCTTCTCTCCGAGATGCTCTCTTTTTGCACTGAAGAACTTGGCAGAAGAGCAGGACTGACTCCCTGCCTCTAAATGCTTCCTTTTAAATTATTTCCTTTATTGCACATTCCCTTTCCTGATAATGGTCGGTGTGCAGCCTGCTCTGCGCACATCTGCATGCACACACATTCATAAAGCTGCATTTAAGACTTTCTCCCTCTTTCAGTTCTTCAAACTCCTAACATGGGAACAGAAGTAAATCCCTTTTTAAGAGCTTCCCGACTCCACCAGCCATTACTTGCTAATTCTTCTCCAAGCAGTGGAAAACCACTGCAGTTTACACTCCCCAGGCATTAACATGTGCCAATGAAAGCAACGCACGCTATGTCCATACCACGACAGCCTGATGTGGGGCAACGTCACATAGGAAATTGGTGGTACGCTGAAACCAATAGCTGAGGAAGAAATAATGTATTATTTTTTTTCCGGTCTTAGCACTAGTGGAAGCTGAAGATGCTCAGTTCCCATTGCATTTGTGGCCCTATGCCTTATATTATTGCTGTTACAAGACGGGGGTTTTTAATGTTTAGCAGGGAGCAAACTATAGTTCCTGGTGTCTTCAACTATCAAAGGTTCACTGATGTCAGCTCATTAATGTCTCATCATTAATTACCTGCCACCCAAGGAAGGTATTCTGGTCTGTCAGATCAAAGGTAGAAAGTGTGCAACCACACGATAACACCTGTAGCAATGTAAGCCACGATCAGTTTCCTCTCCCTTAGCTTTTAATACTCATTTCTTTTATAACGTGCCTGCATTTACAAAAGAGACATTAAGGCAGAAAATAATGATTCATGTAGCCTCCAGTCCCAGTCTGGAAGTTGACTGCTTGTCACAACTGCTTCCAATGGTTGAAAAGAGGGTTTTAAATCCACAGTGGATTCTACAGAGATGACCTTGTCCAGGAGAACACAGGGGAAAAAGCCCAACCTCTCCCTGGGTAGTGTGATGCCACAGCCTTAAGGACAGATCATTAGAAGCAACGCCCTGCCCCTACGCCTGCCTGGCCTTTCCAGGCTTCAGTATTCAGGGCTGCCATTTAGCACCTTCTGCCAGCAGCAGAGGCCACCGGGATGTCCCTGCACGGTTTTGCTTTCTTGTGCTTAGGTAATGCAGTAACAACGCAGCCCCATTGCCCTCCGCATGGAAGGGCGGATTCCTTCCCCCATGGGGAACTTTCAAATGAAAGAAAAACACTATTTAAAAAGTAGAGATGTTGAAAAACCAACTTCAGAGAAATAAATTAGTCACTCTCCAAGACAAGCAAGCCAAGAGACAAATTCATCAAATACTTCCAGCCAGTTGAGCTTTGTCATACTGGAGATGCTGGCATCTTATCTCCCTGCTAAGCATATAAACAGCCTGCTGTCTCCAAACCTTAAGAACACTCTCGTTCCAGCCATTCCCCTGTTCTGCTGGGGTAGCTGCCAGTAGTCACATAGCCCAGGCCAAAAAACACCCTAAATTACACTCAGGACAGCCCTGTCTTAGTTTAACTGGGTAATGCGTAAGTTAGTGGGGAGCAGGATTAAACTTCTGTCTGCAGCCCCTGATTTACGCAATGTTACCCTCTTGCTTCTGAAATAAACCCAGCCACTGTTGGCAGCTTTACCAGAAGCCAGCCAGTAACCCTCAGTCTGGGGTGTGCAGTCAGCAAAACCTTTGAATGAAAAATAGTACTGGCCATCCACGGAGAGGGCGCAAGCAAGCTTGACACTTACGTGCAGTATCCTTCTGCCCTAAGCTACGGGGTTTCAGCTGCATTCCATAATTTAATAAAACAAATGCTTTGCCCAACCACAACAGCTCCTGTGCCTGGCCCACTTTTGACAGATAAATGGAAATCACTGTGTTCCTCCAACAAGCAAAAGCCCTTTTTGTCCTTACTGACATACGGGCCCCCGCCTTCTGAGCCCGGCTCTCCAAGACTGCTGCAGGCACCTTGCGAGGGTGAGCAGGATACAGCGCTCCCAATTTCCTCCCCCCTGACGTACGTGACTCTTCTTGCCCTGCACCACATGGGCATCTGTCAGAACATACACTGCAGCCCCTAACCACCTGCGGGGACGTGGCTAACGGGTGGGCTTGCTTTATCATCTCAAAGCAGCAGGTGCGATACCCCGGTCTCTCTCCAGCATGCCTTTATTTTCCACCCCTGACAGACAGATACACGGTCTGACGCTTTATCACCTTGAGGGCATCTGGCACTGTCTAGACAGGTCTCCCATTGGACTTTAGAGCCACCAAAACCAGCAGAAAAGCCAAGATGGCAACAAACCACAACAAAACCACAGTTCCTGAGAAACTAACACGAGGGCGGGAGAGGGAGTCACATTCACCAAAACAAAAAAATTCTCTTCTACTACCCTGATTCTATCTCTTTTTCTTTACGCTCTCAACTTTGAGGTAAAGACTGCACTCTGGAAGTCGAGCAACCCCATGCAATTCCAGAGTCCACACTTTTTACCACCTCCAGAAAATGACAACTCCACCTTTACCTAACGGCCCCTGCATGAGGCTGGGGAGTCAGGCTTTGTCCTGACTGATACTCTACACATCAGACGGACCTTGCATTCGGAGTTTCACTTGCTGGCTGATGTGCCTGGGCAAATTCCAGATTGAAACTTATCACAAGGGATTTAAAAGTGCCTCCCATGTCTTGCCTCTAAAACTCATATTGAAAGTCCCAACAAAGAAAAACAAAACAAAATCCTCAAAGACCTCCTATGGGCTGTTTTGTACCTCAGGCTTGAAAATAACTGGGACAACTGAAATTCTTTTTAAAATGGAGATTTTGCTCCACCTGATTCAGCTGACATCACTTTTATGTGACCGCAAGTCTTCCCAAAAGGTACTTTAAAATGGAAATGCTGGAATATCCTCTGCAACAAAAGCATCTTTACTATTCTCTCCCACACCTTCTTCTGTTTTCTTTTGTTAAATGAAAAAATCAATTGCCTTTCAACAGAGAGGAGAGAATTGCAGCAAAGTACCAGGAACGCCTGGAGATTCACTTTAAAAAAAGAAAAATTAGGCACTTCTGGACATTTTATTTTGAGAACCTAAACCAGAAAATTCCTTGAATTTTGGAAGAGGAGGTATAAAAGCATAAGCAGTCATGCCCATACTCTGATATTGGAAAGCACAAGCATTTGAGCAAGAGGCAGAATACAACCGAACCCATGCAGTTTAATTTCTTGCACTTTTTGGGGGGCTGCAGACCTTGAAGCCTGCCACATTTCCGAAAGCTAGGGAAAATGAGAAGTCCCCCAAAGCAGAGCGGACAGCTGCAGGCCAGGCAAGTGGATTCCGAAGTACCCAGGTTTGAAAGCACAGGTAGAAGCTCTGAGGCTGTTTTACCTGTACATATTTCCCTGTACATACCTTTAAACAAAACAAAAAACCCCAAACCCCAATCAGTGTTCAAATCTGTTGACAGATTTGACAAGTCTGTGCTGGAAAGTGAGATGTACTTAGTGTCTCTCAGACTACGGAAGAGATTAAATCAGTCATTACATATGCCTCCCATCCTAACCTTCCCACATTGTCTCCCCCTTGAAATGCTGGAGCAGATTTTATACCTCAAGGGGAAAAAATGCCAATAGTTACTTCAGATAGGCAATATGGGCTCAAGCAAAAGCTCCGCCTGTTCCCAGAGGGAGTCAGTTCATGCTAGAGAGGCATGTGCATTATTGCATTCAGAGACACACCAACATTTCCAAAAGGGAACAAGTGCACAGAACATTTCTGCCATGCATTCAGCATTTTAATATGAAGGCAGCATAGTCTGTGAAAAGCACTTTTAACTGGCAACTTCACAAAAATGACGGCACTGGGCAAGGCAAAAAAATCCCCGTATCCCATTTTCAGCAGCTGACACTTGTGTTAGAAAACACAATGTAGGCACAGGAGTACTAAGCGTTCTTCCCTCCCCACTTCTGGCAATCCCAAGAGTCAGGCCTTGCTGAGTTACAGCACTGAAGCCGTGACACGACTCTAGAAAAGGCAAAAGGTTTCATCCCTTGTCTCTTTTTAGAAAGTGACCTATCTGTCTAAGATGAAAAGTGTTTTCTTTCTTCTAGAGTTTTCACTGCCTGACATTTCACTGACATTTATTTAGCTGCCTCAGTCCTAGAGGTCTTTAGATAAAACTAAAGGTCAGAACCCATACTAGTATAAAATAGCTTTGCGCTATTAACCTATGAGAAACTCGCTCAATTTCTTTACTATGAAAACTTACACTACAATTTTTGCCAGCTAGGGTGATAAAAAAAGCTTATGAGATAGTTCAATGTCTAGGCTCTATCTGTCCCGGTCTTCAAATACCTACATTCGTAACTTAGGAGTCCAAGCCTGACTGTTCATTTTTGGTCTTTCCTTGCGGGGAATGCAGCGGTCTGCTTCAGCTATGCTCTAAATTGAATTTTCTTCCCTGGATTACCTCCAGGTAGTCCTTGAAAATGGGTAGTTCATAGAACAGCACGGGTACTGTTTATAGGGAAAGTGGGATATTTGCAGATTATTTACATGTTGTAAGGAAGGTTTTGCTGTGGAACTACATAAGAAAACAAAGAAACGGTAAAGCTTATCAGACTGTCAAGGCCCTTCATTTGTTCATTCTCCCATTAAATGGCCATTTCTGAAGAGCAATAAGATTGGGGTTCAAGGCATTTCCATCAAAGCAAGTCTGGGGCTGCCATATTAAGTCACTGCCATCCGCGACGCTTTTTGAAGACGACACTCCAGACCTCTTTCCAAACCTGATCATTTTTGAAATATAGCACAGAGAGCAACCCCAAAGCACTGACTGCTAGTTTGCACACAGGGAAGAAGACCTTAGGTTGTTTGCTGCTTGTTACCATCACTTCATTCCACAGCTTTCGGACTGTCCCATTTCAGCTGCAGATCTTCAAACAGACATAACTTTCAGCTCTGAAGTCAATTAAACAAGTCATTTGGTGCGCATTTTGTATGCAGGTATTTCCAGGACTAGAGCCCTCGTAACCTTAATTAAAGAGGGGACTGTAGTCTTGGTAAGCAGTTTCATCTTTAAGAAGAACTTGCAAAAAAAAATAAACACTACTACAAAGACAAAATTCCTGTTTACCCGGGAGAAACTTCCTCAATTAGGGAAGCCTGCGATATAATTTTCAACGTAGCCACTGAATGTCGCTGGATCTGGATTTCAGTTCTGGCTGCTTAGCCGCACTGCAAATCCAGCTTCGCAGTCTGGAGGCGTCAGAGCAGTAGGTGCTGCTGGGAAGCATAGGCATTTTTGAAAGTTTCCTTATAGCTATTAAAACAATAGAAAAGGAACAGATATTTCCTCTCCTATAACGTAGAAATAATAAGAAGAAGGCATATCAGGAAGGAATAATTTTTCTCTAAGAATTCCTTCCCAGGTCTTGCCTCGTATGAACAGAACATAGGAAAATATTCCTGCAATTTGCTGACAACATGCAAATACATTTTTGCCAGTGAACAAAGAGAACTTAAACCAAAAAGTTAACCAATAAAATAAATTCCCTTCTTTTAAGGCATAAGGAAGTGTTTGTATATTTGGGAATATAACCCATGTTAGCTCTGAAAACTGTCTCTCTGTACAATCCTGTCCTTGTTGAACAAGTATCAAATGACACAAAAGACTTTTCTCATCTTGTGCATCAGCCTTTATGGAACACAGAAGACTGCTGGTAATCGGATGTTAGACAACTCAGCCTTTCACTTATGGCAACACGATGTGCTTGTACTGGACAGGGAGAAGAGCAGGCCATGGACAGACTTTCGTCTTTCTGGTGAGACTATTCTGGCTTCTCAAAAATTAGTTTAAGTCAGTACATGGGAGAAGCAAAGCAGCGCCTCAACCATTCCCCACACAGAAGATACGCAGATGAATAAGGCTGAATACACTGAAGCATGAAGGACTGTGCTGAGCTCAAAGTGAAAATTCCTCCACTTCCTCCTTTAGAGCAAGTCATTTCATGCTCAACAGCCATGACTTGGTAGAAGCAGCATCTTCAGCAATACCATGAATTATAACTGGTTTCACTGCTCTTTGCCTGGTTCCACCAGAGACCGAGTGCAGCAATTCACTACTGGCAACAAAGGATGCCAGCTCTAAGCCAGCTACTTCAGTGGAAAATCTCCCACTTTTTTTTTTGGCAACCATACTGGTTTCCAGACAAAGGGTGTGAGCACAACTGCCATACGCCTTTCAGAGTGAGCAGCACCATTGCTGTAGAGGAAGCAGACTAGCTAACAAAGCCAGCAGACTTACTTCTTCTTCACTGTGCAGTGGGCAGGCTGGCACAGACACCTCCAGACCACTGGCTGCTGGTCTCGTTCTGGTCTGCCTCCCACAGCAGATACAGAGTCTGAGGTGTTTACTGAAGACTCAAGAGCTTTACTAAATTGTGGCACACATTACACACAAAATGTCATGTTACCACACTCACAAGCTCACCTTTAAAAGAAGGAAATAGGTCCTCCGCATCCCAGGCTTACTCAACTTGGAAGCCCTAACACCGGTGTTAACAAACATCTGTAGTTAAGTACCACCATCCTACTGAATCAGGTGGAGGGAGGTCATCCTCCCCCTCTGCTCTGCCCTGGGGAGGCCGCAGCTGGAGCACTGGGTCCAGTTCTGGGCTCCCCGGTTCCAGAAGGACAGGGAACTGCTGGAGAGGGGACAGCAAAGGGCCACCAAGGTGATGAGGGGACTGGAGCATCTCTCTGATGAAGAAAGGCTGAGGGATTTGGGTCTTTTTAGTCTGGAAAAAAGACGGCTGAGGAGGGATCTTATCAACGCTTATAAATACTTCAAGGGGGGGTGTCAGGAGGACGGGGCCAGGCTCTTCTCAGTGGTGCCCAGGGACAGGACAAGGGGTAACGGGCACAAACTTGACCATGGGAAGTTCCATCTCAACGCGAGGAGGAACTTCTTTGCTGTGAGGGTGGCAGAGCCCTGGCACAGGCTGCCCAGAGAGGTGGGGGAGTCTCCGTCTCTGGAGACATCCCAACCCCGCCTGGACGCGTTCCTGTGCCACCTGCTCTGGGTGACCCTGCTCTGGCCGGGGGTTGGACTGGGTGATCTCCAGAGGTCCCTTCCAACCCCTGCCACTCTGGGATTCTGTGATTTAGGCACATGAATCACAACTTACACAGTGTGTGCTGGAAATGATGACAGAGCTAGAGATGAAGCTCAGACCATCGTTCATACTGACTTGAAGAGCTGCTTCCCTGGAAAAAAAAAACAACACAAGAAACAAGTCAGGCCAGCTAGTCCACAACCCTCTACTAGATAATATCCTCTGGAACCTGATGCACGGAAAAGCCTTTAATTAATTCACCCTGCTGGTGCTCTCTCCCCTGTGCTCCAATGCACAACTGCCAATTAACCCAACAAGCACAAGAGAAAGTGTCAGAATTAGATACATATAAGAACAACATAATATAGTGAGATGATGCAAACTATTTTTCCTACAGGCAAAGTAAGTATTTGGGTACGGAGAAAAAACATACATGCCAACTTCTCGTAGCACAGGTGCTGGGCAGAGTAAGTAGGTATCTTCCACTACAAAAGGCTTCTCATCTGGAAAAAAGAAATACTGGGATTTATTACCTGGTCAGTAGTACAGGCCTTAAAGACCAAACTTAAATAATGTGTTTCTTCGCTCTTAATACATAAACAAGATCAAAGGGATATGAGGTACGAGGGATAAAAAGGGACTGCACGGCGGTTGTTCTGAGGTAACTGTAGGCATGCTTCCAGCCCATGGAGTTACAGAGCAAATACAAGGTAACGGAAGACACACTGCACCTCAGGAAAAAAAAATAAAAAAGTAAAAAAATTCAACACCTCACGTTTACACCCCCGCTCCTGAAAGATGGAGAACTGCGGCAACTGACACTTCTTCATTTCTTTGCGGAGGCCTTGTGAAAACTGCCTTGTTTTCAGGCTGCCACAGCTCTCCGCCATTCTCACTGTGAAACATCATTGCACAAAGCCCCTTTTTGCCACCGCTCCCACAAAAGAGCTGAGGACTACGTGCCCCTGCAGAGCCGAATGCCCCAGGGCAACCCTGCACCGCCCATCACCCACAACTTGCATGCAGGACCCCCGCCATTCCTGCAGCAGCTCCGTGCCGTCGAGGCCTATCTGATCGCGCATCTGAGCCACAACAAAACTGAAGATAGAAAGCTTTTTGGATGGTCAGAGTAAGTTATCACGGCCACTCTACAGGAGAGCGGATGGCATTACAACAGATTACATATAACTGGAAATAGCTGGGTTAAGAAAATTGTGCATTATGGAAAATTTTGCACTTCAAGGCAGACTCATCTGAACCTAAATTAAACCTTCCAACCTAAATTATACTATGGTTTTAACAGCAGAGTGAGAAAAATTATCAATAGGCAATTGCCTGGGAAAGAGGAACATTAGCCAATACTCTTCTTTTGTAGACTTAAATCAGAACTTTACACCATCCACCTCTCTGGTGACCAGACAGATGGGGATCCCACGGAACTTCCAGCCCATTGGCCAGCTGACTAGGGATCGGGCAGACCGGCAGAAAGCCAGGCAGACAGGCTGGGTGGTATTTATTTTTTGGACTGGAAACCACACATTCCCGCAGGAGGGGTTGATTCTGATGAATCAGCGTTTTCCAAAAGTGCGTCACTGCATCAGAAAGCGTTCCACCAGCTGCACTTATAACCATCTCTAGGGCCTTCTGTAGAGGAGCTTACAGACCCGCAATGAGCTGTTAACAAATATTACCAGCTTACTAAAATTTTTCAGTTAAAATTTTCTTTTTTTTTTAAAGTCTCTCCTCTCCCCACAGATTCCTTCCCCTCCACCTCTCAAACCTGTAGGTTTCAAATCTCGTCTTCAATCCCAATCTTGAATCTTATCTCTACGTACTGCATGGTGGAAGAGACCTTCATTCTGTGGGGCCATGCTGAAACGGGAGTACAATTCATCGTGACCTTGCTTTGCTATTCGAAACTGCAAACCTGGGGTCTCTGACCATCTCAAGTCTCTTCACAACTGCGTAGTGCATTTACTGGCCTTCCCAGGCTGCACGTAACACTGGCAACGTGGAAGCAAGGTCACGGTGTTCAGTGCATCACTGACAGCAACAGGGAATGGAAAGGAGCAGGGATAAAAGTTTAACCAAATCATTCAGCAACATAATGAACAGCTGAGCTATTCTGACGGTCTGGTCTTTTGTTTTTGAGGAAACTTGTGCAAGTTACAATTCCATTTAAGGTGCCAGTGGAAAGGGGAAAAGCCATGAAGAGTCACAAGCCAAAGAGAATGTGGCAACCTTCTCTAAAGTAATTTCTGCTGTGAGCCTTGCTCATTCTTCACTGCCGAGATAAATTTGTTCACAGGGATGGGGTCTAATAATGATTAGGGCAACAGCTGTAGGGCACTATGGATCCTGGCCCCACTCTCAGAGGTTAACTCCGCAGGGTTCACTCAGAAGCAGGCATAAGAGATACTGACTGCAAGAGTTCGTCCCCTCACGCAGAAGCAGGACTCACCAAGTCGAGCATTCTTTCCCAGACATTCCTAAAGGAGAGGTCTCCACTGAGTACAAACTTTTAGAAAGCAGTAATATTGCTGTAGTAATTCCTATCACACATTACAATCTGTATTTCATACCGGTGTATTTCTTTGCTTTGGCAGCAATATAAAAGATTATTTCCTCAGGCAGGTTAGGAAATGTTTATTTTTTACACTCCATCAAAAAAAAAATGAAACGGTAATGAGAAGTTGTAGCCTTCCTTGAAGTTTTCCTTATGTTTCCAGCTTCCAGCAAACCCCATGCCTACAACTACACACTCGAATTTTTGGGTTACCCACAGCAGTTATTTCGTTAAGGACTGTTTGACACAGGCAAACAGCTGAAAATGAACATTTTAGCCAGCTGTACACAGGCTTCGCTTCTGCGTCAGGGCTCACCTACGGAGAGCAGCCTTCAGGCTTCGGCGACCCCTCTAGATCCCTGCTCCTGCTGTTGGTCTGGGAAGTACTGTATTATCACCGTTTTCCCACAGCCTCAGCGCAAGAACACATATGAACATTTCCACCACACTAAACATTAGGAGCAGATGTGTTCAAGCACAGGGTATCCCTTTGGTAGCCCCATACTACCTAGAAAATTACTTCCTTGTTAACAGAGAGGCGGACAGACGACAGGCATTTAAAGCATGCAATGTAGCGATAGAACGCACATCCCTCACTTTGCCTCCAGCACAGGCACTGGATTTACGGTGAGCTTGCATCATATACAGGCCCGCAGTTTTGCAATGGAGTTACCAAACCAAAGCGGCAGCGTTTCCCGCTTTGCACAAGCAAGGCAGATGCACAGCGGTGGTGAATCTGGCCCTACAGTTCTGTTCTCACCCTGATTTATGAAGATATCATTAACTCCCATAAATTTATGACATGGTCTCAGTGCACACATGCCAAGATAATGAAGACCAATGTCTTGTTTTTTTTCTTTGCTAATGCTGGCAGCAATGGCCAAAGAATTCTCCATGCCAGCATTCACTGAAAAGCTGGCTTAATTTTGCAAGGCCTTTTACTCGGATCTCATTAGCTTTTTGTTTCTCTTTCTCTCCCTTCCCACCCCTAACTTGCATAAAAGCCTATGCCTCTCTTGAAAGTTTATCAGACTCAAGGTCCCAAGAGGGAACTCATGGCTGGCCAGGCTGGCTACAGGGAGAGATTATTTTGTTTGGAGAATGTTTGTGTTTCACCACAAAAATGAGTGACTATTTTCCTTTGCTCTAAACAAAAGAAGATCCATTTGGTTTGCATAACTCTGGCCATCTGACTCCTTCCTGGAAAACTTACCAAACAAAACAACACTTCTCGTCTGCTATTGCATCTGTATCTGCAGGATGCGTTTGAAAGAACGCCGCTTTTCTCATCTGCGAGAAAAAGCTTGCTGTATTCCTGTGCAGTAAGAGATGGGCCCGAACGCTCCCAAACTCGAGATCTTGTGCCAAAATCTGAATTTTGTGGTTTGGCCTCCTCTCGGCTGACAATACTAGTGGAAGAGCTGTGGAAGGCGGCGGGGTGGAGCGCTCGACTCGGTGTCTCTGACTTTGCTGCCCAGGAAGTGATTTCTGTTCTCGGCTCGGCCGCTCGCTGGCTGCACAACCGGGAAGACATCACTTTGCCTCTTTCCCAATTCTATAGAAAGGATGCCCAGGCCTTGATCGCATCTCAGACATCAATCAAGGGCAGAACTTGGACATGTCCAGGAAACATGGCAATGCCTCACTTTTGAGAAAATCTGCCCACAGTAATGGGCACAATTTGCTCCTTACCTACGCACCTCCAACCAAGCAAAATAAGGTTCTTGCTGTATAAAAAACCCCACAGGACACTGCACCCGTGGGCAACCAAAACTAGTCAGTCCTGAAGCATAAGCCATTCAGCGCAGTGTGCAGAAATGGAGAAGGGTCAAACATCTCACAAGAACACATCTGTTGTCTGCGGATGCCCTTTTGACAAGGTACTTTCTACTGCTCAAATTCCTGTAATTCGCTACCCAGCATTCCTACACCTTTTAACGACTATCTGTAGCCTGTAAAATCTATTATTCCCAGCAACAGTGAATAGTTTCTTTTGCCATTAGCAGGGTGTAACCTCTTGGCAAGACAGGACTTGGAGCACTTCCCAACCATAATAATAAAAGCCTCAATATATGCACAATGTTTTAACACAGAGGAGCAAACCTCAGTAAAAGAGAGGTACAAAAACCCCAAAAGGTGACCAGGACAGATTGTAGTACTTTCTTTTAGCCATATAACCAAGCTAGAATTAGCAGCCTTTTCTTTGGTTAATGGTTCATCCAAGAACTGACTGGCATACTGAAAACTGACTGCAAAGACCCCTTACAGAAGGGTTTAAGAAAGCATATTTTCAAATTACCACCGCAATATCACAAGTGCTGATTGTCGGACTTGCAATATCAGCAATATTTTAGTCCAGAAAAGGCTGCAAAAGCTGTTTGCCAGGCTTCCCATATATCACAGACCAACAATTTCCTTCTGTTATCCCTGTATTTATGATTTGCGTTCAACTAAAGTACATCTCAGAAAACGCTTTGACCTAGTCTTCTGTTACTACAGGAGAGAAGATTCTGGTCTATTAGACTGGAACAGCCAAATTGGGGGTGGGACTCTGGCTGCTCTCACATAAGACTCCCTCAGAAACATCTGTGCTAAGGCGGCTGTTCTCTGTACCTCACCCACTGGAGACGGGTGGCCCTGAGCCATCGTGAGCCTGAGCGCTTCCACTGTCCCTTTGTCACCTCAGATGAGACAAAATACCTCCACAATTCTCTGCTCCGCCTACCAACGAACAATCTCCGTTCATCCTGTCTGACTCCTCCTCTTATGCCACTCCTTGTGACAACCCTGCAAGCAAAGTTTTTATTTCAAACCCATTTTGTGGGGAGATGGGAATGGAAAAAGACACTGGAACACTCTCTGAGCTAGAGAAACTGCCAACGAGAAAGACCCATAAATAAAGAAAATGTTTTGTTAATGCTGTAATGAAAACCACATTGAGATCATGCTATAATTGCTCTGCTTTGTGTAGGGATACACGAGCTTCGGATGCCAAAGCCGTTCAGAGGAGAGTTAGGGAATGGGGGGAAGAGACAGATAAGCACAGAACAGTGATATCGCATTCATAACAATTTCTAGATGGAGAGAAGGGATCTGGAAGGAATGGCTTTTTCTCTGATGGGTTCATCTGCTGTGCGTACAATTTCGTTCAACAAGCACGCATAGCTTCGAGACTACTAATAGAACTTGGCAAAGCACCATGCTATTAATTTGCTCATGCTCACAACTGGCAGCTCAGGAGAGCAGCACATGCTGCAGTACAACAGGGTCACGTCCAGGCAGGAGTCCTGGTCCAGCACTGCAACGGCTTCGCTCCAGCCTCAGAGCTGTTACCACAAGCTCCGTCATGCTCATTTGCACAGATGTGCTAATGTCACAGTGACAGGCCATCGTGGTCCCCCAGCAACATACAGTATCAGTAAAAAGGGAGCTTGGAAAAGCACTCCACATTGCACAGAGAGTCTCCTGCTCGCTCAGCCCACGTATTCCTGACTGCTCTGGGCTTGTTCCTCCACACTTGGCCTGGCCTGCAGGGAAGTCTGCTGGGGGTAAATGCACAGGAGTCCTGTTTTAAAAGTTCCTACACTGCAATTTGTTGGAGGCTTGGAGAGCATTTGACATGCGACCATTTCTCCTGTTTTCATGTTCTTTGTCAAGCAATTACTCGCGTCACCCCTCAAAATAGGATGCCAAGCTCCCCTTTGTGTATGTTTTCACCTAGCAATAATTAGAGGCATACATTGTGTCCTTCGTAAAGGTCACACTCCCAAAAACACCTGATGTAGCTCGTACACAGTGACGGACATTCTCTAGCACCACCGTGGAAAGAGGGAAAAGCTACTATAAGAAAATGAAAGGAAAAGATTCAGTGGAGGGTTAAAGTGACACGATCAAGTGGAAAAAACAGGGATTAGAGAGTCAAACGGCAAAGTAAAATGTTCCTGTGCAAGAGTGACCAGGCTGTGAGAAAATAAAGAAAATATTACAAACGAAGTACATTGCTGCAAGGAAAAGGCAAGACGGGGAAAATGGAGAAACTTGCTTGGCTTTAAAAACAGAAGACAATTTGTAGAAGGTGTTGGTTGGGATACAGTTCCCTATACAGCTCGCTCTCCGCTGATACCTGGCAAAGCCCTGCTCCCACTCTCTTTGCCTCACTTTCCCCTCACTTCTGGTACTTGGTGCTGAAAAAAAATAATCAGGCGAGTTTGTGCAAAGGATCAATTTTGGCCAAGCATCCAGAACACTCACTGGAATGCAAAAGATCTAGCCCCACCTCTGCTGCGGTGCATGCTCTTTCCTTACCAATCTCTCATCTCTCTCTTCAGTTTTAAACTGCCTAGGACAGAGCTCGCCTCTTCTATGCCCAGAACTATCTTTGCTGGATCCTGCACAATCTGGGCAGACAAAGACATTTTAGCACCACAAAGCAGTCGTAAGTCACTGCACTGGATAATTACTTTTAACTCTGTGCAGTCTGAAACCAATTCTCCCAGGTCCTGCTGCTGGCAGAAAACACCCTGCTGTTGAACATGCATCTGATTACAGTTCTGCTCAGCCAAATATTCTTCATCGTTTCTACAGATGTTCTTTTCTTTTTCTTTTTTTTTTTTTTTATCCCATAGCTACGAACATTATGAGCTGATGCTCTCTTCACCTGCCACTTTTCTCTGCCAATAATCCCAATAAAAATCCATTAGCTCATGCCCTTAACCTCAGCAAGTCCTAGCTGCGCTGGTCTGCATCTCATCTGGTATAATTTAAGGTTTCAGGAACTGTTGGCTTAGTGTTATCTTTAAAAATACCTCCCTCCCTGATACAATCAGAGACTGAGAGGTTTCAAGCAAACAAGAAGAGCTGAGCCATCCAATCTCCATAAGGTTTCCATAAAACTCTCATTCAGTTAACTCTTGCGTTAAGCTGTTTGCAGCTAAGTGCCACAACGGCACACTGAGAACACGGGCTGGAGCTGCAGGCTCCAGTAAAGCGAAACACAGAGACACATTCTCACATAGAGCAACTTAAACTTCACTGAGCTGTGCCAGTTCCCACCAGGAGAAACTTGGAGTTGAGAACACTGATGGGCAACTGTTGAGTTCCCTCAGTTGGGGAACAGCTTGAACTCAGAAACTGAGTTTGTGGCCTCTCGCTTCCAGGTCACTGCATCAAAAAATCTACTGCCGTGCAAAATGAACTGAGAAATCTTGGTGCGCTGCCAAGGAGAATGAGCTCACTTTTCACCTATGCAGCAATTTAGGTCACAATGAATGCATCAGAAGGTGGGGAATATATTGGGCCCTTATCCTCATTTTCCACAGTCATTTTATGGACACAGGAAGACAGCTTCGAATAAAAAAAGCCCATGGGTTGCACTAAGATAAGCTGATCTTTCCTGAAAGCTACTATGAAATTATGATGACAGAAGCCATAATAAATGACTCGGCTAGACAAGCAGTCAGCACGCAAAAGAGAAGAAGGAGTCTTCCTCCTCACCCCCACCAACACCAGGTCACAGTGTTTGGGAGTGAGAAAACCTTCACAAACAGTTCCTCCCATTGGCAGCACTGGATGTTTTTGTGTCTCCATAGACAGGACACACTGAATAGCGGAAAGCTGAGGGATGACATTCCTAGGTCTATGAAGACTTTAGGATATTTCCAGGAATGAATGCCTTGTTCGAGAGCCAGCCAGCTCTGAGGAAGCTGAGCTGAGCAGCAATTGGGATGCAACAGCAGGTCACAGCCAGCACAGCCTCAGGTAACTTTCAAGCTAATGACAAGAATGGAGCAAGTAGTCTTCTCTGGAGGAAAAAGTCGAACAGCAAATCAAGTACGGAAAAGACCTTATATTGGAGAGAAAAGAAGGATAGGATTAATATCTCTTCCCTACTTCACAAAGCTGGCAGGAACAGTAGCTACTTGTTATGGTTTGAGGAACCCACAACAATTTACTGTTGTTCAGACAATTATTGTCTCACCCAATGACCCCTCCCCACCCAGGAAGGGGAATTGGGAAAAAACAAGGAAACCCAAGGGCTGAAATATAAACAGATTTAATAGAATGAGACTAGATAATTAACACTAATAACACTAAAGAACCAATATTGATCCCAATACCAAGATAAAATACACAAGGATGATACTCAGGCCATTCCCTAAGCAGGAAGCTGCACTCCCCGCAGGGAACTGCAAATGTGGGACACTGTGAGCACCGTGGTTTTGGGAGGAAGGGAAGGGCTCAGGGCTCCAGCACCAGGGCAAGGAGTTCTCAGGATGGCAGCCATCAAGGGAGAGAGAACTCCTCAGCAAACTTTCACATTTCTATGGAATGTGCCATTCATGGTAGGAAATAATCCTGGTGGCAGCCTGGGGCAAGTGCCTGGATCTCGCTCCTCCTCACCCCTGCACCTGGTGAGCTCGAAAACACTGAGACCTTGAAACCCACGTAGCATAGCTGGCTATAAAGTAAATATTTTCACAAATTCAGACACTGGGGTCTTCTAAAAGTGCAGTTTTCCCAAGCATTAGAAAAGACTTTACTCAAAAGTAAAATTTCTGAACACAAAATTAGTCCTAGAGAAGTGTCGTTCAAGCCAGCACACTACTGTCACCTTCCATTCAAGCTCAGAGTCCTGTCCTGGACTCACAATGCAAATGGGGCCACGAGAAGGCCAACTGTTGGATGGATACGGAGGCAGAAATGAATGAAGAACAGGCAATCAAGAAAGGAGACCTGCACCACATCTCTAGCTCCTGAAGCAGCCCCATAAACCAGTAGGAAGAGTAGTCAGCTGGGTGTCAGGACACCCACACGCTTGCCTGTGATTAGCTCACCTGGAGCAGACACCTTGAGGACCGTACTTCAGTTCCCCCATCTGTAAACCAGCGGTAGCAGAGTTTGCTCATTTCACATATAGCTTTCCAATGCTTTTCCTCTTCAAGATACAGATCTATTTTAAAGCTCCTAATAAAAAGTTCGAATTAAGCCCAAGATCCAAGTTTTTCAGGCCTTCAGAACTCACAAAGACCTTTGTGCTGCAGCTCTTGCAAGCAGTTTATAGAAGGAATAGAAAGCAATTTGGGGAAAGAGAGGAACGATGTCCTTCCACTAAGGAAGGACTAAACCTAGTTCTTATCCCCTCCCACACAGGTTGCAAATCTGGCCCCTGGTGGTCCTAAAACTGAAATGCTGCACGCATTGACCCAATCAGTCTTGCTTTAGAGATCATTAACAGCACAAGTCCCCCAAAGGGATATCTGGTCTAAGGGATGTTAAAACAAGGCCAGGCCAAGCTACAGCAGGGTGACGTGGGCATTCCTAAATGTTGCAAGGTTAGGGGCTTCTGTCACGCTGAGTGGTGGTCTTGTAACTCCTACAACTGCCATTACACATGTCCCTGCATTTCTTAGCATGAAATACAACTACTTGAAAAACCCTCCGCTAACACTTCTCTTGAACTGAAAGTAGCTCCTCCATAAAGTGGAAATTTTCACCCAAATTGTATGTTTTAGATGATATTCATGTTTTCAGTTATCATGATATTCATGTTTTAACTGAAAACAAGACAGCAGACATGCAAACTAAGAATGCTACAAACTGCCAGCTTCCAGCAATCAAACCCAAAGGCTTTTGGGTTTGCACCACATAGCTTCAGACTTTTGGTGAAAAGAAAACTTCTAAATATTTGAGCAGCAATTTCATTTCCATTGGAACGTTCCAGGCGGAGAGAGAAGGGAAGGTCTCCTGCTCAGCTCTAGAGAACTGCAGGAGACTTTATAACACATACGATCGAAACAAAACTTTGGATCTGAACTCAGGGGAGAAACCAAACATAGTTCAACACCTAAATGCAGCCACGATCCAGATTTAAGGAGTTCTGGCCACGTGTCAGGTTTGGGTCAGATTTTACAGAGCTTAAAAGGAAACGCATGAATCTGTGGCTGCCTCTGCTATTCTTTTTCTGAAAGCCACCTCTCACTTGTTCACACATCTCCAGCACTTATCTCAGGGTTGCAGAGAGGTGCCTCCAAAGCAGTTAATTCACCACATCCCCCCCACCCCGGTACTTTTACTCAGATCCCTCTCCTTCCCTACTCCCCCCTCCAATGCCACCTGCTCCTCCCTGGACACTCAGCCCTCCAGCTTCTGCTCTTCATGTGCTCAACACTCACTGCCATACCTACATTAGGCCACCGTGAACCACAGCCAGCCAAGCTTTCTGCTTAGTGACACAAAAGCTGGCAATTCCAGAAGCTGCCTGCTACAGAGGCGGCCAGCGTAACAGTACAAAAGCCATTCAGGACAAGTTACACACACTCACTGTCCTGTACCTGCCCTGAATGCTCAGTGGCATTCCTCACAGAGCAAACAGCCTTAGCAAACCGTTCCCCTGCTCCGAAGAGTAAATTACAGAGATGCTCAAAGCACAAGCAAGTCCAACGTTGAGCCATTAGACTTCCATATGTAAGAAACCAAATCATGCATTAATTTTACACTCAAAAGGGTCAGGACCGCCTCCAAAATGATCAGGCAGCTTCTGGATAGATTCCATGTTAGAAAAGATGAATTCTGTTGTCACTGGTGGTATTAGCTATGAGTTACGCTATCTGGTTTCCTATGTGGGTTTGCAGGCATGCCAGATGAGAACAATAGGATCATTAGTTCTTCCAGCTAAATGGCTCTCGGTATACTTCACGAACAGACCAGACACTCAGGGTCTAATTTGCTTCTCTTACTTCAGTTCTTCTGCTTGGTGAACTCTGCATAGGAAACACCTTTCCAAGCTGCATCCACAGAAGCATGGCAATGCCTTAGCCACTGGTCCAATACAGCTTCCAACAATAGTGTTTATTTAAGCTACATGATCAGGCCTGCTAAGTACCACAAAATATAGGTAAGGAGAGAAACACCTGATCTCACTACATACTTAACCCAGCAAGACATATATACATATAGATACTCTTTACAGGCAAGTTTCTCATCTTCTATATTTTGTCCCCTCCATTACTTAAGCTTATCTAGTCACATACTTGCTGTCAGAGTCACAGCATACAATACCACCAGCAATTTTCCTCTAAAAACCTTCTGCATTCTGCAAGCTCAATAGCTCCTCATCCCATAATTATTACCCTCACAGTCAACATATTTGAAGATCCAAAACGTTTTGCAAGCAAATGCCTGCCAGTGTAGAGTCAAAAAAAAAAAAAATTTAAAAAAAAAAAAATCAAACCAGCTTACTGAGAGTGACCGTGTCATTGATCCTGAAACTGCAGAGCACTCTGTCAACATTACGGGCATGACGAAATCCATTTCCTCTCACGACAACCTGAAACGACTCTGTAGCAAAAGAGACAGATTATTGATACATAGCAAGGCAAAGAATGGTCATTTAGATAAGCAACATACCTTGACACTTTTCACTCGAGATCTCTTGAGCTAAAACTTGCAGTTTAACAATTGTTAAGCTTAAAAATTGTTACAAATTAAACTCCTACTCTCTCCCTGCCCAATTTCAATTAGAGTTTTTAGAAACAGGAGATAATACACAACAAAAACATTTTTGCTGATCTGCAGTGAAAACATCAAGCTTCAGAGGCACCGAGCTTTCCCTCCCCAAGTTGCCATCGTGAATGGCAGAAAGTTTTGGGTGAAGAAAGATAAAAGTTTCTTTCCATGGAAAGAAAAAAATCTTCCAGTGACAGATAACCTGGAGAAGTCCAAGTGCTACTTTCCTAGGTAACTGCAAAATTGTATCACGAGTTCTGTCACATCCTGCTCTGCTAACCTGCGCAATGAGCACGAGGCCCTGACTGGGATCATTTCCATACAATGACAGGGGATGTCATCAAGCGATGAGCTTTCCAGTCTCTGGACAAAGGCTATCACCTCAGAGTCTGCCGCATTTCCCCAGGTCTTCCTCTTTGCTGTTCTTCCAGATCAGCTTCACAAGGTCACCACAAGCTGTGGCACAAGCAGAAAGCACCAAGCACAGTCACCTACACCTGAGCGCTGGACTGAGCGGTCCTTTTTGGAACAAGCAGGGCTGAGCAATGAGATCATATCCTCACAAATCTTTCAGACCACTCTCTACCGTCCCTTGGTATTCCAGCTACTTGAACCCAGTACTGGGAAAGGCTTATGAACTTCACACAGCCATCAGCATTAAGACTGCCTTGCAAGGAAAGCACCGTTTTCAGACTTTCAAATTTTGAAACGGGGCCATAGCCCCAGACGAGTTCTGGCAGCAGACATAGGGACTCAAACTCTGCAGCTCCCCATGGTGAAGGAAACTGTCCCCCCAATTCCTGTTACTATGTAGGAGAGGCACTCAGACAATCCCCACTGACGTTTCACTGCTGAATGCGGTTTGAACACAAGATGTTTCGCCATCCAAGCCAACGCAGGAGTAATCACGGTACATCAGAAACACCACCCTGGTTTTAAAACTCACAAGAGCAACAAGGAACCTAGTTTTTGCAGATTCAAAGTTTTCTCCTTGCACTTTACAGTCCCCATCTTCCTTCATCTCCCTTAAGGACTCATACACTGTACTTGTCAGAAAAAGCAGATTCGCTTTGGAATCTGGGCTCTCCTCCAGGTCCCACTCATTTAGAGCCAAGTTGCAAATCATCCCACCGCATCTAGCCAGGGAAGCTGCCTCGCAGGCCCATTATGTATTGTCCAAGAGCATTTGGGAAGAACGGGGGAGAAGAGCTCTGTTCTGGAGTGCGGGGGCCGATGAATACTTAAGAGAAATCACAGAAGACTCAACTGCTGGGGAATGAGAGTTCAAGTACAGTCAAAGACCAGCATATCACTGATGTCAGATTATCCACGGGGATCCTGTCTCTGCTTGAGACTGAAGTGAACAGATGCAGTATGCACTCCGCGTCTGTACTGATGCAAAACAAAATCGTCAAGAAACTGGCATTTCAGAATGACGTGTTGCTGCTGAAATTCATTAACCAAGTGTCTGCGACTAGTCCGCAGCGCAAGAGTGGCCTCAGGTAACACAGAGCTCTCACTTTCCCACCTTCCAAGAAAAAAAAAAAAAAAGGAAAGGAAAACCTGCCACCAGTCTTCAAGGATGTGCTCAGGAACAAGAAAACAGGAGGTATCAGAGCTACACCTGCAGAAGTTTATTTCAGAAAACACTACTGCGCATAACTTTCATATTCAATGTCACTTTCATTAGTCTCAAAGTCCTAAGTGATTAAATCAGCTGCAGTTCAAGAGCAATGGAGTATTTGTCCAAACTTGGAGATGAGGCCTTGAATTGAGCATCTAAATTACTGTTGGCATTTTTCAAGGTTAATATTGGTCCTCTTGTGAAGTACTGGCCAAATTCCAATGTGAACGGTTTATATAGAACCCTTCTACGTTTCCTCTCAGCTGGCTCTGCTGGATACAGCTGTACGTTACCCCCCCACTCTCATTAAGACACAATGAATGGGAGTGATAAGATGTATAAGCAACTGACAAGCACATTAGAAAGCATTAGTGATGGTTATAAATGATGGGTGTAAGTCATCTTCTGGCTTACGACATTACATAAGCATCATTGTTTATCACTTGTATAAGTATGTAAATATATTTTTTAAAAAATTAAAATCTGTAAGTGTGTAAAGTGGGTCTGAATGTTCATACAATTCCATTTCCTGTCCCAAGCATTTATGGAACATCACTGCACTATATCAGAGATTGTCATGACAACAATCACCTACCATGCTAAGGCAGACAGAGCCCTGTTTTGGAACATTTTTTAACACAGGAACTATTTAAATGGCCAGCCAAAATGAGAAATAGATGACTAACTACTATAATTCATGTCAATTATGCCATCCTGGCTTCAAAAAGAAAACTGCTGTAGTGGCATGCACGGAATGCAAAGTTGATGCCTGCACTTATTGGACATTTAGCCTGGTGTCTTGCATCTGCTAGGAAAATATGACCACTCCTAAATGTTTAGGTATACAGGCAGTTGCTTCAGGAACAGGAGAAGCAGGAAGGATGACTAAAGCAGCTGCTTCGGAAGTAAAAACAAAGAAGTAATGATAACTGGCTTTCTTTTTTGGACTACCAACGTAAGAAAAAGGAAGATGCAGAACTTGCCAGAGACTCATCCTTCTCTACAAACCTCAGCTCTTCTCCCAGCCTCTCTACTTAATGAGTTGCTGCTACGCTTTCAACAAACAGTTAGGATACACTTCATAAAATGTGAATTCACAGAAAGCAGATGGAAGAGGCTAAAAAGGTTCTCAAGCCTTCTTCAAAAAAGGTGAATGCAGAAATGCTTGCCAGGACTTTAAAGCTGCAGAGTACATAGCACAGCCATATTAGAACAAGCACACAAAGAGGGGGCAGTACAATTCACACAAATCAGCTGAATGATGTTTAAATTCTAGTCCTCAGCCACCATATCAACCCTAAATGCCGAGGAATTGTTCAAAGAATTTTAGAAGCTTTTAGATCAAAGTGTTCTCATTTGACTTTCCTGCTAATTTCTTAAGAAGCGCTTCCCTCGATAATCCTCTGAGATGATGAAATTGCAAAACTCTAAACTTAATCACAAAGTCTTGTTTTCTGATTTGGTTTGTAATTTTGCAGCATATATACTTCAAGCTTGGCACAGTCCAAGTAATACAGGCTGGTCTGACTGAAAAAAGTTAGGCAAAACTGTCAAATTCAAGCCTTTTCTGTAAGAAAATCCCATTTGACATCATTTGGCAGAAATTGGAAACGTGCGAGCTACTGTAACATGAAAAAGAAATTCACCAAAAAACGCAGAAGATTCAGCTCCAGTTAATTAGTTCTTTTTGCTCTCTACAGCAATTAGAGATGGAAAAAAAATGCATTTTAGGCAACATGAACAACTAGGGCCTCAATTTATACTTACCCCCTGCACATATACTGGAAGGCTCTGCCGCCAGAATTTCTATACAGGATTTCTTCAAAATCTAAAAGACAGAAAAAATGTCATGAAGTATTTCAGACTTGTTTCTATAGAAAGACAAATCTGAAAGCGTGAGAGTGCGCTTGTCCTCAGGTAAATACTTAACAAAGCACTTTGCATTCATGTCACAATTATGCCATCTTCGCTTTTCACTTTAAACCAACCATCCAGGTGTCATTGCTCTTCCTCAGCACGCTACTGCTATGGAGGAAGGCAATGGACGCTGACGCTCTCCAGTATCTCAGCACAAGTTTGCCTTTGTCCGTGGTACAAGCTATTATGCAGACTATGATCCGTAACAACTAAGGTGCACTCCGAAGGGTTAGCAAGGAAATGTCATTGCCCTCCCTTTGCAGTCCTAACTCCCTCCTCAAAATTCTTCTGGAGCCAAGTAAACTCCAAGTAAAACAACAGAAGTTTAAGCTAAGCTGTTTACCTTTGCATTAAAACATCCTAGGAACATCTACATAGCCACTTCTCAAGTCTCAGCACAGGGGTTCAGACTTCTTAGGTTTTTAATCTGATCTATGAGATCATACCGGAGTGCATCCCCAAAGTTGCACTGTGATTTCAAATCAAGATGTATGGACAATTGTTATTCACTTAAACCAAACTTGAATTAAGCAGTATATCTTCAGAAGGGTTGTCACTGCCTTTAACCACTTTACGTGCAGACAGTGATTTACACAAATACTTCAGCATCAGGCTTGGCAGACTGCAAGACGCGAGGAGCGTGCTAGAGCTGGATACTGTTTATTCCCATAGGGTGCTAAAATTGCTCAAGCCATTATTTGCCTTTGCCCGCTCCCAAGACCAACTCAAATTCTTCACTGCACAGAGTCAGCAAACTTGTGACAGTGTCCATAAGCCCCGGTGAGAACGGAAGCAGCGACGGAGAGCTGTGGGTGTTCAGTGCTGCGCTGAGCAGCCCCTAGACGAGGTAATACTGATCAAAATTTAGGTCAGCTCCAAGAGGCAAGTAAATGTCAGCCAAGCATCATGACTCAAATCCAACATGAAAATTATTTTCCCAACTTTAAATTGAAACATCTGTAAGGACAGCAATCAATACGATACATTTTGTAAGAAAAAGATAATCTACTTTTTCTCCACAATCCTGGCACTCTGCCTCGAATACCTAATTGCAAATGGTATAGATAGAGCCATGATTTATTTTTTACAACTTTTAAACAAAAGTTTGAGTTACTCAGAAGCAGGGCTGGTAGAGACTGAAAAAGTACCAAGGGGCTGAAGGAACCAGGACCGTCTGAGCTGCTGTCAGCCTGACAAGTGAGGAGAAAGAAGATTTGCAGGAACAAGGTTATACAGGAACTGTCAAGAGGAAAAAAAAGAGAAAGTCACCAGTTGAGAACTGAACTCAAAAGCACTAGAAGAATTTGAAAGGGAGAATAAGGAAAATACACAAAAAATAAAGGCGACTGTAAGAACACTCTTCCAGTGTATCCATCTGTAGCTATCCATCCATCTCCTGCAAGCCCTCTGCTACTCACCCCTTTCTCATCCCAGGTTCTGCTTCTCTGAAGATACAGCATTTTTCTCTCAAAGTGACTGCTGGGGCTAATAAGCACAACTAAGAGCTGCTGCTTTTCCAAGTGTTTTTCCTTCCTACTGAAAAATGTCTCCCTTAAGAAGCGAATCTTTTCACATTTTTCCAAATTCCCCTTAGATTCTGCTCCCCCTCTCTCAGCATCCCCAAACATTTTAATATATATTTCTCCTCATTGCCTTGCAGAAATGAAGTGAAAGAGCAAATGAGCTGGAGAACAAAGGCATGAAAAATACAATCAATACTTTCACTTTAAAAAAAAAAAATCAGGTAAAACTTCACATGATTAAGTTTGAAATTCATGACTTGTATTCAGTCATTTGCAAATATTCACACTGTAAGCCAACTTGGATGGGGGGGTGGAATAGCAGGTGTCTCAATTAGATGATACAGAGCTCCCTTCCAGTCCAATCCAATCCATTTACATGACTATAAAAAGCTGGCTTTAACGGCTTTTCACAGTGCCAACTGCAGTATGTATTGTGATTTAGAATAGTAAGAAGCTTCCAATGCTCCAAGCACCCACCCTAACTTAAAGTGAAAATCAGGCAGCAGTAACTATTGCAAAAGAATTCCTTTATGTCTCTTCCTCATCATAAAAATAAATTCAAAAAGCACTTCAAATATATTAATCATAGAAGAAGATTTCATCAAATTTTCTGTTCTTTCATTTCCTGAGGACTGCGCAGCCCTGTGTGGGCTCTAGGTGCACTTCATCCACTGCGGGCTGGCTCCCCAGGAAAGCAAAATAACATGCAAGAGCGGTGATGCAATCTCCCAGCTGAGAGCCTATAAACAGCTCCAAGAGCGTACACGGGAGAAGTGACTCCACATCCTCATTTTCACGGGGCGAATTACAACAGTTCTGGTTTACTTGGTAACTAACTGCAGGCCTCAAGGCAGCTTGCCTTGGCAGCCATGCAGAAAAGTCTCTGAAGCACGTGCTCGCTCTCGGTGAGGAAGCATCCCATTGTCTTCAGCAGCACACACTTAATGGCCAAGCTCAGATTCCCAAATCAGTCTCCTGTTGTACTCTACAGGGCTCCAATTATGCTCCAGCTTCACACAGGCTCCTGGGAGTATCTCCTGTTAATATTTGTTGACATGCCAAATAAAAAATGCAACACATCCTTGTGGAAGCTTGGCTTTATTTGTCACTGTTATCTCTATCAGGACAGAACTGAGTTTAGCACTACCTGTCCTTTAGCTTTCTGCCAGGCAATGCATTAAAGGCCACGAGCCAGGAGAGGCCCCGTAGGTTACCTGGGCCCTTTAGAAACACAGGGATGAAGGGGAGTGAAATTCTGCCGCTGCTGGAAGCTTTCATTTGGTATTCTGGTCCACAAGCATGCAGACAGATTATTTCACCACAGCAGATGCATATTTCTCATAAAATTTTTTTTCAACAAATTTGGGAATTCTAATTAGCAAACAGGATGCTGAAGTTTAATAGGTTACTGCCTAATCAGTGTTAGTGTGAATGACCTACCTAGTCTGAGGCTAGGTACCCATTATCAAGCTCTGTTGAATTACTAAATAACAAAGTCTGTTGCCAATTACAAAACTAATTTATTTATGAATTGTTTCCTGTCCAATAATATCTGCATGAGCGAAGTAAAATAAATATATTTAAGTCATTTTTAAAGATGCATTTGAGGTAAGAAAGAAGTAGAAAGCGTGATTGTATACTACTAAAAGTAACGAGAAACACTATACAGTTGAGACCGGAGGTTCTCACCCTCTACTTTAGACGGTAAGCTAGCTACCCAAGCCAAGAGGCTTGAGTTGTTGACTTTCTCTTTGGCCTATGTAGAAAGCCTGGCTCCAACAGATGATAGATTCAGAATACCTATGGGAAGCTCCTGCTCTGAATTGCCCTCTGGAGATCCCATCTTCCTTACTGGCTGCAGAAGTTTAGACACCCTGGGCAGTGGACATGTAAAGGGAATATACAGTTTATCCATACAGGTATCTCGGGATGAGTATGTAAAAGCATCACCGCATTTCTCATACTTCGTCTACCAGGCACTCACATCAAGTTCTTACAAAAGTTACCACTCTACACATACGCAGCACTGCAGTTTGCGTAACAGAAGTATTCAGAGACAGTACATTTCCAAGCTAAAATTTCCTGAGGTGAAGGAGCACATTGAACTGCCGTATCAATTCTAAGAGCTGAGGCAAGACCTGAAAAATACTGAGGGTAGGTGGACACTACTGCAAGATGATCTGAAAGGAGTACACAGGAAATTAAACTTAAAAGGATGAATCATTTGCACAATTTATACAGATAGGAGACAGTCCCACCAACTAGTTCATATACATGTTTCTTATACCTCACAACTGCTTCGTGAGGCTTCCTGCAGCTCACTTAAAGAATCCTCTCTAAGGGACCCGGATTCCGTCTCTATTTGAGATAAGCTCTGAGCTAGTGCCACTGTTTATCACATGGCAAGGATCAGGGAGTATTCTTGTTCCAAGCAATTGGTCTTTCAGTCAGTTTCTGTTGAAGGCTCAATGCAAATCAATGACAGGATCCTATCCTGACTTTCATGTTGCTTCACGTTCCATGACCTCCAGCATTCCTACCAAAGACCTACTGAGCAGTAGATGAAGTTGAGCTTCAGGTTTTCTTTCAAAGACTTGCTCCATTTGCTTTAAATTGACAGGTTATGATCTGCAGAAATTTTTCACAGAAAAGAAAAATTTAATAAATTACTTCAGTTCCTTCCATTTGTTTCCCAGCTTATAGCAATCAGATGTCTGTTTCTCTACCAGATTCTTCCCTCCTAACAAACTCAAAATCCCCATTAAACACGGGGGAAGCTGAAGTTTTACCAGTGGCTTTTTCACTAAGGGAGAAAAAGCAATTGATTTGCTTAATAAAAAAAGTCACATTAGAACTCTCAGGAGAGAAATGACCAAATACCTTCAGCTCCCACTATGAATCCACTATATTTTCAGCTCATTTAAGCACAGCCTCCAGGGCACAGCCTGAACAGCTTGGTGGTGCTTAGTGGAAGACAGTCCTCCTCAAGGAGCACCGAGCAGACCTCCCTGCAGCTGCTAACTTAAAACCTTGCTGGCTCCCACAGAAAAGGAAGGGCAGGTGTACTGAAACACTGGCAGACCCATCACCCTGAACAGCAGATGCAGAAGCCCAGTGGAGGCCAGCCTCAAGCTCCACCACTCCCAGATCCCACCCTCTTTCTCATTCCAGAGGGACTTAAGTCCACTGTCTCTGTGTGCACAGAGGGTCAAAAAAGGTCTCCTCCTCAGGACAAGGGGAGGAGGGAAGAGTCAGACCTCCTCAGCCGGAATACAAGGCAGTTCACACCAAATCACTGCCAACCAGAATAAACCCAGGTCTTCACATCTTGAGTGTGATTTCAAGCACTAATCTCCCCCCAGGCTCATAATTTTCTCTTTCCTTCCTCTGATATGCCAACCAGCAGCTAGTAGTCTAACCAATCCCCTCTACACATGGCTGAGCATCCTTGCTATACCAACTCTTACACAGGAATAGAAAGAAGCTTCCAAATCTCAACATTTCAACATTAAAATGCTTTCCTGTGAACACAAATGCTTTGTTTGTTTGCTCTAAGGCAGAGGTGCTTTGCAAGGACAAGAAAAGAAGGAATGAGGGAGTTTACTTTCCAGCTAGAACAGGAATCTACAGATTTGTTATCCTACAGAGTGATTAATGTCCTTCTGCCATTCCTTTTACACATCTCCTTCCTACCCTACCCATTGCAATCACCGCACTCAAACGCAAGTGATCAGGTCACAGATTCATTACTGTGCAGTTACACTTCCTTGTGACCTTCCTTTGCAGGGCTGGTAAATCTTGCGCCAGTCAACTGAAGCAGTTCTTGACGAGGTTCCTGGGGGCTGAAGTCTTCCCATTCTGTTAACTGTAACTGGAAAGGGAGTCAGAACTGCTGCTGGAATTCATTAAAAACAGCTGCAAAGGGAATGCAGGGCTGGGAAGCAAACTAGGGTTTTTTGTTGTTTTCTTGCTTTCTTAAATGACATGCAACACCTGATTGTCCAAGAGAATTGAGGCAGTAGCCCCACACTTGGACAGTGCCAGGAAAACCAATAAGCCAGGGATCGTATTCCATCTACATGCGAGAGCACCAGGGAAAACTGAGCCTGCGCTGAGGGAACAGTTTACTTGGTACTACACGGTCACAGTGTGTAACCACTGTAAACACAGAAATCTGAGACCCCCCCGGTGAACCTACCCTCACTAGCTTCAAGTTGCATATTTCATCTGTGTTTTATCAACTAAAAAGCCTATACCAAAATGAACAAAACACGTGTCCTTAAAAGAATTTCACATCCTTCTTTGTAGCCATGGGAAGCAATCTAATTAGAACAGTAATCAGATATGACTGAGCAAAAGGAACAGAAAAATACTGAAAGCTACCTGAAAACGTATTTTTCCTAGTGAACACTTGGCACGTTTTACACTTACAATGAAAACGAAACACACATCCTCTCATATACTGCCTTTCCTGCTCAGTCAAGGAGAGCGTTGGTCCTAGGCGAGACAGTATTAGGCCGCTCAAAGTTTTAGAGCTAGAGATAAGGATGCCTCATCAGGCATCCTTACTTGCCAGTAAAGCCCATGGATCCCTTTGCGTGACTTGTACACAAGCCATGGGAAAGGAATCAACCTATGCCCCTTCCTCCGTCAGCTGAACAGCCAGCTCTTATCCCAGCCACTCGGGAACAGGCCAGCTCTTATGTGCTGCACCCAGCCCTTACAGGAACTGATCCATCTAGGTCTGGAGGGGAATAAAAATAGCCCGTTTGTCAGGAGACCCAATGTAGAAAGCTGAGCTTTGGGGCTTTTGGCACACACAGAAGGATCCCTTCTCCTATTCTGAACGAGCGAGCCGTGCAGCACATCCATCAGGACAGAAAGGATGCTAATCAAGTAGAAAGAGAGAGATCAGAGCGTCCTTCATACAGAATGTGCTCTAACACATCTCTGCTGTCCCAGTCTGTGGCAGCCATTTCATAAAGCGTCACCATGTACCTAGTCCATTCAGTCAGTCACTTCCCATCAAGGACGGAGACACAAAGATAATATTTGCGTTCAAAACTTCCTGTATTGTGACCTGTTGATAAACTCTATACCTTAAAGTAGCAATATTAGTACAAACAAGGGTCAGTTTCTTTGGAACAAATGTCCCAAGTGATTTATTAGCAGTCAGCAGCTATTGTGAATACAGGGAAACTAAACCTTCAACTGCCCAAGCTAACAGAAACTAACATGCAGACATGCAAACACATGATTAAAAATACTTACAGAGTCTATGATTCCCTGAAGGGCTTCAAAACCATCATTCACTGGAAAGACATGATCTTTGCTGTCGGCAATTCTAGCCAGCTGACGGAGTGGTAAAAGTAAATAAAACAGAAATGCAAAGAACGAGATAAATTAGCCAGCAGGCAGCAAATTAAGACTTCTCCAGACTCATCCACTTGCAAATAAAAAACCCAAATACTCCAAGTATTCTGTATGGATTGCTAGTGCATTATAGTTTGTCAACCGTTGAAAAGTTGTCTTTCTAGCCTGATTGATTTTAGAAAGCTGCGTATAAGGAATCAGAAAAGGCTTCCCTTAACTTGGAAGACAAGACAGAACATGGCTTTCACCAGTGCCCAGAGCCCAATGATCCTTATTGCAAAAACCACCTCCCATATGATTGTAAACCACCCAGCACAGTAACTCCCCAACCAAAATAGGCCACAGCATCAACATAACAGGCCACTAATGCAGCAAAACACTTCAGCATATACATCATTTAAACCAGGGAACTAACGAAAATGATTCAGTATTTTCACAAATAGAGAAGACTAACGCAAATTATACCCCACTGGGAGATACAGGCCTGATTCACCTTTCTTTTCAGGACAGAGATTTGTCTATTTGTCTTAGGCTCAACAATTAGAGAGCCAAGAATAAAGCAGGGAGCTATAACAGGAGATATTTTCCGAGTGGGAGGAAGAAGGGAGCAGAAGAGCACTTGGAAGCCAACATGACAAAGAGGAGGGACATTCATGAGGCGGTGGTAAGATAAGGGGAACCAGGACATCACCTGTAAAGAGCTACATGCAGGTTCACTTGTCAACAGCATGCTAAGGGTTAAGGCACAAATGGAAGCCCAATTCAGAAGTAATGAGCTCTCCATGCATCTGCTGGAGCAGAATCAAATTTTACTGCTGCAAGGCCAATGTTTGTTATAGTAATTCGCTCCCATGGCAGAGGTAACACCAACCCAGCAGGCCTCTTTGGCATTTCCTGTAGCATTGCAAACTGGAGGCAACAGACTAGCCACACATTCCTCCCTGAACCCCACCGACTCCACCTTTACAGCTCCTGTCACTCGGAACTCCCACCCCACTTCTCCAGCGAAACACTAAACTGCCAACCTCCTGGGCTGCACCCAGAGAAATGCTCCAGGCAACTTTCCCCTGCCTGCCCCGGGAAGGGCAGGAAAGCTGCTTACTGCTTGTTGGCCAAGGGATAGCAGCTTCTGTAAACCAGGATGTTTACAGTTTCCTCAACTCATTCCCCATAGGCATCCTCCTAGTGCATTCCGGGACTTCAGGCAGTCATCTCATTCCAGTTAATTTCTTCAGCATCTAAATGACTTCAAGTAGCAGCTGTCTTCGAGGTCTGCTACTTTAGATCTAGTCTCTTCCATTTTTATTCCCTCCTTGCTTTTCCACTGACTTACTGTGGGTTACAGTAGTCTCTGGCTTTGATTCAAAGGAGATTGTTCTAAACCAAGTTTGTTTTGACTCCTTTTTGAATCAGTGTTTGAAGCTTTGTTAGGAAGTTGAAAACCAGGAAAAGCTCAATTCAATAAGTATTTCACCGCTCAACTTAAGGGCTGTACAGGTGTTTCACTCATGTTAGAAAAATATAATGTCAACTGTTAACACTTGGTGCGAAATGTAATTCACGGACATACTAACATTAATAAATTTAGAAGTAAATTTAGAAACGTAAATAATTAAGCTGCTTGCTTTTGCAGCATAGTTTTCCCATGAAAGAAAAGGCTGACTGAGACTGAAGTGTTGTATGCCAATACCTCAGTTTTACAGAGGGGAAAAAAAGAAACAAAAAAAAAAAGTCCCCACAACTGCCTTCTGCCTACAGCTTAAGCCAGACTGATTTCCTATTCTTCGTGTGTCTTTTCCTCTGATTTTCTCCACCATTACCAAGAGTCATTATGGCATGCAGACAGAGGGACAGTTCTCCACATACGGAGATTTAGACAGAAAGGGGCTTAAACCCAACACCCAGACCAAGACACTTCAGGCAGTCACTTTAGACTGTCAAACAGTCAACAGAAGGAGAGGAAGACCACTCGAGAAGTCTTGAGAAAGTGATTCAGGAGCGTGTGCTTGTGTTCAACATGCACCTTTGCCAAGTACCCCAGTAAACATGAGCGTCTCATTTACCTGGGTCTCATTGAAGTCTTTCACACCAACGCAATATACTGTTGCTCCCAGGTCACGTGACCGATTAGCCTGGAACAAGGAAAGGTAGGGATGACATGGACGCAAATGTGATGGGATGCAGGTTTCTGAAAGGTCTTAATCATAAATTTAGTCTTTCTCTGTAAAATGAGCAATGGGGGATCTTGTCCAAAGACGAGCTTTAAAAGCTTTTCTCCCTGATTCCGCAAAAACAGGTTTTAACTGCTATTAGAGTAGCTATTTGTTTAGCAAAGCAAAACCCAAGGTATTTGGTGTTTTTTTCTAAAAACTAATTAGCTCATCTTCCTAGCTACTCCAACTTCCTAACATTTGTCTGACCAACAGATGTAAGACAGACTAAATCCACTTTCTTTTCATCATTTAGTATAACAGTAACCTAAAGCGTTTTGATATTTTCATGGACTCATGATATCCATAGGTGAAGAGACAGCTCATTCCATCTGCTGCAAAACTGTATCACTCCCACTATTTACACAGCATCTCAAACTAATAAAGGGAGAACATCCACAGGTTTGATTTCTCTGATTTTGTTGACATGCAGATAAAGTTGTATTTAGCATTTAAAAAGCAACTGTTCTAAATGCTCTTGCCTGTGTAAGTATGAATTAAGTCATTTAATCATATTTCATTAGAACAGGAACACCTGACTGAAAGCCCATTCCCAGAAAAGATGGTAGCAAGTCAGATTATATCAGAAGACTGTAGTAGTTCGAATTGTTAGATAGCAAGGTGCTTTACAAAAAAGCATCATTCCAGTTTACACCAAGAAACCCAAACAACTCCAGCAACTCACAGCGTAAGAGCTGAGCTCGGGATCTCCTTTCTGCTAGCTCACTAGCTGGTCCTCCCCAAACCAAAACACATATAACACTTCTGACCTCTCAACCTGTTCATTCACCTCTAAAAACAAACTTGTTTTTCTTGTGGATTTTTTTATTTCAGAAGGGAAGAAAAGGAGATGAACAGTAAGGAGGGGAACTCTAGGTTCATGCCATTTGTTTGTGCTGTAGCAGTATTGGTTTTATTCTACAAATCCATTCTTTTTGTTGTTACTGGATTTAAAGCTGCACTTTGGACAGATCGAGAGGAAAAATTCTGTCCATAGCAAATTCATGTAACAATACCATCTTCCAAGTTTAGGTCATCTTAATTTGTTTGACTGACAAGTGAAAATTGGTTCATCCCTTCAAAGATGACTATCAAAAAAACATCAGTAGGAACAATATCCAGCAAAGCTTTCAAGTGCTCAGCCTGCTGTTGATCTAACATTTTGCATAATACGTCAATTTAATGAGGGTGTTGAGAATACATGCTTGAATCCTGGAAGCATTTGTGGAAATTTTGGATTTGGTCATCTAAAAGGCTTTCTGATGTGACAGAAGATTATAGGAACAACAGCCTTCCTCTTTACTTTTTGTGAAAGGAGAAAAGTCAAAGTGAGAAAATTCAGGTATATCCCAGAACAATCCAGTAAACACTGAAACTTTTCAGCTGTTTGGGATTTTTTTGTTGTTGTTGTTGTTTTTGTTGTTTGTTTGTTTTAAACTCGAAGCTTAAACCTCCCTCCTTTCTTAAGAACAGTCTCAGTTTTGATGAGTCAGAAGCACTGCTGTTGTTAAAGCTTATCCTTAAGTTTCACATCTAAAAAGCACCAAAGGGCAGTTTTGTTACTAGGGAAAAAGGTTGTCCCTATCTTCTGCCTTCAAAGCAGCAAGCCCAGACATTTCACATTTCACTCTCTCCCTGACTAAAAATGTGTAAGACACTTACCTCCCTCTCAGAGTAGAAAAACAGGTCTTCATGGAGCTCGCCATCTGTCAATGCAATGATGACACTTGCAGTTCTGTAACCTGAATACAGAAACTTCGTTAGTCCCTTGGTTTTGAGTTGTGCTAAACTAGCCTAGAAAACATCCTGCTAGTGACCTGTTAGCACTCTTAAAGGACCAGAAACAGCGGAAATCAAGCCCATGCCCTCACCTCCCTTCAGCCAATCCGTTTTCAGAAGACACGAATTTCGGCATACTTTTTCCACTCTGGCACATGCCTTCAATAGCAGTTTTATACCACACTCCTTTGATGTGCCAATGATTTTTAATTGCCTGCCCCTCATAACTATTTCAATATTTCAGACCAGTAGATTAGACTGCAGCCATCAAAAAAAAAAAAAAAAAAAGAATGCAAAGCATTCCTAGTTTTTTCCTGATTTTAGTAATGCTGTCAATTCAAGAAATCCAGAGATTTTTTTCAGCTTGTGATAAAAAGTTCAATTGGGATTTAAACAGATAGGGTAGGAAAATGGCCTTAAAATCTTCAACCTTCCTATGTAGCATATTTCAGCAACATAGTTAAACCTTGCAGTCTTTCCCTTGCATTGATTACAGCTTGGGTTTTACAAGTTTGTATTAGTTTTCAGGCCTGGCCAAATAGAATTAATTCATGTTTCTGACAATAGACTTGCTACAGATCTGAAGGATCTGTTACATCTTGCACAAGCACTGTTATGGAAAGATAAAGGAAAGGTAAATATGTCAAGGTGTGTAAATTATCAACCCCTTAATTTCCTCACCCATCTAGGGCATTCTCCTGCCATTATGAGTAGCTGTGCCTTTAACAAGCTGTTGCTGGAGACACAGAAATCCAAACAAGTAACTTCTTCAATTACTGCAGAACAGAGATCCGATACCTAATTTCCCTGGTAATTAAGGAAGTGGAAGGTAATTTCCTTCCACTTAGAAATTCCCAAGTTTAAATAATGATGTAACAATGCAACAAGGAATTTGAGTGCTTGACAAGCAATAAGCAATATGCAGGGTCATTCACGTTGCAGATGCCTAACTCAAGTGCCTAGGCTCTTTCTGTAGGAAATGGAGAAAAGTGAGCACTTATACAAACTTAGGAGCCCAAATGACCTCCAGAGATGCCTTTCTCCCTCCACTGACTAGTGCAGGAGCCTTTGGACCCACTGCAGGTGGTGTAAAAACTCCTTTGAGGGCAGCAAGGACAAACACACAGAGAACTAATAAAGACAAAATACACAGGCCAACATTCAGAATTGAGGACTCAGTTTCCCACTGCTTCTTGCATATGGTGGCAACCTGTTTACATCAAATGTGTATACTAGCATGTAAAAGCACTATCAATCCCAAATCTAATTGTTCTAGCTATCTATTCCATTCTGCTGCAGTATATTTTACAGGCGAGTCCCAAAGCTGTTCGGACTTAGTCACAACATTTTATTCTTGAGTGGCCCTGCAAAACCATTGGGATTGGCTTTGTACTCAAACATCTGATTGCCTACCTTTTGGGTTCCAAGAAGCAATGTTTATATTTCTACTTCAGGCTTTGCAGTGCAGAAAGTTTCTACACGAATTCCAGGGATGGAAAGGACAACCAGTTTTGAAATTGTCTACACTTACTACTGGATTTAATAATTGCTTATTGAAGAAAACTTTTACCCAACGGCATCTCCACAGATGCATGTTTCAGAAGGAAGAAGAAATGGTTACCTGAGTCCTCAAGGAAAAAGAAAAAAATAAGGTACCAGACAGTTTTGGTAAAAGGAGGCACCTTCAGTCAGCCTGGCTTCTCTCTTTTGGCCTGAAACGCTCTGGATCCTTAAAGCTCCCCCTGTTCTTTTTCCTTTTCAGGAACAACTACTCTGGAGAGCATTGCATTCCTGTAAGAATAGGAGCCAGCCCCCACCTTTCCCCACAGTGAAGCTGCATTTCCAATCTATTAAAGTTACCAGTCAAAAAGAAAGAAAAAAACAACATTCAATTGATCAAGAAAGTCTCTCACCATGAACATTTTCATAGTAAATCTGTTCACTTGCCTGAAATTAAATCAGAAGATTATTAGCAATAAATGAATAATAATACTCTGTGGGCATCTACACATGCACCAGAAAGAAAGAGAAGATGGCAGAGAGGGTGTCACGTTTGCAGTCTGCACATCACCTCTGCTTTCAGAGATACCTGCTTCACACAACAAGTTTCTTGCCTGTGGTTTTGATGCCATTACTTCAAGGTCTTACCTAAAGCATAACTCAGTTAAACCAACCCTAAGGCCGGTAGCCAACAACAGTGTAATCTCACACTATTCTGCTATCTGAAAATCACATTCACCTTCTTCCTTGAGAAACATCCAAGGTCCATTGATAAATATTCCCATCACCTCTAGATCAGCTGCTCTAATTGCAAATAAAACAACTGCAGAGAGATACTGTTATGCTTCTGTCTCCCCCTTGATCCATGCACAAGCAAATTCTGCAAGGTAGAAGGGGCAAACACTTCAGGGTGCATCCATTCAAAATTAAAGAGTAGGCCACCCTGAACGTATTTGGTTTATGAATTTCATTTCTGTTCTGAATTTAAATTCGGTTGTTTGGACTTGTCCCGCTCAGTTTCACAAGTCCCCAGGCTCTGGGATTTGGGTCTGGGCTCCAGGTGAAGAGCCACCATCTCTGTCAGGTCACCTGACTTTCTGCTGGGTGTTCACCTGCATTTTCCATAGGCAGACAGTTCCACAGTCCTCCCAAATGCATGTGGAGTACAGAAATGGGAGGGGATTCAGGTCTAGAGAAACTGCTGCGCTTGGAAAGCATACAGGAGGAGAAGGTCAGAGCAGGCAATAACTTCTGCGCAGCATCATTTGCCCACCAGTGAGAAGGGGCTAGAGCCATGGCCTGAGCCCCCATCCACCTCTGACAAGCCTACTAGAGCACCCATGCAGGACTCTAGACAGCTTTCCACCCTTCCTGAACACAGGTCCATGGGGGATTGCAATGCAAAACCTTCTGCCTTGTCCTAAGCTGAAAAGGCAGCTCCCCCCAGAGAAGCTGAAGGCAAAAAGAAAGATAAGTAGTGGGGTTTGCAGCTGCCTGTCCCAGCTCCAACACTGAACGCGCACACTTCAGTGTGCCTATTGCATAAAAGGGAAGCAGCCCCACTCACCTACCAGAGAAGTATTAACCAGATCCCTTTGTTTAACATTTCCTGAGGAGCACCCAGACACGGTTTAGAGGCACTATAGCACGCATCTAGTTACCCTTTCAAATCCTTCATGCATGTACGTGTCGCCTCCCGGCAGGACTTTCTGCAGCTCTTCTAGACCCTGGCGTATCTGTTCCCTGAAAGGAATGCAGATGCATTGTTAGACACGGGATCAAATTTATCAGGACCTGATATCCAGGGGAAGACATGCATGACAGAACCAGATAGAAAGGGGGGGTGGGGGAGAGTTAACTCAATGTTTGTACAGGTAATGTTATAGGCTGAGGTAATGTTATAGGCTAAGGTAACGTATGGCTAGATACCTTTCTAAGGATGTGAAAACAGAGTAGATGTGCTCCCAGTGTTCCCACAGCCTGGGGAAAGCGTCACAACAGCAGCCTCTCCTGGGTCAATACCCAGAGGCAGAGCAGCTGACTTGCACCTGGCTCACTTTCCTCACTTGCTGACTTGACTAGAGAAGTGCAATCAAACAGCCACAAAAACGATAGGATTTCAAACCACCCTGGCAATTCCAGATTATTTGGACATTACGCCTTCAGTTCTTGTTTAAACTGACTTGAAGATTAAAGCTTTTCCCAGCAGCTTATTAGGATTCAGGATATCTGTTTGTTTTGTTTTGGTTTTTTTTTGTTGTTTTGTTTTGTTGTTGTTTTTTTTTGTTTTTTTTTTTTAAGAGATCCCAGGCAGAGGGACAGATCAACTACAGGATAAATGGGGAGGGCACCCATTTTTTTGTTCCACTCAGTTGCAGACACCAAACTCTGGAAGCCAAGTACAGGCCAGAAGTCTTTAATACCGAGATAAAACCCTGCAATGTGTGGGGTGTGTCTCTGAGCAAACTGTACAATCCTCATGGGAGACAGATTCAGTCACTGCAGGCAGGACGGCACTGACATCGCAAGACCGAATGCCAGAAGTCAGTTTTGTCCCTGCATTTTTTAACTGCTTCAGAAAACCCAGTTTGTGTGATCATCACATACTCTATCTTGCATTTGTGATGCTGATTGCAGTGGTGCATTAACATTAGCCGGTCTACAGAGCAGTAACTCCCACAGGGAGAAGAGAGTATTTGCTTTTGCAATAGATTGAATTATCAAACACTCAAGAACTCATCCTGTACCTGCAATATCCCAAACTAGTTAGGCACTGAGCTGTATATCATAGGTGGGCTAGGGACAGATATTCAGCTACCCATGCACATACCAACCCAAAATCTGAATATAAAAATCAAAAGCATTTCCTGTGGTCAGAATTATTTTTCAAACATGAACACTGAAATTTTAAAACGGACAGCAATGGTTTTTAAAACCTGTCAATCAGGTCCCATTAGATGCACAGAGCTTTTCCAAAAGAGATGCTAAGCACCCTCAATCTTCACATTCAGATGCTGATACACCACACGGAGGCATGGGCAAGGTAGAAGAGGTTTTGCCACTACTCCAGCTTCCCCGTTAAGAAAGGCCAATGTTACCGAAAAGAGCAGCATGAAGGCCATACCTTGTTTGTCAGTCCTCAGACTGAAGTGTCATAGCTTAGAGCCTTAACAGACCAGAAATCTTTGCAATGGGGTGTGCTCGCGGGGTGGGAGACAGAAAGAGGCAGGGAACGGGTTTTCCTCTGGCACCAAGTTAGATATGGCTAATTTTCTTTATACTTACTGTTGCAGTAAGTGGCAAGAGATGCTTCGTCTGGCTGGGTTTAATGCCATTTATCAAGGCTGGTATGTACAAGGACTGCTCTTTAGGAAAGCAGCCAGTTTCCTATTCATTCCTCTATAGTAGCTGCTCTGGTATGCAATTTCATAGACATCCAATATGTAAAACACATGCTGACTTATACAGCCTTCACATGTGTTACATAGATATTTTTGCTCCACGTGGCAATGAAGTTAACAGAGGAAGCAAGAGCAATTAAAGGACCTCATCCAGCTCTCCTTGAAGTCAGAATAAAAAAATATAAAAATCCATCCCATAGATTTCACTGGGAATAACTTGGGGATCTACAAGGGGATGACAGGAACATGCTTCAGAAACATGTCAATCAAACTGTCATTGCCAAAAAATATACACCCTTGCAATCTATCCTAAACACTGTTTGCCTATAACATACCTTCAGACCTCCAATGAAATCATGTTCACCTCTACCTCAAGAGTACGGGTATCACCCAATGACCTGGATGAATAAAATAGAGTGCATCCTCAGCAAGTTTGCTGATGACACAAAGCTGGGAGGGGTGACTGACACACCAGAAGGCCGTGCCGCCATCCAGAGAGACCTGGGCAGGCCGGAGAGTTGGGCAGAGAGAAACTTTATGGAATTCAACAAGGGCAAGTGTAGGGTGCTGCACCTGGGGAGGAATAACCCCCCGCACCAGGACAGGTTGGGGCTGACCTGCTGGAGAGCAGCTCAGTGCAAAGAGACCTGGGAGTCCTGGGGGACAACGGGGTGACCATGAGCCAGCGATGGGCCCTGGTGGCCAAGAAGGCCAATGGCATCCTGGGGGGCATCAAGAGGAGCGTGGCCAGCAGGTGGAGGGAGGTTCATCCTCCCCCTCTGCTCTGCCCTGGGGAGGCCGCATCTGGAGCACTGGGTCCAGTTCTGGGCTCCCCGGTTCCAGAAGGACAGGGAACTGCTGGAGAGGGGACAGCAAAGAGCCACCAAGATGATGAGGGGACTGGAACATCTCTCCGATGAGGAAAGGCTGAGGGATTTGAGTCTTTTCAGTCTGGAAAAAAGACGACTGAGGGGGGATCTTATCAACGCTGATAAATACTTCAAGGGGGGGTGTCAGGAGGATGGGGCCAGGCTCTTCTCAGTGGTGCCCAGGGACAGGACAAGGGGTAACGGGCACAAACTTGACCATGGGAAGTTCCATCTCAACGCGAGGAGGAACTTCTTTGCTGTGAGGGTGGCAGAGCCCTGGCACAGGCTGCCCAGAGAGGTGGGGGAGTCTCCGTCTCTGGAGACATCCCAAACCCGCCTGGACGCATTCCTGTGCCACCTGCTCTGGGTGACCCTGCTCTGGCAGGGGGTTGGACTGGGTGATCTCCAGAGGTCCCTTCCCACCCCTATCATTCCATGATTCTGTGTAAGGAGGCAACCTCTGCCTTAAGAGCTTTTAATGCATTCTAGAAGAATGAGTGCCAGAGGTGAAAATGGGCAGGTGATTCTAACAATTAAATTGAGAAGCACAAAGGTGTCACAACTGCTCACAGTGGACTGGAAATCATTGAACAAGAAAGGCGAAGGAAGCTACAACAAGGACACAAAAGCTGCTGTGCACCTTTAAACTTTTTCTTACCTGTCTTCTGTTAGCCTCATTAGAATTGTCCCTCTAGTTGAAAAAACAATGAAGGACATCCTCAGCTGAGGGCTGGAGAAGGAGAGAAAAAAAGTAAATTATTTCAGTGGTCCAGACCAGAGCTTACTGCATGTGTTAACACTAAACACAGAGGGCGCTCTGATTGCTCAGATTATAACTAGGCAGGATAAAAGATAGGACTGAGCAGCCAAAGGTGTTTGCCTTGACTAGGAAGGCCCAGAGCAAAACCATAAGGAATCCTTCTCAAAGTTGTCAATAGCACTTGCATCATGACCTTAGGATTGCTAAAGCAAGAAAGGCTTAAGTGCATCCTGATATCACCATGGAGATGAAGGAAGGCTAATTATGTTTATCATAACACATTCCACCCACTGGCCTGGGGGATTTTTCATTCAGTCTTAAGATTTTCAGTGCCTGAAAGCTACAGCCTCAGGCCTCTTCCTGCAGACCCAAACTTCTGTACCTCAGGAGGTAGCCGGCTATCTCTGAAACAAGAGGACTCCTTCCCCACAAAAATGCGATTTGATCCATCGAAGCCAGGCAGGAGGAAAGGGAACAACTAGCTTTTCTACCCTTATTTCCTGCACGACAGAAGTTTGGGGAAAAGCAGTCAACGGGATGATCTGAGAAAAGCATTAAGAACTCTCTCTCCACCGGGTGCCCTGGTAGAAAGTAGCATGCGCTGTTCGACTGCGCCTGAGAGCACATCTCCTAGCTGCTGGCACACCTCCCCCCCTCATGCGGTTATCTGCAAAGCAGCACTTCTTACCTTATGAACTTGCGGGCCAAATGTTCCACAAAATGATATATTTCATTCCAGTGGTGCAGGACGCTTCCTGATCTAGGGAAACAAATTATTACAGGAGAGACTAGTTTAATTGCTGCTATGGTAGTTTTCCCAGCCTAATGCTTTGTTACATGTTGCTCAGCTAGTCATTTCTTTTTATTTTGTTTAGCGCTCACTGTCCATATTCTTCCTTTAAAGAGATATTAAACTGTAAATGACATTTCCCACTTTACTTTGAATAGCAAGAGTAATGTACACCCCAGGCAAGTGTTTGAGGCTACACTTGGCAATAACATATGGCAGTTACGCTGGACATTTAGCACAGCCTTAAACAAATAAACCCTGCATGAGTGAAGATTTGTCTCTCTGCACAGTAGATTTTAGATTAATTCCACCAACTCACTTGCCATACCATTATGCAGAGCTTTTAGCTCAAGTGTATTTTGAGAATAAAATGCAGTTGGAGGAACAACTTAATTATTAAACTTCTCTAGCATTTCCACTGTGCTAGAGACTATGAAAATTAAAACACCTTAGGTCCACATCTCAGCTGTTCTGGGTAATACTCTCAGGCCTCAGTTAAAGGCAAAACAAATATCTCTCCTTGGGAAAAAAAAAAAACAATCCATGGACTATAAGGGGACTGGATTATTCTTCTTTATGTTGTAAGAACCAGGAAAAAATAGGTTAATCAGAACCTTTCAGCACTAAATATCCCCTCTGGCATAAACACTTCTATGAACACTGGAATATTAACACTGGGAAAAAATTCCTTCCTAGAGTTGGAAAATAAATGTATCATCACTTATTTAATTCATTGACTACAATTAAAAATATTTATAGGGCAAATAATCATTCCAGCTTTAATAGAAACTTCATTGATCTGCAGCCTGAGGAAGGAGAGACAACCATTTGAGAAGATGTTTTTTCACTTCACAGAAAGAAAAGGCATCTGACCTGACTCTGCTCTACCTTAGATCTGAGAATGCAAATCAATCGCCATGAACAGATTCACCCAAGTACTGCACACCTGGCACAGCCAACCCCAGCCTGGCTGCAAAGAGCATTACTTCACTTCCTAGCAGCACAGCAAGCATGCAGACCACATTGTGCACATCATACAAATTTCCTTCCCTATTCTCCCCACACCTGGTTCTCATTTACAGCCATTCAGTAGAAGCCTTGGCCTTACCCACTTGCTCCGCAACACCTTAAGCTGTTTTTTCTCCGTATGGCCCCAATATGTCCAAAGACAACCTTAGATGACATGCAGTGAGGACCCTTGCACAGGTACAAGAGCATACGGACCATCTGGAAAAACAGTGAACTCTCCGGCTCTCATTGCACAACGGACCCGACACCAAATGCACCTCCTTAAACAAAACATTACAGGCACCCCCATTTTGTCCAGGATTTTAAGGGACATATTGCAGAGCTGACTTGATCATAAGCACGTGCTAATAGTGCTAGATTACTTCTTGGCTCTCTTCCCTTTCATCAGACCAGGACTTGAAATCATTAGTTGTTCTCCACGCAAATGTGTATCAGAGAGGACCAAGGAAATGCCAATAGCAAGGGCCTTGATAAACTAATTAAACCACACAGACAGTGGGAAAATTGGTGTCTTTTAACAGATAAAGTTCGAGGTACATCATGACTTGCTCTCAAATGAGAAACTTAACCCCTGCTGCATCCAAACTGCCAATGGATAGAACATTGTCCAGTTCTGGGCTCCCCGGTTCCAGAAGGACAGGGAACTGCTGGAGAGGGGACAGCAAAGGGCCACCAAGATGATGAGGGGACTGGAACATCTCTCCAATGAGGAAAGGCTGAGGGATTTGAGTCTTTTCAGTCTGGAAAAAAGATGACTGAGGGGGGATCTTATCAACGCTTATAAATACTTCAAGGGGGGGTGTCAGGAGGATGGGGCCAGGCTCTTCTCAGTGGTGCCCAGGGACAGGACAAGGGGTAACGGGCACAAACTTGACCATGGGAAGTACCATCTCAACACGAGGAGGAACTTCTTTGCTGTGAGGGTGGCAGAGCCCTGGCACAGGCTGCCCAGAGAGGTGGGGGAGTCTCCGTCTCTGGAGACATCCCAAACCCGCCTGGACGCGTTCCTGTGCCACCTGCTCTGGGTGACCCTGCTCTGGCCGGGGGTTGGACTGGGTGATCTCCAGAGGTCCCTTCCAACCCTACCATTCTGTGATTCTGTAACACACAATTCTGTAACACATAATATGCTCAACCCTAGGTGCAAATTTGTCTCAGATGTATGGAATAACTCTGAGACAGGCACTCCAGTCCCAAACAGTTTGAGTAATTTCTGAGAACTGGCCTGCAAAATAAGTATTTGTCATCTTTATACGGTGAGGCATAAAAGAAACACTTGACTTTATAGCAATGGTTACATCAGTCTCCAGAAGACACATGAAGCCAAGGCTTTGTTAACCATAAAACTATTACTGCTTCCTTCAGTGAAAGGTACGTTGCCTCAGAATATATATCCGCCTCTCAAAAACAGTGTGCCTCACTGAAGTTTCCCATGTCTTCTGAACCATCTGGTAGCAGACATGTGAAGCTAGGTGTACTTTCACAAGTATACCCTAACCAACCTTCTCCTAGCCACCAGACAAGATGGCCATACTACACTTCATGTTAAGGGAAAACTCAGCGCCCAGCCTCTGCCAACACAGAAGCCCCAGCCAGACCCCCGCTTGCAACAGGATACTGCCCTAGAAGGTACATTAGCCTTTAAAAGGATGGTAATTTCTTCCCCTCTGAACAAAAGTTGATCATCACTTAAAATTACTATTGGAGCAAAGTAGCTGGGAATGAGATCCAGCCACAGAGCCCATAAGGTATGTAGGTCATCATCTGAAACTCCTGTCATTTTCCACGGCTCTGAGAAGTCATGCATTTCTTTGAAAATGCATTTGCTAGAATAAAGCTTAAAAACCAATAGCTCAGTTCAATGACGTGCCCATCAATAGCACATCCTATTTGAGCGCTTGCCTTTGCAACTGCCGCTTTTAAACTATTTGCACAGTTTTTTCACGTAAGCGGTGCTTTTTAATTCTTCACACAAGTACAGCTGCAGCTTCTGCTGCACCTCCTTCCCTTCATCATCCTCTCCCTATTCTCCCACCAGCAGTCCCATCGTTATGCCCTCTGCAACAAAACTCCAAGCGTCTGAAGTTACAGCTCTTTTCCCATTAAACCTTCCCACACATCTATTAATGCACAACGGGAACAACCTGAAGTTCAAGAGCAGCAGAAGGTTAAACATCTATTTTAAGGAAACTTCTTATCTTTGCTACAATCATAAAAACAAACCCACTCTATCCCACAAAAGAAGGATGGTTTCTGCTTTCAGTTCCATAGGCACTGAACTGGGGCAACTGGAATAGTGTACAACCCATTTATTCTTCATCTCTACCAGAACAAGCTATAAAAGGGTCCCAAAATGAAGGCTCATGCTTTTGCTAACCATACATTATCCCTTCTAGCACAGCGAGTTTTCCATCCGCAGCTAGACAGCCTGCAGTCTACTTGCAGTTAATTTCTCCATCTAATCAAGCCCGGGTGTCAGTGGCTACAAATGCCCAGGTCTGCATTTAGGAAAAAAGTACTCCTCTAATACATATAATACATCGTGCCTGACAAATTTGGTGGCCCTCCATGACGGCATTACAGTATTGGTGGATAAGGAAAGAGCAACTGACATCATCTACCTGGACTTAGTGCAAAGCATTTGACCCTGTTCTACACAACATCCTTGTCTCTAAGTTGGAGAGATGTGGATTTGATGGACAGACTGTTCGACAGAGAAGGAATTGCTGGACCGGTGCACTCAAAGAGTTGCCATCCATGGCTCAACATCCAAGTGGTGACCAGTGACGAGTGGTGTTGCTCAGGTATTGGTACTGGAACTAGCACTGTTCAACATCTTTGTCGGCGACATGAATGGTGGGACTGAGGGCACACTCACAAGTTTGCCAATGAACCCAACCTGTGCAGTGTGGTCGACACACTGGAGGGAAGGGATGCCATCCAGAGGGACCTGGACAGGCTTTGAGAGATGGGCCTGTGCAAACCTCATGAAGTTCAACAAGGCCAAGTGCACATGGTCAGGGCAATCCCAAGCACAAATCCAGGTTGGGCGAAGAATGGATGGAGAGAAGCCCTGAGGAGAAGGACTTGGGGGTGTTGGTGGATGAGAAGCTCAACATGACTCGGCAATGTGTGCTGGCAGCCCAGAAAGCCACCAGCAGCATGAGGGAGGGGGTTCTGCCCCCTGCTCTGCTCTGGGGAGACCCCCCTGCAGTGCTGCCTCCAGCTCCGAGTCCCTCAACATAAGAAGGGCATGGAGCTGTTGGAACGGAGCCAGAGAAGGCCATGGTGATACTCCGAGTGCTGGAGCCCCTCTGCTGTGAGGACAGGCTGAGAGAGGTGGGGGAGTTCAGCCTGAAGAAGAGAAGGCTCCAGGGAGACTTTAGAGACCCTTCCAGTCCATAGAGGGGCTCCAGGAAAGCTTGGGAGGGACTCTGGATCAGGGAGGGGAGCCACAGGATGAGGGGGAAGGGTTTAAAACTGGAAGAGGGGAGATTTAGATGAGATCTGAGGAAGAAATCCTTTACTCTGAGGGTGGTGAGCCCCTGGCCCAGGTTGTCCAGAGAAGCTGTGGCTGCCCCATCCCTGGAGGGGTTCAAGGCCAGGCTGGACGGGGCTTGGAGCAGCCTGGTTTGGTGAGAGGTTGGTCCAGGGCAGGGGGGTTGGAACTAGATGATCTTTAAAGTCCCTTCCAACTCTAACCATTCTGATTCTATGATCTTCTGAAACACACTTCAGACTTCTTACAGTCTTCACTTGGCATAAAATGGAAAAAAAACAAGAAAACTAATCTTTTTGCAGTCAATAGAAGGTTTACAAAACCAGTATTAGCTTACAGTGTTCACCTCCAGAACTGGCTGTGTTATTTGGAAGCCCCTCAGTAAAAACTTGTCACTTGTAAAGCCTGTCATAAGGCAGGCCTAGAACTCTGAGTCAGACAAGTATTTCTGAAGTCTAACTGTAAGTCAATAAAAGCCAAATTTAAAATCGTTATCTCTTCATATTCCCAAAGAGAAACAAGATGATCAGCAAGCCAACACTTTGCAGCTGAATGGTTGCAATTTAAGAAAAGGCTCATTGTGAGGATGCCAAATTCTCTTGCTGGAGAAAAATCCAATCAATAGAAATTAAGACTAAGTGAACTATTAAGACCAAGACTAAGAAACTAAGACTAAGTAATGCCTTTAACCAGAGAATGATGCATTCTGTGGTCAACTGTGCTGGAATTTTGTACATCTAAACTAAATCCAAGGGTGAGAGAGACACTCTACATGGCTCCATGGTTCCAGACACGAAGAGTCATACTCTGGCCAAACCCTGTCCTCCAGCAGCTGCTTTTCTCCTGCTCACTGTGACAAGAGGCACCGTAACCCACACCTGCAGCAACGCAAACCTCCTTACAGTTTGACTTTCTTGCACTTTTTAGACTCCTTATTTCAATTTCCATCATTGTAGCTTCTCAGAATGCCCATGGCTTTATTTAGTTCACAAACTAGAAGAAAACAGAATCAAGTCTACAACCTCTTATACAATGACTTCACACCAGTTACATGCACTGCAGCTGCCAGAAGTACCTAAAGCCACCTATGCAGAGGCTGATGCTTATCCAAATTCTCATTAAACTTCCACAGTTTTGGACTAAGTAGCTGTCAGAGGTGGCATTGACCCAAGATGTTTTGCAGCATCTTTTTATTGAGCTCTTTAAAAATAACACAAATGAGCCATAAAGTGTCCTTTCTCTTTCCAAATACTTCATGAGCAATTCTGAAAACACTACATAACACAAAGATGTTAGAGAGGTGATGCAATTCTTTGAGGAAACACTACTGTCTTGTGCAACACTTCACACGAGGCAGCTCACCAGAGCTACTGTCAAACATTTGAGGTTACAGGGTCTATAGAGGTCCAGTTCAGAGCAGGATAAGCCTCTAAACCTAATCACAGTCCAAGAACATTCTCCTCTTCCTGACTGGCAAGGGATACGCACAAAACCCAACTAATAAACAAGTAACCATGGACTGAATTTACATGAAGCAGTAGATAAAGTGCAGAGTGCTGCAGGCACACACTTAATCCTGGACGTAAGACAGTTCCCACCCACCCCTTTTACCAAGGAATAGTTAACCTTAGATTCATCACTGGCTGAAAACATGTACACAGGTCTTGATGGGCAAAGATTTCACATACTTTGCTTGTTGCAACTGCATGCCTACAGCAGGCTTAGGAGGGAATTGCACTCCCTCAGGCAACAAGCAAAAAGATGCAAGAAGGTGCAAATTCCTGCAGGCTACCTTGCTAGCATCCCTCAATCCTCATGCTAAAAGAAAGAAAAACTATGTCTCCATATACTTGCAAACCCCTGCCAGCCAAAGAAAATGCATACATTGCCCTGCATTCAGGCCTATGATTTCAGAAAAAACAATCAACAAATGACTGACTTGGTCAACAGTGATCAGACATTATTTTGAATCTATTTCTGCAGACACTCCATTTTACCATTACCTACTGAAGGTTTGTATTTCTTCACATTAGAGCAGCTAGAAAATTATTCAGCTCTGGAAGGGTCCTGTGGTTAGCCCTGTTGGAGGGCTCACATTTCCCAGGATAAGTCACCACTACCAGAAGCAGTTCATGTAGGTGCTGCCTGGTGATACAGAGTCTGCCTTCCGTCCCACTGTGGCCCCTATATTCTTCTGTACTCTGAGTGTAAATCTGGATTTAGTCCCGCGTAAGTCACGGTAACTACAGCTACTAAAGCTGGATTCAAAGAAACAACTATTAGCCTCTCTAGAGCAGGAGTTTCACTTCAATACAACTGGTTAAAAATAGATCAGCTGTCTGGCTGAATAACGAAGGGATCACAGGAAACAGCTTGGATTACTTGCTTCATTTTTCCAAGGATCTTTTGGAGCCAAGTTCTTTCACACATGTACAGTTCCTTGCGTGTTTTCTGCACATGGCTTTGAAATGCCTAGTATTTGCACACAACAGGCAAGAGCATAGGAAATAACACCTTTGACATACAGAGGATACAGCAAAAGATTACTGAGAAGACTGACGCATTGTTATTCCTGTGTCCCTATGTGCATATACATTAATCTGGGAGCTGCCTCTACCTAATGTTCCAGCTGCGCTTGTGTGGGGTGTTTGCATACTACAGCACTAGATGCCATGACAGTTAGGGAGTGGGGCATAGTCTTCATTAATTAGTCACGTGGATGATATTTTTAGAATAAGAACGTCAGCAAAAACAAATGTTTGCTTTATGTTCATCAACATCTCACTGCTTCCTCATTCTTCCTTCCTAATGAAGACCATGTATCTTAACTCGCATCCAGGCTGTAAATTCTGTGGCACCATCTTCTCACATAGGCTTTGCTGCCATTCAGTCTAGGGGAGCCCCAACCCATGAAACCCCTCAGCACCACAGTAACACAAAAGGACATGCAACTAGGATCAGCTCTCTCAACAATTCTCCCAAGATTAGCCGGCATTACCTTCCACAACACCGGGCTCATCTTGGTATGCCCTCCACTCTGAGATGCTCAGCACCCTGTATGACTATGCATATAACCTACATCGCAAATAGCATACAACCGTATTCTAATTAGCATACAGCTTGAGTTGTAGCCCTTCAGTGGACGTGCTGTCAGGCACCTCAGAATTTCAAGTTAGGTGTTTGCATGTCTAATGCTATTTTTGTCCTTTTAAGTTTGCTGCATGTCAAGCAAGGATTCTCAAGAGAGCTGGCAAACTTTAGTTCCCTTCAAAGTTGGAGCACTGCACCAACAACAGTGTGAGAACTTCAGTTTTACTTGGCAAGGAGTTTGCCCAACTCGAACTGCAGTCGTCTGGGGTGTCTTTGCATCACTTTTGGAACATAACTCTGCTAGCCTGAGGTCCAACAGTCACAGCACGAGAGGCCTTCTCTTTTGCTACCTAAGCTGTATGAGAACTCTTGGAAGCGATAAAAGACATGCAAGTGCATGCACAGAGATTAAGGATGCTATTGTGACCTAGCAAGCATACCTGGTATCATTCAAGCTTTTGTTCTGTTTGTTACATGCACACCAAGGCTGTGTAGCTTAACAGGATTATTTCTGAATGGTTGAATGCTGGTTTTTCTCCTTCATGACCATGAGAAATGGGAGATGTGCTTCAGGTCCTCTGAGCATGCCATCTGCAGGGAGTCATGTCTCCAGCTGTCTACACACAGCCTGAGGAAACCTGGTTTCCCTTCAGCAGTTCACCCAGGAAGCTCGCAGGAGTCTCCTAAGGAGACTGTAGCAGGGAGTAGAGCATCACTTCATGAGAACAGCCTATAACATGAGCGCCTTCCCCAGTGGTTACGTGTTCTCTTTAAAGGGGCTTCTTGCGGCCAGAAACATGCTTCAAGAGCCAGCGCTGTGACAAGGACTGCGTATAGTGCAGCAGCTGGAAGGTGTCCTATGAGCAGCACACATACAAAGTGCTAACGGGACATAAGGAGTCACTAAATCCAGCTAGGCACTGAGGCAAAAGGGGCAGTAGAGGGCTCTAGCGCTGCTGACTTCCAGGGCCATGTTTATTGTTTTTACATTACTCCTTTGATCCCAGAAAGTAGGTTGCTTAATATTTTAATGGCTTGCTTCCACCATTGAAATTAACATTCTGTGTTTCAGAATCCAAATCTCTTCTGCTTCAGTGTCCTTTATCACTTTTAATCATTTTTCGAGCTATTTAAAAAAAGAAAGCAGTGAGCTCTGAATCTGTTATAATTTCACAGTTTGCCTGAAGCCCTCTGCAGGCACCACCTCTCTCCACATTCAGGACTTCAGCAGCATTTTTGAAAACATTCGCTAAATAATTAGAAGGTAGAAAACCCAGGCTAAATAAGATTCAAGGTTTTTAGAACTTCAGTTTAGACTCTGATGAGTGAAAGAAAGTTTTAAAGATAAAGGATATGGGATAACCTGCTCCACCACAGTAAGTCTCTCGTCAGCTTCCTCAAAGGCTAAACAATCAGATCCATGGCGTATTGTACACCCAAGTAGTTTAAACACCATAACTCTCCTCCAAATCCCACCGGGGACCAGGGACATTTTTACATTAGACCCTGTTTATTTCTGCACCAGAAAAAAACCCAAAATAGGAAGCCTGCAACTGTCAGAGCAGGATTTTTTTGTTGGATACCTTGATACATACACTGAGGTAAGCCTGCTTACTTTATAAAGTTCGTGCCAAGCCTCGTATTTCCACCCAAATTAATAATCCCTTGAGCAAGCCTAGAAAGTCATGCCTTTTAGTAAGAGGACAGCACAGAACTTGAAATAAGTGTCTGTTACAATTACATTAGCTCCGAGATACAGCACATCCGACAGAGAAAACTTTCAGTCCTGCTTCAACTTTCAGGGAAACACCGTTTCCAGAAGCTGTCTGCAGTACAAATCATGCTCTGGTGGGTTTTTTTCATATGTAGCCATAAAAGTGTTCCAACTAAGAACGGAACAGCCAAAGCAACAAAATGCATTAGATGGGTAGGTCTCAAAAAAAATCTTTCCCTGGAGCATTAGGACAACTGGCACGCTAAAATAGCCTGTGTCTCAGTCTTACATTTTACCCAGTATTTTGTAATAAAGTGTTATGTAATCCCAAGTCATTTCTACTAACGGAATGTGGGAGCTACTGCAAAACACTCCAGAGGATCAATCAGAAAGCTTCATCCGCAAGCACTTTTGGCAAGTTGCAAATACTTTCCTGTCTCTCAAATTTATGGTTAATAATGTCAGTACCATGGCTCTGGCATGCATATTCTCCAGTATTTCCAAACCTTTGGTTCAAAGTAAGTATTCTCCATCGAGAAAATTAGGAGAATCCTTTTAGTTAGTACTTTTTTATACTTTCTTGTAAATTGTTGTATTGCTTCAATATGAAGCTTTCCAAAGCTCAGCGCAGATCTGTTTCACCTGGCTCCATCTACAATGTGAAGGCCTGTGAAGAGGCAAACTCACCAGTGCCAAGAAGATGACACTATCGCGATGAAAAAAGTGAGGTTGGAAGTGACCTTCAGTATAAACAATTAAGCAGTCAAAAGCTGCATTTGATTAACAGGAAACAAAGAAAATGTGACTAAGCGTAAAGAAAATCAAGCTTACTTTAAATACGGCACTCTACCTGCTTACCATCACAACTGCCAAACTCCGAGCCTTTCAAAGGGAGTAGGCACCTCTTGGAGCCCAGTCTTTACCTGCCAGTTGCTGCTCCAGAATATTCAGAGCTAAGGAGCAAGTGGTACAGAAGCAGATCTCCAGGCAGGCGAGCATTTCCTTCCCATTTTCAGCTACAGAATTAATGCCTGCAATGATAACTCTCAACCCCTACTTTCTGAGTGCCTCAGCCTTCACAGTTCATAGGGAAACGAGAGGTGACGAGGATAGTGCCCTTCTCCCAAGCACTCTTTTAAGTAAAACTACAGGGTCAAGTACACAATAAAGCTTCTATAGCAGCCACAGCAACATTTATAACTAATGGATTTACAGAAGACAACGAGATTATATACTAGACCTACCAAAGAAGTTACCACAACAAAAACAATGCCAGAGCAGTAAGGAGTTTCCTAGGTCCCTTGGGGACACAGTGATTTCTGCAAAACCAAAATCCAAAGAAAACCTCCTCGGTATCAGCACGTGCCATTCCAGTTCATGCCTAGAGAAAGATTTCTTTGAAAAAGAGCAGAGGAGAACCGACTTACTTGTCCAGAATGAAATACAAGTCAAATCCTCCGTAACAGGCAGGACCACCGTTCTCTCTCTTTCCACCTTGTCCATCACAGGCTAGCACAAAACTTGCTAGGAAGAGACATCTGCAGCCAAATCTCAAGATGCTTTGCTTTGCAATAGCCATTATATCCAGAGAGGAGGAGAAAAAGAAATCTCTTCTTCCAGGCTCCTTTATTTCACAGGTTTCGCCACAAAAGCCATTCAATGACCTTTAAATCTGTATGTACGTGTATCTTTTATTCCTTGAAACTCCACTTGCAATAGTTGTCCTCAGGAATTGCAAGACTTTCCCCCTTGTTTCCCTTGCACTTCTGTTTCTTGGTTTCAGATTTCAAGATGCACAATACTGTATTTCACTTTTTTTTTTTTAAAGGGACTTGACCCTCGGTCTCACTTGCAGCTCTCTGAAAGCAGCACCATTGTTCAGCGAGAGAAGAAGCAGCCTCCGGACAAATCTTGCTTTGTTACACACTTCAGAAATTACAGGGAGGGCTTGAAGTACTCGCCCCCCTCCCTTAATTATTATTGTTATTATTAAGGATAGTAAGTTCTGGCTTTCCTTCGCAAAAAAAGCTCAGAGAATGCCACCTCGTGGAGAAAACTCTAGCTGACCGGAGTCACTGGTTTTAAACATCTCATTCCTGCAGCGAGCACGCTAAACACATACCACAGCAGCTTTAGGAATGAGCAGAGAAGCAGTTTGCTTACAGCGGCCACGCAGCACTATGCAGAGACATCTCTGTTTCCACGTTGGCAGCATCTGAGTATAGAGACCTTTAAAAACCTGGAGTAGCTTCACAAAAGTTAAAGTGAGAAGCCACACCAGGTTTCGTCCCTTGGGTTTTCTCGGTCCTGAGAAATATCGAGCAACGGCTGTGCCTCTGAAAGAGGCTGCCCCCTCTTACCATCCTTAGCAAGCTCCTTTCAGCCCCTGGAGCCTAAACCCTCCCTCTGCCAGGAAAACTTGCTGGAAAATGTAACATCAGCTACGCTTGCATTTTCTGTCTCCTTCCACAAACAGCACCACAAACTCCAAAGCCGGAGCAGGACAGCTCAAAAGCAAGAGCATTCCTCACTCAGAGCAGCCCCCCCCCCAGGCCAGCAAGGCCTAAACTAGAGAGCCCAGGAGCAGCGGCTCCTCGCCCTCCCTCTCACATCCTCTCGAGCCTGAGCAACACACCCCTTCTCCCAGTACTGCCACTGGTTAGCAGAGCAGCTTCAGGTGTTGCATCAAGCCTGGGGCACCAGGTCTAGTTTCTGACAGGGGATGCAAGTGCACTTGAGCCAGGCTTTCAAGCTGTTCTTTGTTGCTTAAAGGGTGAAATTTGTCTTAAAAAAAGTTCTTAGCAAATGCAAACAATCTGAGGAAAGACCAGGAAAAGCAGCAGGATAGGTTTCAAGGGAAAAGGACAAAAAGCATGACAGCAGACTTTTGACGGAAGTGGAAACCTCTGGGTTACAAATTAGTCAGGCACCTTGCTGCATTGATGATTAAAACTTTGGGAGTGTTCTCCCTCCCACACCTGGCTATGCTCAGCAAATACACCAGCTCCATCACCTCTAATGTGGATAATACAGAGCCATAGGCAGATGGTCCTGCTGCCAAACCCTGGTCAGCCCTGAAGGAAGAGGACATCCTTCAGAAGTCAGAGCTTCTCAGGGGCTAGCCAGGAGCAGAACCGGGTGTTTTGCAGGTGGATGTCTTGGGCTTCCGTACCTAAACTCAAGGGGAGCAGGGAGTGCGGGTGTGAGCCTTTCGCTTTCTCTCCTAGTCTGAAAGGAGAGTAGTACCACAGTTTGTTACGGCACAGGGAAAAGATCTATGTCAGGCTATCAGGTTTTCCACACCGAACAGAAACAAGGCACAACATCAGAAATGTGTATGAGAGCCTTGTGCTGAGGCAGCTGCGATGCTGCCCAGGCTGAGGCCTCGCACCTGCAGGAGCCCTGGGCAGGTCAGTGAGAGGGAGGTGCTCCTCTTTGGGTGGCTGTGAACAGAGGGGGAGCTGCCACCTGCTGGTTTGCATCGCTGGGTGATCCGGGTGCTTAAATGCTGTGGGATGAGGCTGCTGGGAGACAGGAAAGTGCAGAGCTGTATGTAGCTCCTGTGGCCAGCATGGGTGTGCTGGGGAAGCGGGTAGGGCTTGGGCGTTTTAAAGTTTCCTCCAGATGCTGTGGAGCTAATGTGTTTGTAGTTCTGAGGCTTGGCTTGCACACCTCACGGGGTTGTGCGGGGCCAGTTTTGTGTCTGTGTTTGAAGTTTGTACTGCCCTAAGGAAGGGGCTGAGACTAGTCCGTGGATTCTTTTTTTAGTATTTTCAAAGAAAACGAGCTGGATGGAGGATGTGAAAATAGGAAGGACAGGAGAAAAGCTTCCTCCCTAGAGACCGATGTGCTGGTTTTGAGCATCTTGGGAAAGTACTCAGGGCCAGGTTCTGATCTGAGGTAGAGCTAGGGCTCCTACCAGAGCCGGCTAGCTTATGACCTGTGTCTGCCTAAAGAGTAAAAGAAGACTGAGAATCCCTTTCAGTTGTTTCTGACTGGCCCTGAGATGAACAACTATGTGGAAGTATAAGAAATTAAATAAAAATCTGTACCTCAGGAAAATAAGTGTGGCCTGAAGCTAGCAGAGGAAGAGGGGAGTGGAGGAGGAGACCAGATTCCTTGTATTGCTGTGGATTCAGGCTGACAGAAGGCCCAGGAAAGCCTGGTCAAAAGCCAAGGAATGAGGCATCAGATGAAGCTTAGGGCGCTCTGAGATGGAGGGAGCTTCTGGCAAAGGGAAACACCATGCTTTGTGCTCTAACTCCGACTTTCTCCAGGGCTAGGCCTCTTCATGTGCCTATCTTGAGCGTATGTCTTTTGGTTTACGGTCTGGTAAGAGCAGCATCAACACTCTGGAGAAAAGCAGCTCCATAATAGGCAGCTCATGTGAGACACAGGAGGGGGTGTTGGAATGTCTGTCCCTCCCTCCCTTGCTCGCTAAAAATGCCAGAAACAAAAATATTGTGAGGGCTGAAGCTTTTGTGTGAAAGACCTAACAGCTGTCGGGGGTCTGGGTGTGTGGTATTCTTTGTGAGAAAGAGACAGGAAGTAAGGTGTTTAAATCACACACAGCATAGTTAATTAAGCTCCAAGTGATGGCCTTGGTGCGTGAATAGAACTTGCCAAATGATGCAAAGTGTTATCAGCAGGTTTTCTTGTTTTATCGTTACTGTTGAGATCTCAAAGTCTTGTTCGCAAGCTTTCGCGGCACTTCAGGCAGCTGCTACAGCAGTCTGCACGGATAATCGAGATGCAACAAATTGCCTGCCCTGACCAATGTCATTATCACAAATGTATTATCATTGTACAGGAATTGCTTCCCTGTCGTCAGTGTAGACTTGTCCTTAAATTCACTGGCCGTGTCTTCAGCTGGGGTAACCCGGCACAGCTCTGCTAGTATCAGCGGAGCTGCACTGTCTCACGTGGTGTAGGACACCGGACTTCCCCCGGTACGAGTTGTGTGCCTTTGCGTTAAACCGGGCACCGTGTAACTCAGGGCTGACACCCAGTGGCCAGGAAGGCCTTTTTCTTTCGTGCATTGCTCTAACTTCTCCAGAGACTCCCTTGTCTCTTGCTTTTGTCTGACTTTGACCTGCTTTGATTTTATTTCCCTCTGCTGTATGGAGAATCCCGCACTAGCTATCAGGCAAGCACAAAGACTCTTTCTACATGTCCCTGGCAGCATAAATGGAATAAGTCTTTTATCTGTCTCTGTGGTGCCATTGCAGCATTAAGGAAGTAAAACTGAGCCTACTTTCTTGGCATCTTCAAGGCTGAGTTAAGAGACGTCTGGGAGGAGACAGCTGGGGATCTTGCCCTGCCTTATGTGGCTCAATAATTGTGTTTATATTGTGCAGGCCTCTTTGAAGCAAAGCTTCATCCACGCTTCATCCACCTGAGTGTTCAATGTGATGCCTCTGGCCAGTCCTTGCTACGCACTGGGAAAATGGAGGACTCTCTTTTGGGAGCAGAACAACTCTGTAAACTCTACACCCAGAGCAGGTGGCACAGGAACGCCTCCAGGTGGGTTTGGGATGTCTCCAGAGACGGAGACTCCCCCACCTCTCTGGGCAGCCTGTGCCAGGGCTCTGCCACCCTCACAGGAAAGAAGGTCCTCCTCGTCTTGAGATGGTACTTCCCATGGTCAAGTTTGTGCCCGTTACCCCTTGTCCTGTCCCTGGGCACCACTGAGAAGAGCCTGGCCCCATCCTCCTGACACCCCCCCTTGAAGTATTTATAAGCGTTGATAAGATCCCCCCTCAGTCATCCTTTTTCCAGACTGAAAAGACCCAAATCCCTCAGCCTTTCCTCATCAGAGAGATGTTCCAGTCCCCTCATCATCTTGGTAGCCCTTTGCTGTCCCCTCTCCAGCAGTTCCCTGTCCTTCTGGAACCAGGGAGCCCAGAACTGGACCCAGTGCTCCAGATGCGGCCTCCCCAGGGCAGAGCAGAGGGGGAGGATGAACCTCCCTCCACCTGCTGGCCACGCTCCTCTTGATGCCCCCCAGGATGCCATTGGCCACCTTGGCCACCAGGGCCCATGGCTGGCTCATGGTCATCCTGTTGTCCCCCAGGACTCCCAGGTCTCTTTGCACCAAGCTGCTCTCCAGCAGGTCAGCCCCAACCTGTCCTGGTGCGGGGGGTTATTCCTCCCCAGGGGCAGCACCCTACACTTGCCCTTGTTGAATTTCATAAGGTTCATAAGGTAACTACTCAGTGTGCCGTATTTGTAATGTACGTACTCTGATGCTTGCCCACCTCTGTGGGTGTGCCCTGTGTTAAGAGCAGGCTTTTAAAAGAGCATTCAAAGGGCTGACAAGGGGTAGAAGAGGTGCAATCAAAATGCAATCAAAATACTTTCAGGATGCCTTCTCGGATGATAAAGGGTATAGTAATGAGAAACTGGCCAGAGTTAATCCATGCTAAAGGTCTTTAATTGAAAGATGTGGTTGCCAATTGATCTGTTTCAGCATCTGAAGCATCAAGAAGGAATCTCTCAGAAGAGGAGATGCCAGGGAAGAACAGCATTGGGGTTGTACAGCAGCTATCGAGCATCCGTGCTTGGTTCAGAAAGGTTGATAGCCTTGGCCTGTGCCCTTGTTATTTGCCTGACAGTACTTGAGGTCCACGAGTTGCAGGACATCAAGTACAGTGCATGATCCGTAATTGTATGTATTTTGCGGTCCTTTAAAAACAAGAAAAGAAAGAAAAAATACCATGAGGTCATAGCTAAGATGGTGTTAAGTGCTCTTTGCATTCATCGGCAGCCCTTAATACCTGGCACACTGCACTTGTAATCAAATTGAGCCATCTCACGTACCAAAGCAATTAGCAAAGCAAGCAGTGAGCAGGTGGAACTGCTGCTATGTCTGGATGCCACATCCTATGCTTGCTCTGCAGAGCATCTTTCCCATGACAGGGTTTGCAGGCAATCAGCTTGCAGTAAGGCTCAGAGTACTTTGCTGGTGCTTCAGGATTAACTCCTCTGACTTAAACTTAGTTCCTTTATATATGCTTTACAAGAATTTCTTTTTTTTCCCCACAATGCAAGAAATTCTATTGCAAGGGATCAGGATGTGGTTACGGCACCCGCAGCAAGGCGGTTGATTTATACTAGTCTCCATAGCAATGGCTGGCATCCTAGGACAGTGCGTGTTATTACTCTGAGCGAGCAATGTTTTTAATAACTGCTGTAATAGAAATGTTTTACGTGGATAGTGAAAGATTCCTTTGGAGTCACCAAACACAACTGGATCTCTAAGTCAGAAATGAATGATCACAAAGACTTGCTCTTCCACATTCTTTTGGTTTTCCTGTAGAGAGGGGCACTATTATACCCTGCACTGTTAGTATCTATTGCTGTCCACTCTACAGTTAGGCTAGTGCCAGTTCACAGGCCCTGCCAGGCTTTGACATGACTGGGGAATCCTGTGAAGCGTGTAGGTCTTTAAACTCCTAGGTAATGTGATCCTTCCACCTCTGAAAAACCTACAGGGAATGAAGCAAAATGGCTTAGTATTGTCAAACCTAGAGCGTCTGCTGGCATTCCTCGCTAGATTTATGGGCAATCCCTGAACTGAGGGACAGGGGTTCTTAGGACCACCCTCTTTCTTTACCTTGGCATTACCTTGGATATCCTTGGATAGAGGAGGTCAGTCTGCAACATTCTGGGCCAAAACTTAGGCCTCCTTAAACTTGACTGACAGGAATAGTAAGGGTTTGGATGAGATCATTTAGGGAGGCTGTGACTCAGCGCTGTTCCAATGCTGATCTGCAGAGGTACTGAACCCTTTCTGCACCTCCTGAGGTTCTTGATTTGTGCCCATCTCTAGTTGGAAGAGCAGCATTTGTGTATTATTCCCCAAGGGGAAAAAATGCCTGGTTGGTAGTTCATTTGCTTGCACTCACCGTAAACTTCGTAAGTCAGGTAGGTTGTGAGTCCTCTGCACATAGCCACGATGTCTGTTCCGTAAGGGGTGAGGTCAAGGACAGGGCTCTTGACGACAAATGTGATCTCCCGTGTAGGTTGTCCTTGACCTTTCAGGCCCTAAACATCAAAGAACATCACTCAGCAGGATCAGTGCCTCAACCCGCTTAATGCTATGCGTATTCCTTTGCTCCGGTTGTAACTTGGGAGCCTGGAAGGGGAAGTCTATTCATTCAGCCTTCTAACACGGGAGCCGAAGAGGGCAGCAGCAACACAGGGCAGATACATTTACACTAAAATTATTTGCAAGTGTTGCTTATGACCTGTTTGAGAACTCGGAGTGTCTCAGTGGGGCAGCTTTTTCTGAACTGCTCCAGAGTGCTTTGTTTCAAATGAATTTCAGCTATCTTTTCCTACTTGAGCGCTCCGTTGTCTGGACAAAGTGTCTGGATGCCTGCATTTTCTCTGATGACCTAGGCTTCCTGCTGGTTTCTACCTCTCCTTATTCAGCTACAGACACCGAATTCCTGTTTGGGCTTAGACAATTAATATGGGGGAGAGGCTGTTGACTGCAGAGGTGCTCTCTTAGGCCCTAAAGGAAAATGGAGGTCTGAACAACAGCATCTGCAAAGCGATGTTGCGAGTGAAAAATCCAATTTTGTATTGAAATGACTCAGAAGTATTTTTAGATATTACTGCCCAAAAATGATTAACGCCGTGGAAGGTTTCCAACTGTTTCTTAGCAACCTGCAGACCTAAACTTCCTCATAGAAAACGTAGCTGGGAAGAGGGGCCAGTTGATGCACCTACTCTCTTTCTTTTGAAAAACCATTCCCACAGCAAAGCCCCAAGCCACGTGGCTGTTCAGAAAAACAAAATCCTGCCACTTGTGAAAATCTCATCCTCTCAGGAAAGAAAAAGCATAGTTAAGAAACAGCTTGAAGAACTCCAGGGTAAAGGCACACTTAGCAGGGAGGGCCGGGATTGATGTAGGCTTTCAAAATTATGCTGGAATTTTATCAAAGGGTTCCTGAACGCCCACTCCAGTATGCTTCCTTCTTGCTGCTAAGCAAGGAGTTGAGATAAGCCTCGGAGGGGCAGTGAGATGCACCGTAGTACAAGCAAGCCTGGAACTAGCTAGAGCTGAATGGTTTTGCTCAGGCCTGTACCTGTGTTAACTCTTCCCTTTTTCTTCCCCACCATGCCTTCTTGCCCTTTAAAGCCAGGATTTTTACAAGGACTCAGTTCTCAGGCCTCCAGAGAAGCCAGTGTCTTACAAAAGGTTAGTATGCTGAACGCTGAAATCGGTTTTAAAATGTCTGTGGCTCGTTTTGTGGGCTGAACTCATGCTCGTAGGGTGCTTGGTTCTTTTGAAGAAGTTTGGAAAGCTTGAAATCTTATTTAAACTTTTTTCCTCATTACTGGATTATTTGCCCTTCCTCAGCTAGAGCTGCCTAAAAAAATGGGATTTTTGGCCTTCAGAGACTGAGGTGATGAAGAGCACCATGCCAAAAATCCAAAATCTTTAAGCGTAACAGATTGTTTAAAAAGCAGTCTGTCTAAATCATCTTTTAAAACATCGTAAAAATAACCTAAGTAATCTACAGCATCAGAAAAAACAGGAAACCCCTCCTCCAATGCTTCACAGAATCATCGTGGATTCATAGAATTGTCTAGGCTGGAAGGGACCTTTAGGATCATCGAGTCCAACCATTGACCCAACACAATCATAATCAATATGATACTTCATAATCAATGGTGTGATCTAAGTGGCTTTTAAAGTAACTGTTGGTTTAGAAGAAAAGAACCGTGTTTCCTTTGCATCACCATACAACTTTGCAAGCAACTACTCCTTTTTCATCTTACCATGTTCTGCTCAGCCAGTATGATGAGGGAATCAAAGCGAGGTATCACATTTCTGTTCATCACGGAAACGTAGCATGTTCCCTGTGACAGCACTCTGCTTGCAATGTAGCCCTGTACAACAAAGTTATTGACAATAAGGAATTCAGTTTTTCAATAACTGAGGTTGGGATAACATCTGCATTTAAAAAAAAAGTAATAAATGCAGATAGTTTTGACCCCAAAACTCGGACTCGGTGGTAAGAATAAAGAAACAAATCCTCTATTTTGGTCCTCTCTTTATAGGAGCTGGTCGTCTTGTACGTTTTCAGAAAAAAGCGTGCTCCTTGCCACTCACTCACCCGATTGTAGTTCCAAATGGTTTTCCATGATCCTTGGTTGCTCCTTTGCTCGATAGTTGCCACGCGCCATTCCCTGTTGATGGTCAGAATTTGGAAGCCTCCAACAATGGTGAATTGCTTGGTTACGATTTGCTGGCTTCCACCAAATTGCTGGCTTCCATCCGTTTGCTGAAACTAGAGAACAAAATTAAGCAACACTTTTAGACTTTCAAGTTAGAGCCAGTTATCTCCCCAGAGCTTTAGAAAAACACTGCTATAACAGAATAAATGTGGCCCACAGGGAGCGCCTCTAGTGACCACCGTATTTTCAAAATGACAACAAAATAAGGCTGTGGCATTCTGGAGGAGCCGTAACAATTCTTGCAATGGATTCAATGAATAATTTCTGCGTCTTACAACTGTCTCCTGGTGGTTTTAGAGTTTTATGCATGAAAGAAGTTTTAGATTCCTATCCTCCAAAGGGATGGGGGAAGAAGCAAGGGAAATTCAAGAAGGAGGGAATCTAGAAAACGGCAGCAACGTATGCGTAACTTGGTCAGTGTACTCACGTATTCAGCAAGGGCTGGAGTCAGCAAGAGTCCAAAAAGGACGGTAGTCACGATCTGAAATCAAAATCGAAACCAAAATTGTAACTGCAGGTCTGGCTGACAAATCTGGTCGTGAGAACGCTGGTGCCTTTTTCCTGATCTGGTGTCAAAGTGTACTCTTTGGATCCTTTTTTGCCTTCATACTGGAATTACAATAGTCACCTAAAATGAGTCATCCTTGCTTTACCCTAGAATAATGCAAACTGGGAATGTAGGAGGTTGCTTTTTTAAGAGCCGACTCTGAAGTTGCTTCTGAGACCTGTACAGAGGCATACAGATACTTTACAAGGATGGGGAGAAGGAATGTAAATTTCTTCTGGTTGGGCATTACAAGAAAGTGGTTGATGCATTAGTGCCTTGCTCCGGTTTTGCAAAAGCATTGACAAAAAGGGACATGGATTAGGCTTCCTGTAGATCGAATAATGTATAGCTAAGCCTTTAAAAAAATCCTTACCCCTTCATCTGATTAGGTTAATAGGGTCTGAGTCGCTCGCTCTGGAGGAGGAAAATCTCCCCAGAGAATACCTTTCTGTTATAGACAGACATAGGCACTTCTCAGAGAGAAAGGCAAGGGTTTTGAATCAAAGTTTTAGTTTCTAAGGAAGAAAAAGCATGCATACTCACAGTGAGTTTCATCTTGACTGCAGAGCTGATGCTGGTGCAGGTAGAATGCACAAGGTGAACTGTCCACCTTATATACGTATTCAGACGTAGATAAGTGGAACGGTTAAGTGTTGAAATAAAATTATTTTGCCATTTGCATCCCTGTCTGCATGTCACTGAATAGTATTTCCTGCTGTAACTACTTCATAAATACGGGGATTGTACTTTGGCAAATTTTGACCTTCCCGAGTCTGATAATTATCAGATAAGAAGCCATTTGCCATGAAAAATTAAACATGTTTTAAAGTAACAGATTTCTGACAGGTACTAATTACTTTTGAAAATTCACATCAAACTTCAGACCAGAGATAGCCTCGGTTTTAAAAGAAAAGCCTTACCGTAGACAAAATACAAAATAAACAAGAGCCTTTGTACTTTCCAAAATGTACTGTATGTTACCGTGTAACCGTAGGGCCCGCCAAAATATTTGGCCCAAATACCACATTGCCACTGAAAATTATTTTACAATAAATAGGCAGTTCAAGCTGAAAACTGTCATACATGTGCAAGTCTGTGGGTGTCTTTGTTCTCTGAGGTGGCAAGAATAATTTTTTTCTCTCCTTGCTTCAGCTTCTTTTCCGTGGTGATATAAATACTCATTGGAAGAGGTGATCATTCAGTTATGGAGGTTTTTGTCAAGTTGCTCATTTAATTCTGTGTGCAACCCGAGTTTGTGGCAGGTAGAGGTTGCAAAATTACTTTTCAACTGGAATCCAGCACATTCTTAATCAAAGTAGGGGGACCTGGTACATAATAACTTCTAAGCGGTCCTGCAAGTACAATTTTAAATTACATCTGGTCTCAGGTTCACTGAATTGAGTCTGCAAGTCCAAAGGGCGCTTTTGAGACGTACAGTTCTGCGAAATGGTGGTTATATTCTCGGTTCTGTACAAGCTTGTATGAATTTCTGTGAAAAACGTCGGTCTGTGCCGTCTGAGGGGGGACCGCACTCGCCGTCGCCCACTTGTGGCACCGCTGGGGAGAGAGGAAAAAAAAAAAAACAGAAACCTGAAGAGAAAGGTGGAGAGAACTCCTTCCCGGCCTGACAGGAATTACCGCTTTGCTGAGGGAACAGAAGAGTTTCCCTATGCTGAGGTGCGGGCGCAGGGCTGCACAGAGGCAGAGCTGAGGCGGCGGCCTCTGAGGCGCCGCTGGGCACGTGACCGGTGCGGGAGGGGGAAGCTGGAAAAAAGGCGGGAAACCCCTGCTGAGGCGGCGGTGCAGCGCCGGCAGCTTTAGCTGCTCCAGTTATATTCTTTCACAGATGTTGAAGTATTTTCTTTCCAAAAGACTGGCGTTAGACCTGCTGGCGGTGTCTCAAGTGAGAATATTGCTTTTTGTGTTTTTTAAAAAAAAAAATCCCTCTCGATTCAGGTTCTCTCAGCATCCTGAATTTGTCTTAAAGTACATGAGGGTATTCATACATTAATTGGATTATAATATGGCTTTTTAACTATACTCAAGTCACTCTTTTGAACTTTTTTCTGCCAATATAGTGTGGGTTTTTTAAAATGTAAATGCAATTGAATCCACATGTTCTGCCTGCTGAGGGGTAAGAGAAAAACAGAGTGGTAGGACTTAGGATAAAATCCTGTGACTTTGTAATGCTCATGTGGCATGCTGGCCCTCAGAATTTAAGTTACAATTTTAATGAAATTCGGAAAGGTGAAGATCTGGTATTTTCCAGACAGCCTGAGTTACTGAAGTGATTGTTGTACATCATGGAAATTGTACTTAGTGAAAAAGCTCAGGCCTCAGCCTTGTTGAGAGGGATCTTTTTGTGCAAGGTAAGCAACTACTGTCTTCTACACTGTGAAGAATATCTGTGTATCTCTGTACTTATATGGATATTTTGAGAGGCAGAGCGTTGGTGTCTCTTTGGGTTCACTGGAGTCTTTCTGTCATGTCTCTACTTAGCAGTCTCTTTTTGAGTCTTGTTCTCTTGCCAATCAGTCTAAACCTGAATCAGCTTAAATTTGAATAATGAACACTGTGAAACGTAATGATGTCCCAGTTAGAGCAAGACACCTCCCAGAATGTTATATTCCAGTTAAATTCCTAGGGTCAGGAAGAAGCAAATACTTTGCTTCATTAACCAGTCATTCCCTGTCTACTATAAAATGGTTACTGTAGGATATATGGTTAATTCAAGCTTTTCATGGAATATAAAGAGTTTGGATATGTATTAAGCATCACAGTGTGTAATGTAGGAAAACCAGGAATCTACGTGCATGAAGTTGAAGTAGTTTTGCAAGAAGCTCGGCATTGCTGCAAGTGTTTGTTCCTTTTTGTTGAAATTTTGGCCCTCTTCGCACTCAGGGCTATGACAAAAAGGATGGTATTGGGGCAGTTGTCATTCCTTGCCGGAAGCATCCATGCCTGGATATTCCCTGCCAAGGGGCCATGGACTCTCTGGTTTGAGCCCAGGAGAGGGTCCCCCTGTTTCCCTGCAAGGCTGCTGCTCTCTTTGCACGCAGGGCTGTGACAGCCAGGGCCGCGTGACGTTGTGCTGTGCCATAGTGCTCAGGTCAGATCACTGCTGCCTCGGGGGCCTTTAAACCGTCATCTGTTACAGAGTCTGGCCCATAGTCTTCAAGGGCTCCAAGGCCCCCAGAAGGACATTTCCCAGTGACATGCGATGGGGCAAGTGACGAGGGCTGTGCCTGCTTGATGTCAGGGAAAATGCAGTGTGACATTGGAAAAGGAGAGGAGATTCCCTCCACAAACTACAAGGCAAGTCAGACAGGAACTTTGTTTAAATACTGCAACCATATGGCTGCTTTTCTTTGGAGGGGATAACCTATTTTGGGGTGCAGTTTTGCTTTGGTTTTAATGTCAGTCAACTATTCAAGACCCTAGAACCATTTTCCTGAACCGACCAGGCTGCTGCATCCTTTATTTAGAGTAACCCTTGACTGTCAGGAGAACGGGTAAAGTGTCTCTTGGAGCAACTCCTTTCAAACTCCAGCAGAAGGGCCTCTGAGCCAGGAGGGAAGATGAAGGTCTGGTATTTTCCAGACAGACGGCGTTCCGGATGTGATTGTCCTAGTTGAAGCAACTAGTCCCAGCCATCTGGCCTTAGCTTTGGCCTAACTCTGGTTTGATTCTTTCAAATGCCCAACTGCATTTTTGATTGGTGAGGGTATTGCTTTATTGCTTTATTGCTTCCTGTGTTCAGCGTTCTTCAGAGATAGTTAAGGACCATCTGTAGTCAACTCCAAGCTGCATTTAATGCACTTATTAATTGTGTTACTTGCAGCTGGATTGCTGGGTTGATGAGAGCAATAGTGTCTCTGTCTCTTTGTGCTTGGCCATGTTGCATTGCAACACTTACTGTTACCATAAAACATTGTAATACTTAGTATGTTAATAAGAAGTTACAATAAAAATAACTCAGATCTGCATATTCCTATAAATCCTGACTTCAGACCATAGGATCTTAAATATGGTTATGCAGTAGCTATAGTGCCGTTTGCTTTAAGTAGTGATGAATAATTGCTTAAGGCAGCATGTGAAATGGGTCTGGGAAACCGTACACGATGGGGTTTGAATGCCAAACCTGGGATTTTGCAAGAACACCAGTTTAGCAACTTGTCTTTGGAATGGCTTCCACGTTTTTAAAGAATTAGTAAAAACACAGCGCAGACCAATGGAGGTTGATGGTAAATTTTGCTGAGACACAATTGCCTCCACGCAGAGCAGAAGAAGGGCCAGAGAAGTGCTTGAAAATGTGATCAAGAGAAGATTGTCACGAGAAAAGTCCTTGTTTGTGGGTACACACGTCTGTGAATGTTCTTCCTCAAAACTTCGTCCAGAAGAATTAATCACAGAAATAGAAAGGCAGTTCCTTAATCTTAACTTTCAAACATGCGACATCTTGCTTTAAGAAGTTTGATCCTGAAAGGAAAGGAAAAACTGATTAGATTTGGAGCGAGGAAATAAGAGAACAATGTAGCTGAAATTCTTCCAACATAACGCTGGAAATGGACCAGGAAATGCCATTTAAAAATTGAGCTGCATCTTTCTAAACTTAGACTAGAAGCAACTGTTAGTGCATTTTTTTTAGACAAATCTGAGCTGCAAATGGGGTTGTAAATCTCAGAGTCGTGCTGTGGCTGGACTGGTGGTAGCTAGGTATTGTATATGCATGAAGTTGCTTAAAAAATTCAGGCTTGTGTCAACAGCGAGAGCCCAAAATGTTCCTGAAAAGCCTGGTCTCCACGTTGTATGCAGAAGAGTGACAGACCTGCTTTTTCCCTTTTGTACGCATTCGCTGATTTGTAAAAGTCACAGAAAAGCACAAAATTTCAGTAATTAACTTGCTCGTCTTCACTTAAATCCTTTTCATCCTTTTGTTTTTAATCTTGCTACTTCTGTTTTGGTATCCAAAACACTGTTAGGAGTTATACTCACCAGCAGCTGGGTAAGCAAGGTAAGAGGGAATTCCTCGGCACAGAGCTCGAATGTGTTTTCCATATGGGCGCAAGCTTTGGAGTCTCTTTCTTGAGATAGTGAAGCGATTCTCCCTGGGTGGAAGTTGGTGAGGACTAAGTCCCTAAGCATCAAAGAGACAAACCCAGAAAGGAGCATTTAGAAAAACCAATGCCCTGCTGAGAAACCTTTCTTCAGCTCCTGGAGCCTTTTCTCCTCTCTGTGGGTCAGAGCGAGTACTTCTCACAGGCAAATGATTTGCTTTCTCACCACTGTCATTCACCATCCTACCTGGTGTCCTTGAGGTGGTGCAGGAAAGGGTTTATCAAGGAAAAACCTCTTGTCCATTTTAGCAATGATGCAGGTGTGTTTTGAAAGTACCTTGGTTGCTACGTAGCCCTGTTGAAATAAAAAAGAAAAAAAGCTTTTTGTTGCAAACAATATACTGTGGAAGATAAGTGGATTGACAGAGAGAAGTACTTGTTCAAAAAAAAGGCTTTCTACAGTCCAAATAATGATAGGGAAGGAAAATATTGTTTTTTCAATTATGTTGTCCAGGTGAATGTGTCATGGAGGCCGACAAGGGACTTTGGTAAAAGGCAAATTGCCTTCTCCAGTAATGCCACGTGTGTGATAGGTTACAGTGCTTAAGTCAGGGGAAGGAATTCACTGCTGAAAACATCAGTGCAGGAGACAGTGCGGCAGAAACAATGGTGAAGTGGGAACGTTCTTCAGCATCTCCTCTGAATCTTGTTAAGTTTTGTTGAAGCTTAGGTGTTTTTCAAAAACCTTTTGGTTATTTTCTATTTTTTCGAGCCGTGGTGGTGGCCACTTACAGTCTCGACGTCCCAGACAGACTTCCAGTCCTCGGAGCCCTCCTTTGAGTCGGTGCTGACCCCAGTGTCAGGGAAGGAGCGGTGTGAGTGCTCACTGTGGTGCCTCTTGCCATTCTGATTTTTGAAAAAGATTAAAGGAGGTAAAGGTTTAGGTCTGTGGATTCCCAGTGGTCTTTCCCTCAATAAAGCAATAGCTGTAGTAACCACGTTTGGGGAGATTGATGCTTTTAGGGATCCAATTAAGGGGGAAATAAATGGCTTCTGTCCTTAGAGGGGAGGCTGGGAAGCCTTTAGTACTCTGCAAGAAGAGAAGCAATCCCAATCTGAAATTCACAGCACTAATATTGTGATTGTTTATCTTGCATCAAGTTATTTGCTGTCTCAAAATAATTTTGACTTCGAGTTTAACTTATGTACATATACTTAGCAGTTTTCTGAAGTGGGGTCTAGCTGAAGAGTATTTAAGTATGCAGAATAATTTTTTGTTAATGAGCTTACATCACATCATCAATTCATACAAATAACCTCAGTAGTATACTTTGCATAGGTAAGAAGATCTCACACACAGTGGTTATAAAATATGTCCCGCCCCGGTTCAGTAAACTCCTTGGAAAAAAGTGGTCTGAAATACCTTGTTTCAGAGAGGGAACTTCTCAGGCTGAGCTTTTGATTTCAGACGTGGAGCAGAGCCATGCAACATCCATGAGCATGTGCAGCTATTGTGAAGAGCTGGAATGTGGGTGCACTGTACAGCTCTGTACTTGGAACACAGCTGAAATGGGACTTGAGCATCCCCACAGGAGATCTCATGCCTCTGAACACAGGCCTTATAGTATAAGGGTAGGCACAATCGCTTTTGTTCAGAAGAATGTAATGTTAAACACTTTGTTACCCCTTTATAAAATATCATTTCACATGCTTGTTGTTTGTCAAAACTACTGATGATATATTTTTGAGAGATTTGATGTTATTATGATGATAAATTCTCTTGCAATAATCCTTATTGCGAACAATTATTCTCTTGGAGACAATGCCTCTAATATTGAAGCTGTCAGAAATTTCATCTGCTTCAAAGGAGGCATTTTATGAGGAAGGTCCAAGTGTGACTCAGAGCGTTTAGCACGAACAGTTTGGAATTTATCCTGCAACAATTTCAGGCAGCTGTAAATACCCCTGCTTTGCAGCCATGCGCTTGGAGTCTCTCATGTCTCATGGTTCTTGCCCTATGCTCCCATCAGACAGCTGTGCCATAACTCTATGTAACTTGCTGTGACTGTTGCCTTGCATCTGAGTTCTGAAGGAGAGAATATTGCCCTTTGAACATTTTACATGTGCGTCTTGCCCTTGTAACAGAGCACTATGCTCCTTCAATTTGAGTAGGCATGTGGAGTGAAGTCAGTGCCGAAAGTGAAATTTCACCCATGCAGTCCCAACCCATTCGGCATTTTCACTCTGTAATATGTGATACGCATACTTAAAATGAACTTCATTTTGATGGTAGGCGAGGCAAGATCTGCTAGTAATTGATGTGTACTCTTACTTTTTATACAGTAATATCCTAAAGCTAAATTTTAAACTGGGTTTACCTTATTGGCACATGCCCTGTGTTCACAGAACAATGACGGGCTTCCTGGGGAAATGCTCTGATAAGAGGAGGCTTTGATACCAGCTTGATTGAGTTCGTTACATAGAGGAAGATGAAAGAAAGATTGTCATGGTAAGTTCAATGTATTTTATAGTAATATTTCAATGAAAAAAATAAATCAGAACCATAAAATAAATGCCTAATGAAATTTGTAGTGACTCTTTATGCTTATGTGGCAAAAGACTCAGCCTGGTATTTTATCCATAGCTGATAACGTTTTGAACGTAGCAAGATTACCACCTCCGTTGCTTTAAAAGATGGGTTATCTTTATCATGAAGTTGGTTCTAGATCATAGTAATTACTGAGTTCTTCTGTTAACCTTATTTTCTGAGCTCGTTCAGTTAGGATCTGCTTTCCAGTCTTCAGGCACGGCCTCTGTATCTTCACAGAAGTAGTACCTGATGATGGACTAAGGGCTAATTCTAGAAAGGGACCATAAGCTAGAAATAACAAAAAAAGGTAAGGGAGGAGCAGTAACAACGGGCGTTTTATATCAACTAGTATTTAGAAAGTAGATTTTAATATTTCTCTGAATTTGATAATTATATACAGAGCCATGGCGTAAGAGTTTCTCTGCCTTGTTTACTGCAGAAACTTTGCAAAATGTTTAGGTTATTTAATAGGCCAGTTCAAATGACTGAGTCTTTTTGCCTGGGAATATTCTGTTCAGTGCTGTCCAATAAGCTGGGAATGCTGTTCCATAAGCTAAGAGAGAGAGATATTTATGTGTAGGCTCAGATAATCTGGATTTGTTTCTTAGCCGTGGCTGCTACAGAAGCAGCACTTTCAGAGGTGTTCATTTTCCTCCTCCAAAAGCGCTTCGTATTTAACAGCAGCTCTGTCGGTCCCTCTGTATACTAATTGTGCCCTTCACTGTAGCTCAGTTTGGGTTTGCACGCTGAAGTTTCCTTTTGGTGGCCAGAATGGCACGATGGGGACTCGGTGTCATCATAAACTCCTGTGTCTGAGCAAAGTTCTCCACTGTCCTCAGTTGCTGAGGATCATTGTGTCAGGTGTCAGTGGAAAAGCCAGGGAATCTGGCTGTAGTTGAGAAGGCAAGGCCCAGTTCTCATTTACACCCATCAGGGCCCCACTCTGTCATTCTGCTGCTAACTAATGCCTTGCTGGGACTATGTGAGTGCAGCCAGTCTGCCAGCACTGTAAGCAGAGAGCTCTGGTGTTCATCTGTTTTGCACCCACTTTGCAGTTTGCACGAGGCTAAAATACAGTGAATGAAAGCAATGAATTGCTAAGGGAAAAAATGTACGGTTCTTCTCATGGGATGGATTTGTGGATGCCAGCTGGTGACAGGAATGTCCAAGATCCAAAATTCACATAAAAGCCTTATTTTGTATGTCACAAAATCATTCTGTAGTCTCTGGAAACTTAACTAATTGACTAGTTCTCAAGAAAGACACTGAGAAACTGAGCTGTATAATGCTGATCCCTGTGGTGTCATTAGCAATGAGATGGAAATCAGTTTTGCCCATGTCTTCCAACAAGTGTAGCCAACTTGGCCATTACAGTAATGCATCACACTTGGAAGCCTGAATCTCCCAATCTTCCATCAACTTCTGATTACTGGAGTAGTTTGTATGGCAAACACACACAGCTGGAGCATTTGACATTGAGAATAGCTTATGAAACTAATTACAAGAGTAGAAGCCAGGAGAAAGGGCAGGGAGGGGTGCTTTTACTGTGTAAGACCTTGTTCTGTTTCCAGGACAAGCTTGTCTCAGTCTCCTTTTGAAAGCTCTGCTCAAGGCATTCTGTTTCCATACTGCATTCTTGTACCACCGTGCAGCAAACAATCAATCCTTAATGCAGCCTCCCACTATTCTGCTATCTGAAAATCACATTCACCTTCTTCCTTGAGAAACATCCAAGGTCCATTGATAAATATTCCCATCACCTCTAGATCAGCTGCTCTAATTGCAAATAAAACAACTGCAGAGAGATACTGTTATGCTTCTGTCTCCCCCTTGATCCATGCACAAGCAAATTCTGCAAGGTAGAAGGGGCAAACACTTCAGGGTGCATCCATTCAAAATTAAAGAGTAGGCCACCCTGAACGTATTTGGTTTATGAATTTCATTTCTGTTCTGAATTTAAATTCGGTTGTTTGGACTTGTCCCGCTCAGTTTCACAAGTCCCCAGGCTCTGGGATTTGGGTCTGGGCTCCAAGTGAAGAGCCACCATCTCTGTCAGGTCACCTGACTTTCTGCTGGGTGTTCACCTGCATTTTCCGTAGGCAGACAGTTCCACAGTCCTCCCAAATGCATGTGGAGTACAGAAATGGGAGGGGATTCAGGTCTAGAGAAACTGCTGCGCTTGGAAAGCATACAGGAGGAGAAGGTCAGAGCAGGCAATAACTTCTGCGCAGCATCATTTGCCCACCAGTGAGAAGGGGCTAGAGCCATGGCCTGAGCCCCCATCCACCTCTGACAAGCCTACTAGAGCACCCATGCAGGACTCTAGACAGCTTTCCACCCTTCCTGAACACAGGTCCATGGGGGATTGCAATGCAAAACCTTCTGCCTTGTCCTAAGCTGAAAAGGCAGCTCCCCCCAGAGAAGCTGAAGGCAAAAAGAAAGATAAGTAGTGGGGTTTGCAGCTGCCTGTCCCAGCTCCAACACTGAACGCGCACACTTCAGTGTGCCTATTGCATAAAAGGGAAGCAGCCCCACTCACCTACCAGAGAAGTATTAACCAGATCCCTTTGTTTAACATTTCCTGAGGAGCACCCAGACACGGTTTAGAGGCACTATAGCACGCATCTAGTTACCCTTTCAAATCCTTCATGCATGTACGTGTCACCTCCCGGAAGGACTTTCTGCAGCTCTTCTAGACCCTGGCGTATCTGTTCCCTGAAAGGAATGCAGATGCATTGTTAGACACGGGATCAAATTTATCAGGACCTGATATCCAGGGGAAGACATGCATGACAGAACCAGATAGAAAGGGGGGGTGGGGGAGAGTTAACTCAATGTTTGTACAGGTAATGTTATAGGCTGAGGTAATGTTATAGGCTAAGGTAACGTATGGCTAGATACATTTCTAAGGATGTAAGTTTGTGACTTCAAACTGACTTGAAGATTAAAGGATTTCCCAGAAACCTTATTAGAATTCAGGGCGTCTGTTTTAATTTTTTTTTAGAAACCCCAGGCAGAGGGACAAGATGAACTGCAGACTAAAAAGGGTGGGCACCGAATTCTTGTTCCACACAGTGGCAGACGCATTACTCTGGAAGCCAAGTACAGGCCAGAAGTCTTTAATACCAAAATAAAACCCTGCAATGTGTGGCGTGTTATCTCTGAGCAAACTGTACAATCTTCATAGGGAAATGAGAGGTGACGAGGATAGTGCCCTTCTCCCAAGCACTCTTTTAAGTAAAACTACAGGGTCAAGTACACAATAAAGCTTCTATAGCAGCCACAGCAACATTTATAACTAATGGATTTACAGAAGACAACGAGATTATATACTAGACCTACCAAAGAAGTTACCACAACAAAAACAATGCCAGAGCAGTAAGGAGTTTCCTAGGTCCCTTGGGGACACAGTGATTTCTGCAAAACCAAAATCCAAAGAAAACCTCCTCGGTATCAGCACGTGCCATTCCAGTTCATGCCTAGAGAAAGATTTCTTTGAAAAAGAGCAGAGGAGAACCGACTTACTTGTCCAGAATGAAATACAAATCAAATCCTCCGTAACAGGCAGGACCACCGTTCTCTCTCTTTCCACCTTGTCCATCACAGGCTAGCACAAAACTTGCTAGGAAGAGACATCTGCAGCCAAATCTCAAGATGCTTTGCTTTGCAATAGCCATTATATCCAGAGAGGAGGAGAAAAAGAAATCTCTTCTTCCAGGCTCCTTTATTTCACAGGTTTCGCCACAAAAGCCATTCAATGACCTTTAAATCTGTATGTACGTGTATCTTTTATTCCTTGAAACTCCACTTGCAATAGTTGTCCTCAGGAATTGCAAGACTTTCCCCCTTGTTTCCCTTGCACTTCTGTTTCTTGGTTTCAGATTTCAAGATGCACAATACTGTATTTCACTTTTTTTTTTTTTAAAGGGACTTGACCCTCGGTCTCACTTGCAGCTCTCTGAAAGCAGCACCATTGTTCAGCGAGAGAAGAAGCAGCCTCCGGACAAATCTTGCTTTGTTACACACTTCAGAAATTACAGGGAGGGCTTGAGGTACTCGCCCCCCTCCCTTAATTATTATTGTTATTATTAAGGATAGTAAGTTCTGGCTTTCCTTCGCAAAAAAAGCTCAGAGAATGCCACCTCGTGGAGAAAACTCTAGCTGACCGGAGTCACTGGTTTTAAACATCTCATTCCTGCAGCGAGCACGCTAAACACATACCACAGCAGCTTTAGGAATGAGCAGAGAAGCAGTTTGCTTACAGCGGCCACGCAGCACTATGCAGAGACATCTCTGTTTCCACGTTGGCAGCATCTGAGTATAGAGACCTTTAAAAACCTGGAGTAGCTTCACAAAAGTTAAAGTGAGAAGCCACACCAGGTTTCGTCCCTTGGGTTTTCTCGGTCCTGAGAAATATCGAGCAACGGCTGTGCCTCTGAAAGAGGCTGCCCCCTCTTACCATCCTTAGCAAGCTCCTTTCAGCCCCTGGAGCCTAAACCCTCCCTCTGCCAGGAAAACTTGCTGGAAAATGTAACATCAGCTACGCTTGCATTTTCTGTCTCCTTCCACAAACAGCACGACAAACTCCAAAGCCGGAGCAGGACAGCTCAAAAGCAAGAGCATTCCTCACTCAGAGCAGCGCCCCCCCCCCCCCCCAGGCCAGCAAGGCCTAAACTAGAGAGCCCAGGAGCAGCGGCTCCTCGCCCTCCCTCTCACATCCTCTCGAGCCTGAGCAACACACCCCTTCTCCCAGTACTGCCACTGGTTAGCAGAGCAGCTTCAGGTGTTGCATCAAGCCTGGGGCACCAGGTCTAGTTTCTGACAGGGGATGCAAGTGCACTTGAGCCAGGCTTTCAAGCTGTTCTTTGTTGCTTAAAGGGTGAAATTTGTCTTAAAAAAAGTTCTTAGCAAATGCAAACAATCTGAGGAAAGACCAGGAAAAGCAGCAGGATAGGTTTCAAGGGAAAAGGACAAAAAGCATGACAGCAGACTTTTGACGGAAGTGGAAACCTCTGAGTTACAAATTAGTCAGGCACCTTGCTGCGTTGATGATTAAAACTTTGGGAGTGTTCTCCCTCCCACACCTGGCTATGCTCAGCAAATACACCAGCTCCATCACCTCTAATGTGGATAATACAGAGCCATGGGCAGATGGTCCTGCTGCCAAACCCTGGTCAGCCCTGAAGGAAGAGGACATCCTTCAGAAGTCAGAGCTTCTCAGGGGCTAGCCAGGAGCAGAACCGGGTGTTTTGCAGGTGGATGTCTTGGGCTTCCGTACCTAAACTCAAGGGGAGCAGGGAGTGCGGGTGTGAGCCTTTCGCTTTCTCTCCTAGTCTGAAAGGAGAGTAGTACCACAGTTTGTTACGGCACAGGGAAAAGATCTATGTCAGGCTATCAGGTTTTCCACACCGAACAGAAACAAGGCACAACATCAGAAATGTGTATGAGAGCCTTGTGCTGAGGCAGCTGCGATGCTGCCCAGGCTGAGGCCTCGCACCTGCAGGAGCCCTGGGCAGGTCAGTGAGAGGGAGGTGCTCCTCTTTGGGTGGCTGTGAACAGAGGGGGAGCTGCCACCTGCTGGTTTGCATCGCTGGGTGATCCGGGTGCTTAAATGCTGTGGGATGAGGCTGCTGGGAGACAGGAAAGTGCAGAGCTGTATGTAGCTCCTGTGGCCAGCATGGGTGTGCTGGGGAAGCGGGTAGGGCTTGGGCGTTTTAAAGTTTCCTCCAGATGCTGTGGAGCTAATGTGTTTGTAGTTCTGAGGCTTGGCTTGCACACCTCACGGGGTTGTGCGGGGCCAGTTTTGTGTCTGTGTTTGAAGTTTGTACTGCCCTAAGGAAGGGGCTGAGACTAGTCCGTGGATTCTTTTTTTAGTATTTTCAAAGAAAACGAGCTGGATGGAGGATGTGAAAATAGGAAGGACAGGAGAAAAGCTTCCTCCCTAGAGACCGATGTGCTGGTTTTGAGCATCTTGGGAAAGTACTCAAGGCCAGGTTCTGATCTGAGGTAGAGCTAGGGCTCCTACCAGAGCCGGCTAGCTTATGACCTGTGTCTGCCTAAAGAGTAAAAGAAGACTGAGAATCCCTTTCAGTTGTTTCTGACTGGCCCTGAGATGAACAACTATGTGGAAGTATAAGAAATTAAATAAAAATCTGTACCTCAGGAAAATAAGTGAGGCCTGAAGCTAGCAGAGGAAGAGGGGAGTGGAGGAGGAGACCAGATTCCTTGTATTGCTGTGGATTCAGGCTGACAGAAGGCCCAGGAAAGCCTGGTCAAAAGCCAAGGAATGAGGCATCAGATGAAGCTTAGGGCGCTCTGAGATGGAGGGAGCTTCTGGCAAAGGGAAACACCATGCTTTGTGCTCTAACTCCGACTTTCTCCAGGGCTAGGCCTCTTCATGTGCCTATCTTGAGCGTATGTCTTTTGGTTTACGGTCTGGTAAGAGCAGCATCAACACTCTGGAGAAAAGCAGCTCCATAATAGGCAGCTCATGTGAGACACAGGAGGGGGTGTTGGAATGTCTGTCCCTCCCTCCCTTGCTTGCTAAAAATGCCAGAAACAAAAATATTGTGAGGGCTGAAGCTTTTGTGTGAAAGACCTAACAGCTGTCGGGGGTCTGGGTGTGTGGTATTCTTTGTGAGAAAGAGACAGGAAGTAAGGTGTTTAAATCACACACAGCATAGTTAATTAAGCTCCAAGTGATGGCCTTGGTGCGTGAATAGAATTTGCCAAATGATGCAAAGTGTTATCAGTGGGTTTTCTTGTTTTATCGTTACTGTTGAGATCTCAAAGTCTTGTTCGCAAGCTTTCGCGGCACTTCAGGCAGCTGCTACAGCAGTCTGCATGGATAATCGAGATGCAACAAATTGCCTGCCCTGACCAATGTCATTATCACAAATGTATTATCATTGTACAGTAATTGCTTCCCTGTCGTCAGTGTAGACTTGTCCTTAAATTCACTGGCCGTGTCTTCAGCTGGGGTAACCCGGCACAGCTCTGCTAGTATCAGCGGAGCTGCACTGTCTCACGTGGTGTAGGACACCGGACTTCCCCCGGTACGAGTTGTGTGCCTTTGCGTTAAACCGGGCACCGTGTAACTCAGGGCTGACACCCAGTGGCCAGGAAGGCCTTTTTCTTTCGTGCATTGCTCTAACTTCTCCAGAGACTCCCTTGTCTCTTGCTTTTGTCTGACTTTGACCTGCTTTGATTTTATTTCCCTCTGCTGTATGGAGAGTCCCGCACTAGCTATCAGGCAAGCACAAAGACTCTTTCTACATGTCCCTGGCAGCATAAATGGAATAAGTCTTTTATCTGTCTCTGTGGTGCCATTGCAGCATTAAGGAAGTAAAACTGAGCCTGCTTTCTTGGCATCTTCAAGGCTGAGTTAAGAGGCGTTTGGGAGGACACAGCTGGGGATCTTGCCCTGCCTTATGTGGCTCAATAATTGTGTTTATATTGTGCAGGCCTCTTTGAAGCAAAGCTTCATCCACGCTTCATCCACCTGAGTGTTCAATGTGATGCCTCTGGCCAGTCCTTGCTACGCACTGGGAAAATGGAGGACTCTCTTTTGGGAGCAGAACAACTCTGTAAACTCTACACCCAGAGCAGGTGGCACAGGAACGCCTCCAGGTGGGTTTGGGATGTCTCCAGAGACGGAGACTCCCCCACCTCTCTGGGCAGCCTGTGCCAGGGCTCTGCCACCCTCACAGGAAAGAAGGTCCTCCTCGTCTTGAGATGGTACTTCCCATGGTCAAGTTTGTGCCCGTTACCCCTTGTCCTGTCCCTGGGCACCACTGAGAAGAGCCTGGCCCCATCCTCCTGACACCCCCCCTTGAAGTATTTATCAGCGTTGATAAGATCCCCCCTCAGTCGTCTTTTTTCCAGACTGAAAAGACCCAAATCCCTCAGCCTTTCCTCGTCGGAGAGATGTTCCAGTCCCCTCATCATCTTGGTAGCCCTTTGCTGTTCCCTCTCCAGCAGTTCCCTGTCCTTCTGGAACCGGGGAGCCCAGAACTGGACCCAGTGCTCCAGATGCGGCCTCCCCAGGGCAGAGCAGAGGGGGAGGATGAACCTCCCTCCACCTGCTGGCCACGCTCCTCTTGATGCCCCCCAGGATGCCATTGGCCACCTTGGCCACCAGGGCCCATGGCTGGCTCATGGTCACCCTGTTGTCCCCCAGGACTCCCAGGTCTCTTTGCACCAAGCTGCTCTCCAGCAGGTCAGCCCCAACCTGTCCTGGTGCGGGGGGTTATTCCTCCCCAGGGGCAGCACCCTACACTTGCCCTTGTTGAATTTCATAAGGTTCATAAGGTAACTACTCAGTGTGCCGTATTTGTAATGTACGTACTCTGATGCTTGCCCACCTCTGTGGGTGTGCCCTGTGTTAAGAGCAGGCTTTTAAAAGAGCATTCAAAGGGCTGACAAGGGGTAGAAGAGGTGCAATCCAAATGCAATCAAAATACTTTCAGGATGCCTTCTCGGATGATAAAGGGTATAGTAATGAGAAACTGGCCAGAGTTAATCCATGCTAAAGGTCTTTAATTGAAAGATGTGGTTGCCAATTGATCTGTTTCAGCATCTGAAGCATCAAGAAGGAATCTCTCAGAAGAGGAGATGCCAGGGAAGAACAGCATTGGGGTTGTACAGCAGCTATCGAGCGTCCGTGCTTGGTTCAGAAAGGTTGATAGCCTTGGCCCGTGCCCTTGTTATTTGCCTGACAGTACTTGAGGTCCACGAGTTGCAGGACATCAAGTACAGTGCATGATCCGTAATTGTATGTATTTTGCGGTCCTTTAAAAACAAGAAAAGAAAGAAAAAATACCATGAGGTCATAGCTAAGATGGTGTTAAGTGCTCTTTGCATTCATCGGCAGCCCTTAATACCTGGCACACTGCACTTGTAATCAAATTGAGCCATCTCACGTACCAAAGCAATTAGCAAAGCAAGCAGTGAGCAGGTGGAACTGCTGCTATGTCTGGATGCCACATCCTATGCTTGCTCTGCAGAGCACCTTTCCCATGACAGGGTTTGCAGGCAATCAGCTTGCAGTAAGGCTCAGAGTACTTTGCTGGTGCTTCAGGATTAACTCCTCTGACTTAAACTTAGTTCCTTTATATATGCTTTACAAGAATTTCTTTTTTTTCCCCACAATGCAAGAAATTCTATTGCAAGGGATCAGGATGTGGTTACGGCACCCGCAGCAAGGCGGTTGATTTATACTAGTCTCCATAGCAATGGCTGGCATCCTAGGACAGTGCGTGTTATTACTCTGAGCGAGCAATGTTTTTAATAACTGCTGTAATAGAAATGTTTTACGTGGATAGTGAAAGATTCCTTTGGAGTCACCAAACACAACTGGATCTCTAAGTCAGAAATGAATGATCACAAAGACTTGCTCTTCCACATTCTTTTGGTTTTCCTGTAGAGAGGGGCACTATTATACCCTGCACTGTTAGTATCTATTGCTGTCCACTCTACAGTTAGGCTAGTGCCAGTTCACAGGCCCTGCCAGGCTTTGACATGACTGGGGAATCCTGTGAAGCGTGTAGGTCTTTAAACTCCTAGGTAATGTGATCCTTCCACCTCTGAAAAACCTACAGGGAATGAAGCAAAATGGCTTAGTATTGTCAAACCTAGAGCGTCTGCTGGCATTCCTCGCTAGATTTATGGGCAATCCCTGAACTGAGGGACAGGGGTTCTTAGGACCGCCCTCTTTCTTTACCTTGGCATTACCTTGGATATCCTTGGATAGAGGAGGTCAGTCTGCAACATTTTGGGCCAAAACTTAGGCCTCCTTAAACTTGACTGACAGGAATAGTAAGGGTTTGGATGAGATCATTTAGGGAGGCTGTGACTCAGCGCTGTTCCAATGCTGATCTGCAGAGGTACTGAACCCTTTCTGCACCTCCTGAGGTTCTTGATTTGTGCCCATCTCTAGTTGGAAGAGCAGCATTTGTGTATTATTCCCCAAGGGGAAAAAATGCCTGGTTGGTAGTTCATTTGCTTGCACTCACCGTAAACTTCGTAAGTCAGGTAGGTTGTGAGTCCTCTGCACATAGCCACGATGTCTGTTCCGTAAGGGGTGAGGTCAAGGACGGGGCTCTTGACGACAAATGTGATCTCCCGTGTAGGTTGTCCTTGACCTTTCAGGCCCTAAACATCAAAGCACATCACTCAGCAGGATCAGTGCCTCAACCCGCTTAATGCTATGCGTATTCCTTTGCTCCGGTTGTAACTTGGGAGCCTGGAAGGGGAAGTCTATTCATTCAGCCTTCTAACACGGGAGCCGAAGAGGGCAGCAGCAACACAGGGCAGATACATTTACACTAAAATTATTTGCAAGTGTTGCTTATGACCTGTTTGAGAACTCGGAGTGTCTCAGTGGGGCAGCTTTTTCTGAACTGCTCCAGAGTGCTTTGTTTCAAATGAATTTCAGCTATCTTTTCCTACTTGAGCGCTCCGTTGTCTGGACAAAGTGTCTGGATGCCTGCATTTTCTCTGATGACCTAGGCTTCCTGCTGGTTTCTACCTCTCCTTATTCAGCTACAGACACCGAATTCCTGTTTGGGCTTAGACAATTAATATGGGGGAGAGGCTGTTGACTGCAGAGGTGCTCTCTTAGGCCCTAAAGGAAAATGGAGGTCTGAACAACAGCATCTGCAAAGCGATGTTGCGAGTGAAAAATCCAATTTTGTATTGAAATGACTCAGAAGTATTTTTAGATATTACTGCCCAAAAATGATTAACGCCGTGGAAGGTTTCCAACTGTTTCTTAGCAACCTGCAGACCTAAACTTCCTCATAGAAAACGCAGCTGGGAAGAGGGGCCAGTTGATGCACCTACTCTCTTTCTTTTGAAAAACCATTCCCACAGCAAAGCCCCAAGCCACGTGGCTGTTCAGAAAAACAAAATCCTGCCACTTGTGAAAATCTCATCCTCTCAGGAAAGAAAAAGCACAGTTAAGAAACAGCTTGAAGAACTCCAGGGTAAAGGCACACTTAGCAGGGAGGGCCGGGATTGATGTAGGCTTTCAAAATTATGCTGGAATTTTATCAAAGGGTTCCTGAACGCCCACTCCAGTATGCTTCCTTCTCGCTGCTAAGCAAGGAGTTGAGATAAGCCTCGGAGGGGCAGTGAGATGCACCGTAGTACAAGCAAGCCTGGAACTAGCTAGAGCTGAATGGTTTTGCTCAGGCCTGTACCTGTGTTAACTCTTCCCTTTTTCTTCCCCACCATGCCTTCTTGCCCTTTAAAGCCAGGATTTTTACAAGGAGTCAGTTCTCAGGCCTCCAGAGAAGCCAGTGTCTTACAAAAGGTTAGTATGCTGAACGCTGAAATCGGTTTTAAAATGTCTGTGGCTCGTTTTGTGGGCTGAACTCATGCTCGTAGGGTGCTTGGTTCTTTTGAAGAAGTTTGGAAAGCTTGAAATCTTATTTAAACTTTTTTCCTCATTACTGGATTATTTGCCCTTCCTCAGCTAGAGCTGCCTAAAAAAATGGGATTTTTGGCCTTCAGAGACTGAGGTGATGAAGAGCACCATGCCAAAAATCCAAAATCTTTAAGCGTAACAGATTGTTTAAAAAGCAGTCTGTCTAAATCATCTTTTAAAACATCGTAAAAATAACCTAAGTAACCTACAGCATCAGAAAAAACAGGAAACCCCTCCTCCAATGCTTCACAGAATCATCGTGGATTCATAGAATTGTCTAGGCTGGAAGGGACCTTTAGGATCATCGAGTCCAACCATTGACCCAACACAATCATAATCAATATGATACTTCATAATCAATGGTGTGATCTATGTGGCTTTTAAAGTAACTGTTGGTTTAGAAGAAAAGAACCGTGTTTCCTTTGCATCACCATACAACTTTGCAAGCAACTACTCCTTTTTCATCTTACCATGTTCTGCTCAGCCAGTATGATGAGGGAATCAAAGCGAGGTATCACATTTCTGTTCATCACGGAAACGTAGCAAGTTCCCTGTGACAGCACTCTGCTTGCAATGTAGCCCTGTACAACAAAGTTATTGACAATAAGGAATTCAGTTTTTCAATAACTGAGGTTGGGATAACATCTGCATTTAAAAAAAAAGTAATAAATGCAGATAGTTTTGACCCCAAAACTCGGACTCGGTGGTAAGAATAAAGAAACAAATCCTCTATTTTGGTCCTCTCTTTATAGGAGCTGGTCGTCTCGTACGTTTTCAGAAAAAAGCGTGCTCCTTGCCACTCACTCACCCGATTGTAGTTCCAAATGGTTTTCCATGATCCTTGGTTGCTCCTTTGCTCGATAGTTGCCACGCGCCATTCCCTGTTGATGGTCAGAATTTGGAGGCCTCCAACAATGGTGAATTGCTTGGTTACGATTTGCTGGCTTCCACCAAATTGCTGGCTTCCATCCGTTTGCTGAAACTAGAGAACAAAATTAAGCAACACTTTTAGACTTTCAAGTTAGAGCCAGTTATCTCCCCAGAGCTTTAGAAAAACACTGCTATAACAGAATAAATGTGGCCCACAGGGAGCGCCTCTGGTGACCACCGTATTTTCAAAATGACAACAAAATAAGGCTGTGGCATTCTGGAGGAGCCGTAACAATTCTTGCAATGGATTCAATGAATAATTTCTGCGTCTTACAACTGTCTCCTGGTGGTTTTAGAGTTTTATGCATGAAAGAAGTTTTAGATTCCTATCCTCCAAAGGGATGGGGGAAGAAGCAAGGGAAATTCAAGAAGGAGGGAATCTAGAAAACGGCAGCAACGTATGCGTAACTTGGTCAGTGTACTCACGTATTCAGCAAGGGCTGGAGTCAGCAAGAGTCCAAAAAGGACGGTAGTCACGATCTGAAATCAAAATCGAAACCAAAATTGTAACTGCAGGTCTGGCTGACAAATCTGGTCGTGAGAACGCTGGTGCCTTTTTCCTGATCTGGTGTCAAAGTGTACTCTTTGGATCCTTTTTTGCCTTCATACTGGAATTACAATAGTCACCTAAAATGAGTCATCCTTGCTTTACCCTAGAATAATGCAAACTGGGAACGTAGGAGGTTGCTTTTTTAAGAGCCGACTCTGAAGTTGCTTCTGAGACCTGTACAGAGGCATACAGATACTTTACAAGGATGGGGAGAAGGAATGTAAATTTCTTCTGGTTGGGCATTACAAGAAAGTGGTTGATGCATTAGTGCCTTGCTCCGGTTTTGCAAAAGCATTGACAAAAAGGGACATGGATTAGGCTTCCTGTAGATCGAATAATGTATAGCTAAGCCTTTAAAAAAATCCTTACCCCTTCATCTGATTAGGTTAATAGGGTCTGAGTCGCTCGCTCTGGAGGAGGAAAATCTCCCCAGAGAATAGCTTTCTGTTATAGACAGACATAGGCACTTCTCAGAGAGAAAGGCAAGGGTTTTGAATCAAAGTTTTAGTTTCTAAGGAAGAAAAAGCATGCATACTCACAGTGAGTTTCATCTTGACTGCAGAGCTGATGCTGGTGCAGGTAGAATGCACAAGGTGAACTGTCCACCTTATATACGTATTCAGACGTAGATAAGTGGAACGGTTAAGTGTTGAAATAAAATTATTTTGCCATTTGCATCCCTGTCTGCATGTCACTGAATAGTATTTCCTGCTGTAACTACTTCATAAATACGGGGATTGTACTTTGGCAAATTTTGACCTTCCCGAGTCTGATAATTATCAGATAAGAAGCCATTTGCCATGAAAAATTAAACATGTTTTAAAGTAACAGATTTCTGACAGGTACTAATTACTTTTGAAAATTCACATCAAACTTCAGACCAGAGATAGCCTCGGTTTTAAAAGAAAAGCCTTACCGTAGACAAAATACAAAATAAACAAGAGCCTTTGTACTTTCCAAAATGTACTGTATGTTACCGTGTAACCGTAGGGCCCGCCAAAATATTTGGCCCAAATACCACATTGCCACTGAAAATTATTTTACAATAAATAGGCAGTTCAAGCTGAAAACTGTCATACATGTGCAAGTCTGTGGGTGTCTTTGTTCTCTGAGGTGGCAAGAATAATTTTTTTCTCTCCTTGCTTCAGCTTCTTTTCCGTGGTGATATAAATACTCATTGGAAGAGGTGATCATTCAGTTATGGAGGTTTTTGTCAAGTTGCTCATTTAATTCTGTGTGCAACCCGAGTTTGTGGCAGGTAGAGGTTGCAAAATTACTTTTCAACTGGAATCCAGCACATTCTTAATCGAAGTAGGGGGACCTGGTACATAAAAATAACTTCTAAGCGGTCCTGCAAGTACAATTTTAAATTACATCTGGTCTCAGGTTCACTGAATTGAGTCTGCAAGTCCAAAGGGACCTTTTTGATACATAAAATTATGCCAAATGGTGGTTATCCCAGGTTTCCCTACAAGCCTCCTGCCGTCTTTGCACTCAGGGCTATGACAAAAAGGATGGTATTGGGGCAGTTGTCATCCCTTGCCGGAAGCATCCATGCCTGGATATTCCCTGCCAAGGGGCCATGGACTCTCTGGTTTGAGCCCAGGAGAGGGTCCCCCTGTTTCCCTGCAAGGCTGCTGCTCTCTTTGCACACAGGGCTGTGACAGCCAGGGCCGCGTGACGTTGTGCTGTGCCATAGTGCTCAGGTCAGATCACTGCTGCCTCGGGGGCCTTTAAACCGTCATCTGTTACAGAGTCTGGCCCATAGTCTTCAAGGGCTCCAAGGCCCCCAGAAGGACATTTCCCAGTGACATGCGATGGGGCAAGTGACGAGGGCTGTGCCTGCTTGATGTCAGAGAAAATGCAGTGTGACATTGGAAAAGGAGAGGAGATTCCCTCCACAAACTACAAGGCAAGTCAGACAGGAACTTTGTTTAAATACTGCAGCCATATGGCTGCTTTTCTTTGGAGGGGATAACCTATTTTGGGGTGCAGTTTTGCTTTGGTTTTAATGTCAGTCAACTATTCAAGACCCTAGAACCATTTTCCTGAACCGACCAGGCTGCTGCATCCTTTATTTAGAGTAACCCTTGACTGTCAGGAGAACGGGTAAAGCGTCTCTTGGAGCAACTCCTTTCAAACTCCAGCAGAAGGGCCTCTGAGCCAGGAGGGAAGGTGAAGGTCTGGTATTTTCCAGACAGACGGCGTTCTGGATGTGATTGTCCTAGTTGAAGCAACTAGTCCCAGCCATCTGACCTTAGCTTTGGCCTAACTCTGGTTTGATTCTTTCAAATGCCCAACTGCATTTTTGATTGGTGAGGGTATTGCTTTATTGCTTTATTGCTTCCTGTGTTCAACGTTCTTCAGAGATAGTTAAGGACCATCTGTAGTCAACTCCAAGCTGCATTTAATGCACTTATTAATTGTGTTACTTGCAGCTGGATTGCTGGGTTGATGAGAGCAATGGTGCATCTGTCTCTGCAATTGCACAGAGCTTGAATGCGTTTTCCATACGGGCGTAAGCCTTGGAGTCTGTTTCTTGAGATACTGAAGCAATTCTCTCTGGGTGGAAGTTGGTGAGGACTAGCTCCCTAAAGCATTCAGAGTCAAACCCAGAAAACAACGTTTGGAAAAACCAAAAATGGAGTTCAGCATCTGTGCACAAATTTGTGTGTTTCTCAGCCCTGCTGAGGAACTTGTCTTCAGTTTTCTCACTACTGTCATTCACCATCCTACCTGGTGTCCTTGAGGTGGTGCAGGAAAGGGTTTATCAAGGAAAAACCTCTTGTCCATTTTAGCAATGATGCAGGTGTGTTTTGAAAGTACCTTGGTTGCTACGTAGCCCTGTTGAAATAAAAAAGAAAAAAAGCTTTTTGTTGCAAACAATATACTGTGGAAGATAAGTGGATTGACAGAGAGAAGTACTTGTTCAAAAAAAAGGCTTTCTACAGTCCAAATAATGATAGGGAAGGAAAATATTGTTTTTTCAATTATGTTGTCCAGGTGAACGTGTCATGGAGGCCGACAAGGGACTTTGGTAAAAGGCAAATTGCCTTCTCCAGTAATGCCACGTGTGTGATAGGTTACAGTGCTTAAGTCAGGGGAAGGAATTCACTGCTGAAAACATCAGTACAGGAGACAGTACGGCAGAAACAATGGTGAAGTGGGAACGTTCTTCAGCATCTCCTCTGAATCTTGTTAAGTTTTGTTGAAGCTTAGGTTGAAATTCAAGTTGTTGAAGTTTACCTCCATCCCTGGAAAGATGATGGAACAGCTCGTTCTCAGTGTCATCTCAATGCATGTGGAGTAAAAGAAAGCTATCAAAAGTACTCAACATGGATTCACAAAGGGGAAATAATTTTTGCCTAATCTGATAGTCTTCTATGATGGAATGACTGGATGGATAGATGAGGGGAGGGCAGTGGACATTGTCTACCTTGACAAGGCGTTCAACACAGTCTCCCAAAGCATCCTCATAGGGAAGCTTCGGAAGTGTGGGTTAGATGAATGGACAGTGGGGTGGATTGAAAACTGGTTGAAAGACAGAGCTCAGAGAGTCATGATTAGGGGCACAGAGTCTAGTTGGAGGTCAGTGACAAGTGGTGTTCCCCAGGGGTCAGTCCTGGGTCCAGTCCTGTTCAATATATTCATCAATGACCTGGATGAACAGAGTGTCCCCTGGCAAGTTTAGAGGTGACACAAAGCTGGGAGGGGTGGCTGACACACCAGAAGGCCGTGCCGCCATCCAGAGAGACCTGGGCAGGCCGGAGAGTTGGGCAGAGAGAAACCATATGGAATTCAACAAGGACAAGTGTAGGGTGCTGCCCCTGGGGAGGAATAACCCCCCGCACCAGGACAGGTTGGGGCTGACCTGCTGGAGAGCAGCTCGGTGCAAAGAGACCTGGGAGTCCTGGGGGACAACAGGGTGACCATGAGCCAGCCATGGGCCCTGGTGGCCAAGAAGGCCAATGGCATCCTGGGGGGCATCAAGAAGAGCGTGGCCAGCAGGTGGAGGGAGGTTCATCCTCCCCCTCTGCTCTGCCCTGGGGAGGCCGCATCTGGAGCACTGGGTCCAGTTCTGGGCTCCCCGGTTCCAGAAGGACAGGGAACTGCTGGAGAGGGGACAGCAAAGGGCTACCAAGATGATGAGGGGACTGGAACATCTCTCCGACGAGGAAAGGCTGAGGGATTTGGGTCTTTTTAGTCTGGAAAAAAGACGACTGAGGGGGGATCTTATCAACGCTTATAAATACTTCAAGGGCGGGTGTCAGGAGGATGGAGCCAGGCTCTTCTCAGAGGTGCCCAGGGACAGGACAAGGGGTAACAGGCACAAACTTGACCATAGGAAGTTCCACCTAAACGTGAGGAGGAAATTGGTGAAGTTCCCACTGATTGGAAAAGGGGAAACATAACCCCCATTTTCAAAAAGGGAAAAAGGATGACCCAGGGGGCTACAGACAGGTCAGTTTCACATCTGTGCCTGGCAAGATCATGGAGCAGTTCCTCCTGGAAACTCTGCTAAGGCTCATGGAAAATAACGAGGTGATTGGTGATAGCCAACATAGCTTCACCAAAGGCAAATTGTGCCTGACAAATTTGGTGGCCTTCTATGATGTTGCCACAGCATTGGTAGATAAAGGGAGAGCAACTGACGTCATCTACCTGGACTTATGCAAAGCATTTGACACTGTCCCGCACGACATCCTGGTCTCTAAATTGGAAAAGCATGAATTTGATGGACGGACCACTCAGTGGATAAGGAACTGGCTAGATGACCACACTCAAAGGGTTGCAGTCAATGGCTCAATGTCCACATGGAAACCAGTGACGAGTGGTGTTCCTCAGGGATCAGTACTGGGACCAGTGCTGTTTAACATCTTTGTCGCTGACATGGTCAGTGGGATTGAGTGCACCCTCAGCAAGTTTGCTGACAACACCAAGCTGTGTGGCGCGGTCGACACACTGGAGGGAAGGGATGCCATCCAGAGGGACCTTGACAGGCTTGAGAGGTGGGCCTGTGCGAACCTCATGAAGTTCAGCCAGGCCAAGTGCAAGGTCCTGCACTTGGGTCATGGCAATCCCAGGCACAAATACAGGCTGGGTGGAGAATGGATTGAGAGCAGCCCTGAGGAGAAGGACTTGGGGGTGCTGGTGGAAGAGAAGCTCAACATGAGCAGGCAATGTACACTTGCAGCCCAGAAGGCCAACCACGTCCTGGGCTGCATCAAAAGAAGTGTGGCCAGCAGGTCAAGGGAGGTGATTCTGCTCCTCTCCTCTGCTCTGGTGAGACCCCACCTGTGTCCAGCTCTGGAGTCCTCAACAAAAGAAGGACATGGACCTGTTGGAGTGGGTCCAGTGGAGGGCCATGAAGACGATCAGAGGGCTGGAGCCCCTCTGCTGTGAGGACAGGCTGAGAGAGTTGGCGTTCAGTCTGGAGAAGAGAAGGCTCCGAGGAGACCTTATAGCGGCCTTCCAGTCCCTAAAGGGGGCCTACAGGAAGGATGGGGAGGGACTCTGGACCAGGGAGTGTAATGATAAGACATGGGGTAGTGGCCTCAAACTGAAAGAGGGTAGATTTAGGTTGGATATCAGGAAGAAATTCTTTACTGTGAGGGTGGTGAGGCACTGGAATGGGTTGCCCAGGGAAGTTGTGGCTGCTCCATCCCTCGAAGTGTTCAAGGCCAGGCTGGATGACGCTTTGAGCAGCCTGGTCTAGTGGGAGGTGTCCCTGCCCACGGCAGGGGGGTTGGAACTAGGTGATCTTTAAGGTCCCGTCCAACCTGAACCATTCTGTGATTCTGTAACTTCTTTACTTTGAGGGTGGCAGAGCCCTGGCACAGGCTGCCCAGAGAGGTGGGGGAGTCTCCGTCTCTGGAGACATCCCAACCCCGCCTGGACGCGTTCCTGTGCCACCTGCTCTGGGTGACCCTGCTCTGGCCGGGGGTTGGACTGGGTGATCTCCAGAGGTCCCTTCCCACCCCTGCCACTCTGGGATTCTGGGATTCTGTATTTTTCAAAAGCCTTTTGGTTATTTTCTATTTTTTCGAGCCATGGTGGTGGCCACTTACAGTCTCAACGTCCCAGACAGACTTCCAGTCCTCGGAGCCCTCCTTTGAGTCGGTGCTGACCCCAGTGTCAGGGAAGGAGCGGTGTGAGTGCTCACTGTGGTGCCTCTTGCCATTCTGATTTTTGAAAAAGATTAAAGGAGGTAAAGGTTTAGGTCTGTGGATTCCCAGTGGTCTTTCCCTCAATAAAGCAATAGCTGTAGTAACCACGTTTGGGGAGATTGATGCTTTTAGGGATCCAATTAAGGGGGAAATAAATGGCTTCTGTCCTTAGAGGGGAGGCTGGGAAGCCTTTAGTACTGTTGTGTCAAACCTCACATTCAGGCTTTCTCTAGCCCCGGTTTTCTTGTGTCTGATGCATCCACCTTATGAAGACAGACAAGCTTTCCCATTACTGGACGTTCAGTATCAAGCTTGCAAGACAAATTTCTGAGAAAAGTAAACTAATTTGTTATTGTTCTTTCCCCAGACGGAACTCGCAGGCAGAGGGTTACTGAGAGCGTTTCACTGGATTTTATGGTCCGATCCTTCATGGTAATATCTGTTTCTCTCCACACAATGACTTTCACAGTGTTTGTGCTAATCTCAAGGCAGACTTTGTTGATTTTGTATCTAGCAACCGTCTTTTTCCCTTGATATATCAAGGACTGAAATATTTTCTTTGGTATAAAACAATAAGTAGTTTCCTGCTAAGTATCAGGCTTTAAATACAGCTTTATTTTCAGAAACATGTTTTTCGTAGGCTATAGCTAAAGACCACTAGAGGCAGCAGTGTCTAGTTGCGTGTAGCTCTGTACTTACCCTGTTAGCAAGAGCTGGAGCCAGGAAAACTCCAAGAAGAGAAGCAATCGTAATCTGAAATGAACATTTTAAATTCACAGCACTTTAACATTGGGACTGCTGAGCCTGCATCAAGTTAAAATAATTTTGACTTCCAGTTTAACTTTGTGTACGTCTTTGCGCTTTCCTGAAGTGGGGTCTAGTGTTTAAATATGCAGAAGAATTTTTTCTTTGTGAGCTTACATGAGATCATCAATTAATATAAATTACTCTTAACCTCAGCAGTACACTTTGCACAGGTAAAATATGTCCCGCCCCGGTTCAGTAAACTCCTTGGAAAAAAGTGGTCTGAAATACCTTGTTTCAGAGAGGGAACTTTTCAGGCTGAGCTTTTGATTTCAGACGTGGAGCAGAGCCATGCAACATCCATGAGCATGTGCAGCTATTGTGAAGAGCTGGAATGTGGGTGCACTGTACAGCTCTGTACTTGGAACACAGCTGAAATGGGACTTGAGCATCCTCACAGGAGATCTCATGCCTCTGAATGGGTTTACCTTATTGGAATGTGCCCTATTTTCACAGAACCTTAGCCTCCTTAGCCTCCAAGATCCAAAATCAACTAGTTCTCCAGAAAGGCACTGAGAAACTGAGCTGTATAATGCTGATCCCTGTGGTGTCATTAGCAATGAGATGGAAATCAGTTTTGCCCATGTCTTCCAACAAGTGTAGCCAACTTGGCCGTTACAGTAATGCATCACACTTGGAAGCCTGAATCTCCAAATCTTCCATCAACATCTCTTTAGCAGAGAAGTTTCTGGATGTGTGGTTTAAGTGTGGGGGAAGTCTCCAAAAAGCCAGGCTTTCCTATTGGAAGTATATCTAGGCTTTGCCTGAGCCAAGTGGGAGTATGTTCTCTCTTGCAATAATGTTGTTAATTGGTCAAGTGCTTCTTAGAAATTAATATTTGGCTGTGTCTGATCAGATCAGCCACATGCAGTCAGTCCAATGTGAGATGAAAATCATGAGATGGTGGCTATTGTTGTAATTCGCCTTCACTAAATGACCGATTTCACATGTTGTTCTGCTCTTACGTGGGCCGAAGCTTGTTAGTGCTTAAGAAAGCAGAAACTCATGCTTCTTGGGTGTTTTTCACAAGAAATGAGCATACGAAGACATAATGACTAATGGAAATTTAATTCAAGCTTTAGTTTAAAAGCACTTAAAACTTATGACCGCTTTTTGCTTTAGCTTGTGGTGCCTGGACCCTGATAGATTCCTGCTATGAAAGGTTTAATTGGCTGCTGGAATCTACTCTGAATGTTTCTGACATATCTGTAATGTTGGAAACAAAGAATCTTTTGAGAAGGGTCAGAGCAAGCTTTCAAGAGGAGGGTAACATCAATCCAATCAAATTAGTCTAATCTAATGGTGGTTGTCACAATTTGCTAGCTGTTCATATGTGTTCTGATATATTGCTTAGCGGCACAGCTTTGTTACACTTCAGATAACATTTTCCATGTGGAGTTCAGTGGAATAAAGCAAATGCATGCAATGTCCTTCTTTCACTGAGGCCTGTTTGCTGAGAGAGATTTCCACAGAATCTCTTTCACCTTTTTTTTTTGATGACTGAGATTACAGAAATGTGTTGTCTGTTAGGTTGAGTTCTTGTTTTATTAGAAGGGAACCAGCCTCCATTATGACTTTCTAGTAGAAAGTAGAGTGGGATTCGTCAAGGTTCTGGCATTGGCTGACGTGGAGTCACGGATGAGGAGGAGCCCAGGCAAGGTCATAGTCGCAGGAGAATACTTCTCATGGCAATATCACGTGGTCACTGACATTTTCACAGGATCCAGAAAACAGTTGTAGCTTTAAAGAAGGAACCCTCATGCTGCTCCTTTTGTTTTGTGACCTTGTGTGAAGCACGCATCCTCAGCAGTTTCGTGCCACTCCATACGGAGGAGGCTGGCGGTTACCCAGATTGTCTTGTAAAGCACAATTGTTATTCCCAGTTCTGTCACTGATTTCAATGCATGTGTTATATACATCACGGAAAGTGATCAAAAACAAGCAGCACTTCTTGTTAAGAGTTCATGCATGTATTAGAAGAAATGGCTGAAGAATTGGTCTGTTCAATGACTGGCATGCAGCCCACCATGACACAGGTATTCCTTCCCAGCATTTGTCCCATTTTGCATGAATGAATAGCAGTTATTCCTGATGACGTTTAGTTCTGGACAATATCCTGTTAAATATTTAAAATATTTTAAAAATGGAAGCAACAAGAGTGTGAACTCCTCTCGAGTTTAAACCAGTAGATACTAGCCATTTGCAGAGTGATTGATGTTTCAAAAGCTGACTTACTGAGTGCTTTTAACCTATCGGGGTCAGGTTATTTGCGCCAACCCAAAATTCAGATATGAGGCTTACCACAGTGTGGCATGTAGATATGGACTTGTTCGAGTCATGAAGAAAAGTTCTGTCAATTGTTTCCCACACCTCCAGCAAGATATAAAAGTTGAAAGTCTGTGGGATTTTCTTGCATTCTTACTTTCTGCAGCCTCTTGTTCTTATCTGAAAGAAAAATGAACGGATTTGTGAGTATATCCATTTTTATCGAACATATATTTTAAGAAGTTCCTTATTTTTAAAAATAAGAGGACAGAGAAGAAGATGCTCAAGTAAGTGGTACAGTACTGGGACGAATACGATCTGTGTGTTGTTACTGTGGGCTGTTCAGTGGGAAACTTGCATGTCCTGGGTGTGCAGTAATCCCCTGGGAGTCAGCGGAAGCATCATTTGAGCAAAGAGTGCAGAACTTGGATTGCAGTTCAGGGGGGGGATGTAGTTTGGATTCAGTAATTACAGTTGCAGAGACACATCCAGAAGTAACATGGTAGCACGGAGTGTGACTTTTGACAAATAAAAAAGCATGTAATGTGTAAGTTACCATTCTGCTTTTTCAGTTCCAGGCAAAAGAGAGCCTCAATGCAAGAATTGTACAATGAAGAGTGGTAATTGTTTTCAACTAATACATGTGTTAAGTGGGTCATTTTTCAAACTGATGCTGCAGCTGCTTCCCTCAGTTCACACACTGTTTTTGTCTTTTATGGCACTGCCTGGTGTTTCTGTTGAGTGCGAATGCTTCTTCCTTTTCCAGGCTGCAGTCCTCGTTTTGCTGGGAGTCTTTTGGACTCAGACTTCTGCATTGGAGGTAAGCAGACTGAGAAGCCTTGTAGCGCGGGTGCTCCTTGAAAGGGCATGAGATTCCTGGGCAGGGGGTGAATGTAGTAGGAAGGGGAGCACAGAAGAAAGTATCGAGATGCTTATTGCCAAGCACAGAGGAAGACAGCATTTGCCAAAGGTGACAGTGGTATAAGCCAACGAGGCAGTTGTGTGCAGGTGCATAGTAACGCAAAATTTGGGGGGGCTTGGGTCCCCTTAGCTCAAGCTAAGATCTGGAGACTGTTGCAGCCTGCTGCCAGTCATAATGACTGAGGTGCCCCATGTTGTTTTTCCTTAGGCTGCAGTGAGGGCCTGTCCCCTCCTTTCTCAGCCTGACTGGCTCTTGCATGACTTATCTCCACCTCAAGGGCCTTCTGAGACTGCTAGAGGGTTGTTAAGGGATTTAGTATTTACATAAGGCAATCATGCTTGTTTATTTGAGGGGAACCATTTGTTTATATTACACCTTTTAAAGGTGCCAGCCAGATGATGAACACAGTATACTCTCCAAATAATGTGTGGGTACAGTTTCAATCGGGCCATTCCAGACTGGGACGTATGGAGGACTGGCTTGTCTACGGTAAAGCCATTGAACAACTCTGCATGGGTCTTCCTCTCTACCACCTTGCAGACACTCAACGTAAGTTACGAGATCAGAATGTTATGCTTCTGTTACAGTGCATAAGCACCTTTCTATCCTGTAAGCATTAAGTCCACCTTTGAGGCATGAACCTATTTCCCTGTTTGAGGGAGGGGGAGTAAACTACTTAGCAGGATAGAAAGGTAAGGCTCTGGGATGCTTTGGAAAATCTGGTGAAGCACTGCTTTTCATTGTTAGGCATCTAAATATCTGGGACAGCTGTTCCAAAGTGGTTTGCCAGGTATCGGAGGACGTCACTGTGTAGCAGCTGTACCCAACTTATGCCCCGATGATATAGCGATCCCACAAGGCATCTACTGTGTGCCAGCATGCTACCTGCTGCATGGAAGGGAAGGGAGGAGCACAAAGGTGATTAAAGCCATGCAGACATTTCCTCCCTTTGAGTTGTACCACTGAAGTTTCACGCAGTGTCCATTGAGACCAACAGGAGCCTCCAATAGGACCATAATTGGGGATAGAAATGTGTGCACTTAACAGACTTTTCCTTGCTGGATACGGGGATCTTGTCACTGCTAATATCTTAATTTTCTTGTTTCTTTTAGCACTAATGAATGCTAATGGCTGTGCCAATGCAGGAATTCCAAGCATTTTGGGCATTAAAATCTGTGAAAAAATCAATTAGGCTGGATCTTGACAATTCTGCCGTGTGGAAACGGCTTGTTTCTTGGCATGCTTTTGTGATGGTAGGCATGTTCTCCAACTGGAACAAAACTCGGTCTTAGACTCAGCTTGTCTCTTGTAAGCTTTGAGTGCAACAAACCTATGATATACAAATAAAGATAATGCAGCAATTAAAATGCTTTGTCTTTTTTCTTCATCCAAAAACAGAACAGAAATAAAGTGGCTCACAGATCTTCCGGGTATTTTTCAAACCCAGCAACAGAGGAGATTGTCCCAGTCCAAAAAAGTTCATAACCCAGCCCAAAATGATCCTTTCCCACAGTGCCAGCGTAAAAAGAGCTGTGACCACTTGCTGAGTGCCCCGCATATGCCGGAGAGGAGTTTGTGCCAGGAGCTGCTTAAAATACAAGATGAGGCAGCATTGGTGCTGCCTGCCGGCTCCTCTGGTAGATCTCAGTGAATGGTTGAATTCACGCATCCTTTCCGTCAGTGCTTGGAAGGAGTGTGTCTTTCGGGGCTGAAGACTAAATGTTTATTGTTTACTGGAGGCTTGACTGGCTGCCAGAGGGCAAGGCATTCCTGGGGAGTCCAGGAAAGTGGCCTCAGGTCTGCAATTTGTTATTTCCAAATCAGGTCCTGGTCAAAGCATCTGCTATTTATTAGAAGAGCATTGTATCGTATGGTGAAACTATTCTTTTAGCTTAAGGGTGTTCACAACAGTCTTGGTGATCCAAAGAATGTTTCTGGAGGGTCAAACTTTGGTAATTAAGTCCAGGAATAGTTGTGTGTGTCTGCAAGATACAGGGCAGCCTGTCTAGCCGTATTTTGAAGTGGAGCTCCCTGATGGGGTGGGAAACTAGGAGCTGTAGTTGTGACGTTTGTTTGGCTGATGCACGGGGGATGTGAAACACCTCAAAGCCCCCTTTGAGTGAGAGCACTGCTTGGCAAGAGTACTCATGTGGGTTGTGACTTGCAAAGCTTTTGTGGCTGCAGTATCTGGAAAGGCCGTTGTTTCAAGACCTTCAAAGCTCAGTGGAAGCCCTAATCTAGTTTCCAAGTGACAACTGTCAAGTCTGAAGCCTTTCTTAGCGTATTCTTCTGTTAGGGGGCATGGAAGCCATGGCAAGCCCCTCCCCTGCCCCAAGTCAGCCAAGCTCTTCAAAATCTATAAAATACCTGCCTTAGTTGTCTCAGGCTTTACATATCTTTGGATTATTTCTGTAGGGATGCTGACCTGGCATCAACTCTCCAGTGAGAGTTTGAAGACGAGAGACTGAAGTAGATGCCAAAGCAACAAACTGGTAGAGCTTCCAGAGAGGCAGACTAGACAGACAAACAAAGCTTGTAGCCTTATTATTCTAAGATTATTATTTAATTCAAAGTTATGTAAAATAATTAGTCATCACAACCTGGTTTTCTCTCTAATTGCCGTATAGATGAATCTGAACCTTTCCTGCGTGCGCAGTGTTAATAACGGTCCTTTGAGACTCTCATCCTGTTGCTACTAGTTTAATCAGAATTAGTGACTTTATAGTGACCTCTGTGTACCACGTTCATTTATTAATGGAACAGTGCTCTGAGACTTGAGTGAGATCTGAATAAAACAGCTGAGTGGTTGTGCACGCTTAGAAAAGATGCCAGCTAAACTCTTCCATTGGCCCAGGGATAAAGAGCATTACTCGTGGGAAGAGCGTCCTGTTCTCCTCTTGCACAGCTGCTTAGAGACGATGAGGACTATTCTGAATGGACACGATGAGGGATGCGTTGCTGCCTTGATACGGCCAATAGGAAACTGAAGCCCAAGGTAGTCTGTATGGTTTGGCTGTTACCATGGAAATTGTCCGTGACCGAGGCAGGAACTCAATCCAGCTCTTGTCTTCACCGATGGCTTAAAAACATCCCTTTCTGTAGTTTGAGGGAATTTCCTTTAAATGATAAGCCTTTTTGAGGGCTTATGTTTTTTGTTTAGAAAGTGTTGCATGTAGATCTAAAAGCTTACCACTAAGCTCTTAGTGTTTACTGCCTACTAGTTTTGAAGGCAGCGTTACAAGCTGGGTAGATTTGTACTTGATAGGAGAGCAAATAGTTTACAAAGAACTCCGAAACAAGCCTCAATACCTTCTTATCTGCCCTTTAATTTTGTTTGAGCTAGGGAGGTAGCGTTTCTGCCCTTCGTGTACTCAAACATGGAAGAAGATTGTTTCTAGCTTTTCTTTTCGGTCACAATCTCATTCTGTACGTCAGGCCTGTTAGCAATATGTTTGCGTTTTGACTGCTGTGTTTATTGTTTGATAAATCGTGCTTCAGCTGTCCATCTACTCCCATAGCACTGCCAGCGCCAAGGTGGACGGCGTAGAGGAACCTGTTCTGGATGGAGTGCCTGGGAGGCAAATCTGTTGTGACATTGCTGTACCTTTTGGAGTGCAGCTCACAAGGAAGAGAAAAGGAAGCACAGGAAGAATCATACAGCACGTGGGCCATGTGCCCACCTTCTCCTTGCCCCTGTTTTTCAGAGGGTGGTCTGTTTTCACATGAGCACGTGGATGGGCAGGTTACAGTTCTGAATTTACAGACCTGGAGCCTAGGCCTGTTGGTATCACCAACATATTACTGGTTTCAAAGACCGTGCTAGAAATGGCTGCAGAGCACAAGAAATCGATTGTGAATTTAGTAACTAACTGCGGGACAAGCAGGAAGGTACACCCAGCTCTGAACAACAGCAGAGAAAAGGACCTATGGAGGAGAAAGACTTTTGATGTTGTACCTATTCGATACTGTAGTTGGCCAGTGCTGTTTCCTTCTTTGCTGACTGTATCACAGTTTACCATGTGTTTTACATACCTGTCTTAGACTATCATTCATCTGTTTTTCTTCTCTTGCAAGGCGATGGATGTTGTTACTAGACCAGAGGGAAAGACCAAGGAAGTAAAAAGCAGCAAGAACAGGTGAAGCGTCCCTGGAGATATGGTCCCTCTGTTGCCTTAAATAACTGTAGTGTGGAAGTGCTTCCAATCTTTAAATCCATAGTGTGTCAGCAAAGGGTCTGGACTGAAAGTTCACGATCTGAAGGAAATAGACAGTTTTCCTTTTATTTATCACTTGACTTAGACTTGTGTTGTATGTAACATTAAGCATCTACGGTCACAGTTTGTTAGATGCCAGTAGATTTATGGGTCGTCTGTTGGTAAGGATCTTTTAACATTGTGATCCGTGAGATTTCCCACTGGAATGGATGGAAAATTCCCATGGATTTCCACAGGAGGGACCCGCAGAGGATTGCAGCCACTTCCTAAATGAAGAGCAGCCAGCAACTGTTCTCAGAAACAACGGGAGAAAGAGTTATGGTGGCAGTCAACAAAGCAGAGTGCTTATCCAAGTAACAACTGCCTGTGGTTAATGTGCAGCGTGGATTGTCCATGAGACTTGTTAGCCTTAAGCATAAGACGAACACCGGGAAAGCAGCACAGGCAACTGGCGTATCTGCTTCAGGAGAGGGGCAGGGCTGCGGTGATCCTACCAGGACTGGAACCCCCTTCTATCACAAAAATGAAGAAAGGTACCAGTGCACAAGCTTAGATCTGGAAGAGATATTGGCAGAAGGAGTCTCGAGAGGAAGAGAGTATCAGGATGTGACTCTTAGTGTCTTGAACGTCACCTGATCTTTCCAAGAGCTTCTCTCCACCCAAGTAATATACGTGTTTTGGAAGTTTAGCTCGCTTCTCAGCTCGGCTTGTTCTGTAAAAGGTGGGGAATTTGATGTATGTGGAGGAGAGCACGTTGGGAGGGTCTCTTGTGTGCCTGTGCGTTGGCAGCTTTTGTAAGTTAAAGCAATGTTTATCCTAGGCTGGATTTGAAAATAATGCTGATTATTTGGTCCCAGTTTTTTTCAAATGCCTGAAAGGTGTTTAAAGGCATGCCTGGTATCAGGCGAGCAATGGTATCATTGGATGCACACTGGCAGGCAGCTAAATTATGACAAGCATTTGGGGAGAGCAGAATTAGCACACATTCCAGTCACATCTCCAACTGCGCTGCAATTAACCTTTCTTGATCCTCGTACATATCAGTGGGCAGGAAGCCTCTGTGGTCCCTCAGTGCCAAGGACAGCAGTTTATCTAGTCACCTGCGCTGCACAGTAATCCAGGATCTTTTTACCACTGAGCCCATTCCACTGAGAACCTCCCCTCACCACTTCCCCAAATTTCTCGGTGTACGAGACTGTTTCCCAAGGTCAAGGTATGACACCTTTGCCAGACCATGCCTTAATTTTAGAAGCCAAAAACTTGCCTCTTGAGTGTGTCTCTATAAGCACTAGGCACTTAGGAGCAAATTGCCGTGGTCAAGCACTGAACAGCACGGCAAGATCCATGTGCAAGAAGAGAAGAGGGCGCATCCCAGTAAAGGGAAAGTACGTGCTCAGTTTGCATCAAGGTGCCTAATCTTAAATACTCAGGGGTGGTGAGCTGAGGTTTGCACAGCTACTTGTTTGAAGTAAGAGAATGTCTTGGGCAGTGAGCCGTACCGGGTTGTCCAAGGCACATAGTCCGGTCCTGGTGTGGTACATGTCGGCTTTCGACTTGACTTGAGCACCGAGTGGGATTTCGATTGACCACTAGATGGCAACTCGCTACGGCAACCTCCGCAGTTGCGTCTTTCTTATTGCCAACTGAATCCAGCGTTGTTAAGTGCGATCTTGCTGCCGTTCGGCTAGTGGAAACACTGATTAGGAGCAAACCATAACTCAAAACTAAAATAAAATGAATTGCTGTCAACCTGAGACTTGTTCCCCAGGAAGTAAAAGCTGAGTCAGGATGCAGAGGATTGGAATTCTTTCAGATTTCCAAACCAGTGGGACACATATACCGTTGTCTAATGCGGCATTGCATTTGCACAAGGTTTACTAATGAACGATTTCAAAATGTTCTAGAAACAGCCGGAGATTCACAAGATCTAATATGAATAAATGAAATCTTTTCTCTTTCAGAAAAGGGATGCAGCAACGGAGGAAAGATAAATCTGACAAAGGCCAATCACACACTGGCCATGAGCACAGGTAAGGGGGAAGCCCCAGCGCTCCTGCGTTCTTCTCATCGCCCTCTCTTTATCACAACCCTGTTCCCACCAAGTGAAATCAAACCATCCTCATCTCTCCCTGCCCCTGCCCAGTCCTGCTTAGCCGGCCTCCTCCCTCAAACATGAAGAACCCAGAGAGGAATTATGTGCTCTTGGCTCGTTGTTTGGTTTGGGGCTTTTTTTACTGGGGGGACCGGGGCGAAAGGGGGCTGGCACTCTGGCTGGAGTTTTGTAGCCAGATCTCTGTTCCTTGCTGGCAGGTCCTGCTCTTCTTAGCTCTTGTCATGGCCACATCCTCCGCAGGTTTTAGCGTCTCTCTTCCTATTCTGCGCGTTCTTTTCTTTGCTCTTGCTCTCCGTGCAGAAAGAGGCAGCCGGACTCATGTCACTTGGGGGTTCCCACTTTATTTAACTTTCTGAGGGTGTGTATGAAGAGAGGAAGATGACTCAGACCTATTGAATGGGGTCCTCAAGTTGCTGCAGCCATTTGTTGTTGGACAGAAAAGCAGATGTACCATAATGTAGACCCTTTTGTGACTATGCTCAGGTTGGAGAATTGGTCACGTAAGGGTTGCTAAGCATTTAAATAGATGTTTAAATTGAGACACAGGGCTTGAGCCAAGAGAGGTAGCCAACAACCTTTTCCATCCCCTGTGATGGGAAGCAGGGGCTGTTTTCACCCAAAGAAGCTGCGCAATTCCGAAATTTGCCCTGAGCACTGGGAGGTGTTTGACAGCAGCACATTAAGCAATGTCCCTGGGTGCAATATACTGAGAGCTGAGCCAGGGCACTCTGCCACTCATTCCAGATAAGTCGAGCCCTTTAACACCAGGGACTGCGAGGGGCTTGTTCCATGCTCTCAATGAGATAAGCTGCCATCCGCGCTTCACAAGACACCCCTATCTGCCAAGCCTCTCTGAGAAGACCTGGGAGATGTGCAGCGTGATTTAAAGC